>CM065589.1:102804260-103264071 GCA_033119425.1 Bufotes viridis
CGCATATATATCTGATCGATCTTTTCATCTGGGTCATTTCAATATTGTAAAATCAGATCTTGTCTTTTATTTAGACCTTTAGGTTGTCTAGTACCCAGTTGAAAGATCCAAAATGCTTCCCTATTCAACAGCTTTTGTCTGTGATCACCTCCACGTAAAGGAAGAGTAACCCTTTCTATTCCTTGTAATTTGAGACTTGCTGAACTGCCCTCGTGCATTAACGCACAGTGTAAACTTACTGCCGATACAATGCGTTTTTGGTGATGCGGTATATCGGATATGTGTTTTCGAAATCTGGTTTTCACAGCATTGGTTGTGCATCCCACATATTGGATGTTACATTCAGTGCACGTAATCAGATATACCACATAACAAGTGTTGCAATTTATGTAGGATTTAATTATAAACTCCTTCCCTGTTGCTGTAGAACTATAGCTGTTTTTTTGTTCCATATATTTGCAACACACGCATCTTGTGTGACCACATTTATAACTACCTCGAGTATTTAACCACGTCGGTGTTGCGGTATTTTCACTTGTGTATAGACTGGGACTTAACATATTACCTAGTGTTCGGGCTTTACGTGCCACACATTTTATCCCTTGTGCTATAACTGGAGACCAATTTCTATCATTATGTAAAACAGGGAGATATTTTTCCACTATCTTGCATATTTCTCTGTATTCTAAACTATATTGGGTAGAAAATACCGGGATGTTCGTAGTTCTACTGTGTGTTTTATTTTTCTGGAGAAAAATTAAATCATCTCTGTTCCGAGTGGCTATCTCAGTGGTACATTTATTTATATATTTCCGGTCATACAATCTGCTGGAGAGACGCATAGTAATATTTTTGGCTTCATCGTGGTATCCAAGTTCACTAGAGCAATTCCTTTTTGCTCTTATAAGTTCTCCTTTTGGAATATTTTTAATGATGTGAGGAGGATGACACGATGTTGCCAAAAGAATAGTATTACCTGCCATCTCCTTTCTGTAAATGGAAGTACTAACACTGTGATTAATCGCATTACCTTCCAAACTTAGATCTAGAAATTCTATTTGTTGCCAATCATATTTAATTACAAAAGAAATCGACCTAAGGCAGGAATTGATGTATTCACCAAATGGAGGTATGGCCGCCACATCCCCCGACCATACTATCAGTATATCGTCGATGTAACGGCCATACCACCGGATGGATCCCCAGAAACGGTGCGTGTCGATGAGGAGAAAGCTTCTCTCCCACCATGCCATAAAAATATTGGCAATGGAGGGAGAGAACTTAGCCCCCATCGACACGCCCGACAACTGGAGATAATACATCCCATCAAACATAAAAAAATTATGTTTAAGCAAAAAATTTAAAACAAATTCCATGAATTCACACAATTCTGCAGTGTATACACTATACACCTCCAAGAACCACCTCAGAGATAACATCGCTAAATCATGCGGTATATTAGTGTATAAGGATGTGATATCTGCCGTAAGCCAAACATAGTTAGAATGCCATTCAAATTTGGAAAAGGCCTGCAACACCGAGCGTGTATCCTGAAGGAAACCAGGAATATGTGGAATGAGGGGTTGTAATAGGGAATCCAACCACTCTGACAATCTCTCAGAAAACATCTTGGAGCTGGACGTCTTCGTTTTTTCTATTTGTTCCTGTGGGCCCTGGGATTGCGTCCGTGCCCCGGATGGAATACATGCAGGTGAGAGCTGTGGACTTTCTGATAAAGTGAATTTGTGTGGACTTAACGTGCACTCCCTGCATTTTTCTGCATGTGATATATACATGCTTGAAGATTTATTTAAAAGTGCATAAGAATAATACAATACACGGTGAAAATGGCGTATGCAGCCCTCCGCTCAGTTGAGGAAATGGATGAGCGTATAATGAAAATGAATACTATATTTGAGGGGCCTAACCGTGATGTGCAAGAGGATTTAAATTTGAATGCTTCTATGTCCAAGCTGGAAAAGCTACTCATTAAAGAACTACGTACATGGTGGGATGCAACCTCTCTGCAAAAATATATAGACAAATCTATGATACCAAGAGGATTGCGAATTAAAAAAATACCCACAACTGTATATTCAGATGATTTTAAATTGAAATGGGAAGACGCACTATCTGAATGCTCACTTAAGTTAATGCAATTGATTGTTCAGTTCGAACAGCAATCAATGAAAGATCTGAGGATTGAAATAAAAACCATTCAACAGTCACTACAAGAATATGCAGAGAAACCAAACTTTTCTGTACTGGATAACAAACTTAAAGAAAATCTACAAAAAATGGAAGAGGAACTAATACAGTTTAAACAAAGGAAGTATAATAGAGATTTGTTGGACTATACCAATAAAGAAGTTTATATATGGGCTGATAAGAGAACATTCACACCGCGATCCATCTTAAGAAAGAAATATGGAAGAAAGAGGATGAATCGCTCTAAAGTTTCTTTTAGTTCTACAGAAGTGGAATCTTCGGATTCAGCCAGTGAAGGGGCTACTTCTGGAACAGACTATAAGGTAACATCTACTAACTTTCAAACGCCAACAACGGAACCGCAGCATAAGAAGATGTCAAAAAACGCAGAGCGGGCCGACGGCACCGCAAAACCGCAGCGGTATCCGTCACGGAACAGGAAGGAGTAAATGACATTCAGGTTTTGAATTTGTCCGCTTCTATATTGTCTGACGTTCATATTAATGTTTTGAAAAATGGATTAAGTTTTGCTCCTACAGCACACTTTGATCTTTATAAAACAATTCTTGATGTAAATAGATTAGCACGATCACTTACATTACGGAAACACTTCCAAAGCTCCGCTGAGGAAGTTGTGGATAATGAAAATATCATCTCTGTGACACAACAGGATGATGTAGGGGTATCTGTTCCCATGTGTATAGACCAGACACCACAGGATACTATGACCAGGATTGGTAATGATTTTTCCTTTCATGAGCTAGTTCAGGTGTCGGATCTACAACACATGGGATCACAATACAATGGAGAGCAGCAGATTCATAAATCTCTTGACTTTAAAACTACAAATAAACATTTTTATCCAATTCAATCACGCTCTCCGGCTCTAGACCGGTTTCAGGAGCTTGTTGAAAGAGATTTATCTTCCCTACATGAGAATAGCAAAAAGAGATTTAATAAAAATAATCTATCGAAAAAAGAGGCAGAAGCTGTACAGGAATTGAGTAAAAGATGTGATTTGGTCATAAAACGGGCTGATAAGGGGGGAGCTGTGGTAATTTTGGATGGTGGACTATATAGAAAACAAATTTTGGATATGTTAGATGATACCTCCACCTATATGAAATTAAAATATAACCCACTCCCCTCTTATCAATCTCAGATGACCAAAATCTTGGAAAAGGGTTTGGACATGGGTATACTAACCAAAAAGGAGATGGAATATATCTTTGTGGAAAATCCTACAATATCTATATTCCATGCATTGCCTAAGGTCCACAAAGATATATTTCCTCCACCACTCCGTCCAATAATTGCAGGAATTGGATCCTTTTCTGAGAGATTGTCAGAGTGGTTGGATTCCCTATTACAACCCCTCATTCCACATATTCCTGGTTTCCTTCAGGATACACGCTCGGTGTTGCAGGCCTTTTCCAAATTTGAATGGCATTCTAACTATGTTTGGCTTACGGCAGATATCACATCCTTATACACTAATATACCGCATGATTTAGCGATGTTATCTCTGAGGTGGTTCTTGGAGGTGTATAGTGTATACACTGCAGAATTGTGTGAATTCATGGAATTTGTTTTAAATTTTTTGCTTAAACATAATTTTTTTTATGTTTGATGGGATGTATTATCTCCAGTTGTCGGGCGTGTCGATGGGGGCTAAGTTCTCTCCCTCCATTGCCAATATTTTTATGGCATGGTGGGAGAGAGGCTTTCTCCTCATCGACACGCACCGCTTCTGGGGATCCATCCGGTGGTATGGCCGTTACATCGACGATATACTGATAGTGTGGTCGGGGATGTGGCGGCCATACCTCCATTTGGTGAATACATCAATTCCTGCCTTAGGTCGATTTCTTTTGTAATTAAATATGATTGGCAACAAATAGAATTTCTAGATCTAAGTTTGGAAGGTAATGCGATTAATCACAGTGTTAGTACTTCCATTTACAGAAAGGAGATGGCAGGTAATACTATTCTTTTGGCAACATCGTGTCATCCTCCTCACATCATTAAAAATATTCCAAAAGGAGAACTTATAAGAGCAAAAAGGAATTGCTCTAGTGAACTTGGATACCACGATGAAGCCAAAAATATTACTATGCGTCTCTCCAGCAGATTGTATGACCAGAAATATATAAACAAATGCACCACTGAGATAGCCACTCGGAACAGAGATGATTTAATTTTTCTTCAGAAAAATAAAATACACAGTAGAACTACGAACATCCCGGTATTTTCTACCCAATATAGTTTAGAATACAGAGAAATATGCAAGATAGTGGAAAAATATCTCCCTGTTTTGCATAATGATAGAAATTGGTCTCCAGTTATAGCACAAGGGATAAAATGTGTGGCACGTAAAGCCCGAACACTAGGTAATATGTTAAGTCCCAGTCTATACACAAGTGAAAATACCGCAACACCGACGTGGTTAAATACTCGAGGTAGTTATAAATGTGGTCACACAAGATGCGTGTGTTGCAAATATATGGAACAAAAAAACAGCTATAGTTCTACAGCAACAGGGAAGGAGTTTATAATTAAATCCTACATAAATTGCAACACTTGTTATGTGGTATATCTGATTACGTGCACTGAATGTAACATCCAATATGTGGGATGCACAACCAATGCTGTGAAAACCAGATTTCGAAAACACATATCCGATATACCGCATCACCAAAAACGCATTGTATCGGCAGTAAGTTTACACTGTGCGTTAATGCACGAGGGCAGTTCAGCAAGTCTCAAATTACAAGGAATAGAAAGGGTTACTCTTCCTTTACGTGGAGGTGATCACAGACAAAAGCTGTTGAATAGGGAAGCATTTTGGATCTTTCAACTGGGTACTAGACAACCTAAAGGTCTAAATAAAAGACAAGATCTGATTTTACAATATTGAAATGACCCAGATGAAAAGATCGATCAGATATATATGCGTCTTCCCTGCTTTTATTATGTTTGAATATGTGTCTTTTTGTATAGAGTAAATATTGGTAACACAGGTTTTACTCACATGTGTAAGCACTTTTCTTTAATGACATAGGAATGAAGCATTGTGGGAATGGGGGAGTATCCTTTATATTCCCATTCTTTCTGTCTCAAAGATATCATGAGGAAGGACTGTGATTGATATAGTCTGAAACGCGTTGATCTGAGATAATATTCCTATCTGCACTGTATTTGCACTTTTTATTGAAGAATAAAATATTGGGAATAACACCTTTTAAACATCTTGGAGCTGGACGTCTTCGTTTTTTCTATTTGTTCCTGTGGGCCCTGGGATTGCGTCCGTGCCCCGGATGGAATACATGCAGGTGAGAGCTGTGGACTTTCTGATAAAGTTAGTTTAGATTTGTTAGGGTAATGAAAGTTCCTCTTTAAGAGCTCTAAAATTTTAGCTCTAGCTTATGCCGAACTTCTGCAGACTTCGTAAGCCCTCCTCCTATCTGTGCCTAATCAAGGAAGTTCCATTACTTATAATGGTCTGCTAAGATGGTCTCTGATTTTCTCTACATTCCTGAACTGACGTTTTTATTTGTTCAGGTCCATTTACTTGCTGTTTGCCCTGGCCATGAGAGTAAGCAAAAGCTAAATCTCTTCTTATGACCATTGTTCTGACCAGACAGTGTGCTCAGTAAATGATAGAGTTACAGCTTGAAAACCCAGCAGAGAAGTATAAATACAGAAGTTTGACTTTTTTTGTAAATTCTTTTAAACTTTGATAAGGGATTAGAAGTGCAGAAGAAAAGGGGAGGATACAAGAGGTTTTGAATTATGGTCTAAGTGGGTCATTTATCAAACAGGTTTTTGGTCTAAAAATGTCACAGTTGCCATGACTTGGGATTTTTTGTGACATTACTGCAATATTTTGGAGATGCTAAACAAACAGAGGTCCCCTGGCGCTAATTCCGATAGTTTTGCAGCGATATCACTGCAAGGCTGTCTCCCTGCAGTAACTTACTGAGCATGCATACAAATAACTATTCAAATATCACGCTTGCTCTGCACTACTAGGATACCTTCTTTCCTGCTGAGTTGGGTAATCACTGCATCAGCAAGTACACTTGGTATCCATCAGTACCTTACTTCTCTTGCTGGCGGTGTTCTCCTTTACTCCTTGCTGCAGAGTTCTAAGTCCGGTGCTTGTTCGTGCTGAGCGTCTTCTGTATTCCACAGTGGAGTGTGCTCCGGCCGGTAGCGCTAGCTCTGAAGTCCCTGCACTCACGCTCCGTACAGGAGCGAGTGACGTCACTGGATTGAGCTATGGGTATGTGGTGGAGGCAAAAAGTGATTCCAGCCAACGCATTTTGAACGATGTGCGTCATTCTTCGTCAGGGATACCTCCCTCCATTTTGGAGATGCTACTTTTCCACTATGTGGTCTACAATTGCATCTAAAAATTAGAATATCATTAAAAATGTAATTTATTTCAGTAATTAAATTCAAAAATTAAACTTCATGCATTTTATAGATTTATTACACACAGAGGGATTTATTTCAAGCGTTTATTTCTTTTAATGTTGATAATTATGGCTTAGAGCTAATGAAAACCCAAAGTCATTATTATATAAGACCACTTAAAAAAATTATTTTTAATACAGAAATGTTGGCCTACTGTAAAGTATGTACAATATATGAACTCAATACCAAGTCGAGGCTACTTTTGCATCAAGTACTGCATCAATACAGCACGTCATGGAGTCCATAAGCCTGTGGTACTGCTAAGGTTCTTTGATAGTGGCCTTCAGCTCGTCTGCATTGTTAGGTCTGGTGTTTCTAATCTTTCTTTTGACAATACCCTGTAGATTCTGTATGGGCTTTAGGTCAGGTGAATTTCCTGGCCAATCAAGCATAGTGATACCGTCATTATTAAACCAGGTATTGGTACTTTTGGCAGTGTGGGCAAATGCAAGGTATTGCTGGAAAATTAAATCAGCATCTTCAACAAAACTTGTCAGCAGAGGGAAGCATGGATTGCTCTAAAATTTCCTGGTAGACAGCTGCGCTGACTTTGGGCTTGCTATAACACAGTGGACCAACGCAAGCAGATGACATGGCTCCAAACATCAGTTACAGTGGAAACTTCACACTGGATCTCAAGCAACTTAGTCTATGTCTCTCCACGTTTCCTCCAGACTCTGGGACCTTGATTTCCAATTAAATATGCAAAATTACTTTCATCTTTCTCTTTTGCCCAGGTATGATGCTTCTGACGGTGTCTTTGGGTCATGAGTGGCTTGGATCAAGAAATACGAAAGTTGTAGCCCATGTCCTTGATACATCTGTGTGTGGCGGCTCTTGTAGCACTGACTCTAGCAGCAGTCGTCTCCTTACGGATCTCCCCCAAATTCTTAAATGTCCTTTTATTCACATACCTTTTAAGGCTGCAGTTATCACTGTTACTTGTGCACCTTTTTCTACTAAACTTTTTTCATTAATATACAACTGTTAAGTCAACAGTCTTCTCCATGATTGTGTACCATACTGAACCAGACTGAGGAACCACTTACAGGCTTAAAAAACCTTTGCATGTGTTTTATGTTGATTAGTGAGACCTTGACTCTACACTATTGAATTTTTTCACAATATTCAAATTTTTTGAGATACTGACTTTTGGGTTTTCATTAGCTGTAAGCCATAAACATCAACATCAAAATAGATAAACACATGAAATGCATGCTCTGTATGCAGTGAATCTATATAATATATGAATTTCACTTTTTGAATTGAATTGCTGAAATAAATAAACTTTTCCATTATATTCTAATTTATTGACATGCACCTGTATGTTTAAGGCAGAAAAGTGGAGGTTAAAATGCCTGCTTTTTGCACCAAAAACCTGCAGAGATGGTCTTGAGAGTTCTAAAATTCTTCTTTTATTTTTTTTTTTTAATAATTTGCACATGGAAAGAGATAACAATGGGTTTCAGGGAATCTTAAGTTCCCCTCATCAGGTTAAAGATATTATGTTACATTGGGTACACACACATAAGTTTATAAACAGAAAAAAAAACGCCAAAAAACACATCTGTGGGCTGCCCCAGTAATGTGGGACCTCCCACAGCTGCTGTTACATTTGCCTAGTAACATAAGTTGAAACATAAGTTAACATAAAACATTTTACATCTGCATGATTAAACATTATAATAAAAAACTTTTTCATTATGTCCATGATGTCTGCTGTTTTTATTCATAAAATACATTATAATAATTTTGCTTCGGATGATTGCTTCCGGCAATCATGTGTCCGGCCCTGTTAGGGACAGTGGTGGGAGGGGACGATCTGGTCGTTATCCGTATGGAAATAGTGATAATGATATTTCATGTGATTCTCTTAATGTCAGCCAGAGATGGAGGGGGGCAATATTTATGAAAAAGATATGGGAACGATACTGCTCTCAGAAGTAGTGAGGGGCGGCAGGTCACGTAGTGCCACATGACCCGTCGCTGGGGGAACAGAGAGGCTGCCGCAGGCAGTCTAGAGATGCCTGAAAGGCTCCGGTGCTGCATCCGGGGGGGAATTAATGTGTGGCAGAAATATTGGTTTGTACTCATTAAGCCATCGATCAGTACAAAAATTAAAAGGTTATTAAATAAATAAATGAATAAAAAGGCCCTTAAGCTTCATATAAATATGGAAAATAAGAGGATGCAACACTAGAGGGGTATGGATAAATAAAATATAAAGGGACGGGGGAAAAGGGGGGATGATGACATGATAAATTATATAAATAAACAGAAATACATATAAATGATAAATGACATAATTGATGACTTGATATAAACAGATCTACATATATATAAAAAATAAAATAAAAAAATAATATATTTATATATATATATATATATATATATATATGTGTATAACAGGAAAATAAGGCAGCACTCCATGCGTAAAAATAATAATATCTTTCCTTTATTTACCCATGTGGGCAGTTCAACGTTTCGGCTCCAAACAACTGAGCCTTTCTCAAGCTTAAGAAAGGCTCAGTTGTTTGGCGCCGAAACGTCACACTGCCCACATGGGTGAATAAAGGAAAGATATTATTATTTTTACGCATGGAGTGCTGCCTTATTTTCCTGTTCTATATTTAGGACTGGCTGGTCCCTACAAGGCGCTGCACCCGGTTTTGAGTGTTGATACGGTGCTGCCATTTTTTCTATACGTATATATAAATATATATATATATATATAAAGAAGACAAAGGGCAGCACTGCAATGTAGTAAAAAATGAAAAATGGTTTATTCACCCATGTGGCAAAGGCGACATTTCGGCTCTATACTGGAGCCTTTCTCAAGCTTGTGGCGGTGATCCTCCCGTCAAACCATAAATGAAAAAATAAATTCCACGGCACTTCGCAAAAATAGATACGTGTTTATTTCACCAGATGCAACCTTTTGGTTCTCCCTTTGGAACCTTTTGATTGAAAAAGGTTCCAAAGGGAGAAGTGAAACGTTTCATCTGTTGAAATAAACACCTATCTATTTTTGGGAAGTGCCTTGGAATTCATTTTTTCATATATATATATATATATATATATATCTACACACATATACATATATATATATATATATATATATATATATAATTCTAACAATATATGTATGAATAAGAATATAAGTGTGTATTCAAACATATCAGTAGACTCATCTTGTTCAACCTCTATTTGCATTGCATTGCAATTAAGAAATGTGTCCGAATTATTTTTTATTTTATTATTTATTTAATCATTTATTTGCATATATGCTTATGTATTTATATATAATTAAGTCTATATGAGAGGAATACGTTACTAATCACATATGTATTTGTATCTGTATGCACCTATATACACATATGCTCTATATTACAGATGAGCGAATTGAATTTGACGAAGTAAAATTCAATCCGAATTTCAGAAAAAATTTGATTCGCACCGAATCCGAATTTCCTCATGCTCCGTGGTAACTAATCGCATTTTTTTAAATGGCTGTTGCACATGATAGGACATGGAGCAAAGCATTCTGGGAATAAGGGATCACCCACAATTCCATGCATGTAGCCAATGAGCAGCCAGCCAACCCTGTAATGTCACAGACCTATAAATAGCCTCAGCCATCTTGGATTCAGCCATTTTCCAAGGAAAGACGTCAGCTTGCGCTAGGGAAAGTGCTAGGAAAGACTTGAAAACTTTTATTTGCTGAATAGAAGTTCAGGGAAAGAGCATTAGAAGTGTAGGGAAAGGATAGGGAGGAATTATTCCACAGTATTGAGGCAGAACAGGGTCCAATAGGGAAGTGTACAGCCTGGGTAATAGGAGCAATCCTGTTACACCTTGCTGCACTGACTGGGGATCCAAATTGCCATTATACTGCAGATTTAAGGTTTGCAATAGATGATACCTCTGTAATTCCAGCAAACCGTTCTTTTTATTGGGGTGCAAGTGCTGTGATACAGCCATTAACAGGGTGTATTACTAGGAAATATGTCTTATTAGCCCTTGTGCGGTGCAGAAATATATTCTAAAGCCTTTTTTGGCATGTATAAGTGGGAAAAAAGGGCTTATTTGCAGTTCAGCTGTGCAGTTATATGTTCCAAAGCTTTTTTGGTATGTATTAGTGGCAAAAAATGTATTATTTGCCATTGTTTGGTGAAGTGAGAAAATTATAGCCCTTTTTAGCATGTATTAGTGGCAATAAAATTATTTGCCGTTCAGGGTGCAGTTATATGTTTTAAAGCCTTTTTTTGCATGTATTAGTGGGTGAAAAAAAAGGGGCTTTTTAGCCCTTGTGTGGTGAAGTGAGAAAATTACAGCCCTTTTTAAGAGTATTAGTGGCAAAAAAAGTATTATTTGCCATTCAGCGGTGCAGTTATATGTTCTAAAGCTTTTTTGGCATGAATTAGTGGCAAAAAAAAATGTATTATTCCAACAGTTCTTGAATGGTTGACTCATCCACTTCATCCCAAGTGACATCAGACACCACCATCCAAGAGTCGGTGCGTTCGTCAGACACAACCCTTAGTTGGAATGACCCGGGAGCAGGCCCTGTGCCCTCACCTGTCCTCAACCTGCCTCTGTCCTTTCCTGTGCCCTCAGCCAGAGAAGTAGTATATGCTGTGGGCTCAACTCCAGTATACAGCAAGGACGAGCTACTAGAGAACAGTCAGCAGCTACTGCCAAACCAAGATCTGGAGGAGATATCCGCTGCTTCCTCCGGTAGGCGGGCAAGTAGTGATGAGGAGAGTGGCGTGGGAGCTGGTGTTGCGAGTGGTCAGGCTCCTGACTTAGAGACCATTGAGGAGGACATCAGTGACGTGCAGACAGTACTCGATGTTGATGTAGCCGATTGCAATTGGGAGCCGGGTGACGAAGGGGCTTCATCATCATGGGCAGAAGAGCATGGCAGTGTGCGCGTGAGGTAGTGGCGGAGCGAGCAAGTTGCTAGCGTGGCCGGGACTCAGCAGGGTGGCAGCAGTGGGAGGGTGGGAGCCAAATCTGCCCGGGGTAGACCACCTGCTTCAGAGGAGCCTACCTGCCCGGAAAGTAGTGGTGCAGGGTTTCACGGAAGCAGCGGTGGAGGCAGTCAGTAAGTGCGGAGTGTTGGGGGTAAAATCACCTACTCAGCAGTGTGACAGTTTTTTTTTTAACAAAGTCCCAAACGGTCATCTGACCAAAAAGAAAACCCTTTAGGGGTCCCAACTCTATATGTATACAATTTAAAACAACATCAGAGACATTGAAACAGGGTTATCAACAGCTATTAATTTTCACTGAAGGGATGGAGCTATTTGTGCATATTTGCGCCAGTACCCTTGTCTCCCCCGACGAAGCCACACACGTGGCGAAACATGTCAGGAGGGGTAGTGTAGGTGCATTTAGTTTTTAAGCAGAGGACAGTGCACGGTCTAATCTATCAATACAGGGATAGTGAGAGGATATCTTTAAAATAGTAGCCAAAACCAGGTACTTTAGATGTGGAATTGTGTGTGTGCATAAGAGATACTTTGTATCAGTGTACTTGACTAGAGATGTCGCGAATATAAAATTTTCCGTTCGGGAATGGCGAATGCGAACTTCCGCAAATGTTCGCAAACGGGCAAACTGGGCGAACCGCCATAGACTTCAGTAGGCAGGCGAATTTTAAAACCCACAGGGACTCTTTCTGGCCACAATAGTGATGGAAAAGTTGTTTCAAGGGGACTAACACCTGGACTGTGGCATGCCGGAGGGGGATCCATGGCAAAACTCCCATGGAAAATTACGTAGTTGACGCAGAGTCGGTTTTAATCCATAAATGGCATAAATCACCTAACATTCCTAAATTGTTTGGAATAACGTGCTTTAAAATATCCAGTGTGTGTATACGGTCAGGTAGGATGTTGTATCGATCAGGTTGTGTAAGGGTTACGCCCGCTTCACAGTGACAGACCAAACTCTGACAGACCAAACTCCCCATTTAACGCACCGCAAACAACCGCAAACAGTCCTTTTGCACAACCTCAAACTCTCAATTTGCACAAGGTTGGATACCAAGCTAGCCATGTCCCGTTCCTTGTCCTCACTGACGTCATTGAAGGTTTCTTCCTCCACCCAGCCACGTACAACACCAAGGGTCCCCGAAAGGTGACAACAAGCCCCCTGGGACACTTGCTGTGGTTGATCTTCCAACTCCTCAAAGACACCTTCCTCCTCTGACTCCTCTTCTTCAGACTCCTCTCTCTGCGTTGCCGCAGGTCCAGCAATCGACGACAACAAGGCTGCTTCTGGTGGTAATGGTGACCACAACTCTTCCTCTTCATGCTCATCTACTGCCTGATCCAGCACTCTTCGCAGGGCACGCTCCAGAAAAAACGCATATCGGATGAGGTCGATGATGTTGCCTTGGGTTTAACTGACCAGGTTCGTCACCTCCGCAAAAGGACGCATGAGCCTACAGCCATTGTGCATGAGCGTTCAGTAATGCGGCCAAAAAATACCCAGCTCCGCAGAGGATGTCCTCTTTTTTTTAAATTAAAAAAATCTGTTCTTAACAGTTTAATCTCTGTTTTGTCCCCTATCAGGGGCCGTTGTATGGAATAGATTTTAGGAACCGGGAGATGGAAAAAGATGGTTGGTCGGTCCTCTTCCTTCCAATTTGGGGCACATTGCGCGTGCGCCGTGCAATATTCTGTGCCACCCTATATGAGTGGTGTGTTAAGTAGTACTATTCCCGTCAGTTTAATCCCTGTTACGTCCCCTATCAGGGGACAAGTATCGAATAGATTTTAGGAACCAGGAGAGGGAAAAAGATGATTGGTCGTTCATCTTACTTACAATTTGAGGCACTGCGCGTGCGCCGCGCAATTTACTGTGCCCCAATACAAATAGTGTGAACTACTATTCTTACCATTTTAATCTTTGTTAAGTCCCCTATCAGGGGACGTCTATTGAATTGAATCCTTGCATGGGGAGATAGAGAAAAAAGCTTGCTCTGTCCGCATCCTTCTAATTTTGGGCACTTGCAATGGAATTTGCCACCAATGCAACTAGTGTTAACTAAGTACTATTCCTATCAGTTTAATCTATGTTTTGTCCTTTATCAGGGCCAGGGCCAGTGTAGTGAGTAGATTTTTGGAACCGGGAAATGGAAAAAGACCCATGCTCGGTCTGCTTCGTTTGAATTTTAGGTCACTGCTCGTGCGCCGTGCAATGCACTGTGACACCCTATATGAGTGGTGGGCAGTAGGCACAGTACAGTCTGTGGGCCTGACACACATTGGCAGGCAACTGCAAATATATTAAAGGATAAAAATCTAATGACTTTTTTATCTGCAAGGTACTGTGCCACCCGATATGAGTGGTGGGCAGTGGGCCCAGTAGAGTCTGTGGGCCTGACACACACTGGCAGGCAACTGCAATTATATTAAAGGGTAAAAATTAAATTACTTTTTTATCTGCAAGGTACTGTGCCACCCAATATGAGTGGTGGGCACTGGCAGTGGGCACAGTACAGTCTGTGGGCCTGACACACACTGGCAGGCAACTGCAATTATATTAAAGTGTAAAAATGAAATGACTTTTTTTCTGCAAGGTAATGTGCCACCCTATATGAGTGGCGGGCAGTGGGCACAGTACAGTCTGTGGGCCTGACACACACTAGCAGGCAACTGCAATTATATTAAAGGGTAAAAATTAAATGACTTTTTTTATCTGCAAGGTACTGTGCCACCCGATATAAGTGGTGGGCACTGGCAGTGGGCACAGTACAGTCTGTGGGCCTGACACACACTGGCAGGCAATTGCAATTATATTAAAGGGCTTGTGTCACCCCCCAAAAGTATTTTTTTTTTGGGGCTCACTAAAAAGCTTATAGGGCGATTTTACTAAACATATTGTTGTTAACTTTTTAAGTAGGTTAATTTAGTCAGAAAACGCTATTTTATAAAATGTAAATTACCTTGCTACCAGCAAGTAGGGCGGTTGCTTGCTGTTAGCCACCACATCCTGTTTGCAAAAAAACGCCCCCTCCTGCGGTTGATTGACAGGGCCAGCGAGCGCTCTCCTCCTCCAGCTGGCCTAGTCTCCGTTCGAAATTTCGCGCCTGCTCCTTACCGGTCTTCAGTCGGCGCAGGCGCACTGAGAGGAGTACGCTCACTCGGCCGCTCCTTCCTCAGTGCGCCTGCGCCCATGACGTCACAGCTACACCCCGAAGAGAAGACGCCGGCGACCTTGCTACTTGCTGGTAGCAAGGTAATTTACATATTATAAAATAGCGTTTTCTAGCGAAATTAACCTACATAAAAAGTTAACAACAATATGTTTAGTATAATTGCCCCATAAGCTTTTTAGTGAGCCCCAAAAAAAAAAAAAAGACTTTTGGGGGGTGACAGAAGCCCTTTAAAGGGTAAACATTAAATGACTTTTTTATCTGCAAGGTACTGTTCCACCCTATATGAGTGGTGTGCACACAATACAGTCTGTGGGCCTGCGGCCTCTCACACACACAGGCAGGCAACTGCAATATATATATAGAAACAAAAAATAAAAGCAGACTTATGTACCAGCCCTAAAAAGTGCTTTATGGGGTGCTGTCAGGACGCTGTCCTTACAGCAGATGAGTCTTTGAGGATTGCAGTGGACACAGAACACTGGCCTAGCTAACGCTTTCCCTATTAATTCAGCAGAAGCAGCACTTTCCCTGCTCTAACTAAGGCCCCATTCAGACGTCCGTAGTGTGTTGCGGATCTGCAAATTGCGGATCCACAACACACCATGTCGGCACTCCACATAGAGATGCCTATTCTTGTCCGCAGGTTGCGGACAAGAATAGGACATGCTCTATCTTTTGTGGAGCCACGGCCGGATGTTTCAGGGCCGAAACCCGGAAGTTCGGGGCCATGGCTCCGCAAATGCGGAAACGGAGAGCACATAGTGTGCTCTCCGCATCACGTCCGGCCCCATTCACAGTGAATGGGTCCGCATCCATTCCGCAGAATTGCGGAATGGATGCGGACAATATTGCAAACGCGTGAATAGGGCCTAACACTGCAGCTTCAGAATGAATCTAAGATGGATGCTGTCCTTGCTTTTTGATAGGAGGTGGGAGGGTCTGGAAGTGAGGCTATGCTGATTGGCTGGAATGTGTCTGCTGACTGTGAGGTACAGGGTCAATGTTTGCTCAATGATGACGTATAGGGGGCGCACCGAACATCGCATATGTTCGCCTGCTGCGGCGAACGCAAAAGTGTGATGTTCGCCGGGAACTGTTCACCGGGGAATAGTTTGGGACATCTCTATACTTGACCTAGCAGCCACATTGTATGGGACTGAGCAATGTAAGCTAGTGTAAATAAGTATTCAGCAGTGTGTGTTCATAGTATGTTAGGCAATTGTCAATAGAATGCAGCTTATAAGAATAATGAAGCTGCATGATAAATGTTTATAGAGTGGCATTGACTGGAATATTTGCACCTCTATCTAACATGGTATCTGCTGAGGAGCAGCAGAGAGTGGATAGAGAAAACGATATATAGTGCAAATAGACCTTAAAAGGTGTATTGGGAAAAATATAAATAACAACACCACACAAATTAAATAAGAAAAGTGCGTATTTAAACACAAAAAGGAGAATTTATGCACAAATACCTCCCTCCTTTTAGTTATAATTAATAGCTGTTGACAACCCTGTTTCACTATCTCTGCTAGTTTTATTTACACTTGATTTTTCCTTTTTCACATGTACAAGGTTTTAATGATGACTAGGGTTGAGCGAACCCGAACTGTAAAGTTCGGGTTCGTACTGAACTTTAAGGTTTTTGGTACCCAGCCTTGAACCCAAACATTTCCGTAAAAATTTGAGTTCGGTGTTCGGCGATGCAGGGCAGCCAATCAAAAAGCATTTAACTAGTGTGCCCTTATAAGCCATCACAGCCATGCCTACTAATGGCATGGCTGTGATTGGCCAAGTGCAGCATGTGACCCAGCCTCTATATAAGCTGGAGTCACGTAGCGCCGCATGTCACTCTGCTCTTACTAGTGTAGGGATAGGATGCTGCTGCTGTGAGGAAGAAATTAGGAAACAATTCTGGTCTGTTGTACTGGGTGTTGTCAAATCTGCAAACTACAGCGATTATTTTTCTGGGTGCTATGCATACATCTTGATTAATCCAGATGTAAAACTGGGATGCATGTAGACCTGTTGTCGTGTTGTGTAATTGACACGCATCTCCCATATGCCTATATGGCGTCACTGTTATGCACCTATGTCTATTTTGTGGCTACCTGTCCCTTTGACAGCAGGGAACATGTGATACATCCATGGCCTGTGCTTATTGGGAGATTAGAAGTCATGTGATCAAGGTGGGAGGGGAAGAATGTTGTTAGATGCCCTCAATATTGGACCTTGGTAAGAGTGGAACACGGCTAAAGAACCATGAGTTAATGACATTCTAAGAGGAGTGGAATGAACGCATGTTCCAAACCATAAACTATGGGCAATGTTTTAAACAGCTACAGTATGTGAACGGACTGGCGCACACTGAGGGCGGAAGTGTATGGAGACAGTTGCGGTCACGTGACCATGGGAGGCGCGGTTAGAGTGACGTCACGCGCCCCGGGTCAGTCGACTGCTAGGGTGGGCGTGATGAAGGACTGGCGCATGCGCAGTTCTCCATGGAGGACGCGGACTCCGTTACACATGATACATGAGCAGAACTGGATCATAGATGGATTAGGTAATTAATAACCTAAGGGAGATTCTGTAAAAAGATGGAATATATGTTTCACTGCTGTAAAATCACTGTTGCAAGTAAATATACTGACATGTAAACCAAAGGAAGGCGGGGTCTATTTTAACCTGTTAGAAACAAGGGGGAGGTATATTAAGTTCACGATGTTGTATGTAATTGAGCTTGACAAAGACTGAAAGGTTGAAACGTTGCTAAACTTTGGTGCTAATAAAAGAAGATTTCTGCTATTAATTGGAGTGCTGCGGTGGTTCGTATTGTCCGTTTGACCATAAAGTAAAAGCCTTCCAATTATCATTCAAAAGAGCATTTCTACAAGGAGGAACAAAAATACCAAACTTCAAAAAAGCTAAATTTAGCCAACTAAGCAAGGCCATAGGCCAAACTAATTTATATATTTTGTTCTGGGGTGAAATTCAATTGCCAAAATAGCAATACCCTGAATCTGGTGTCCCAGCATTGGCTGGCAAAGTATAATAGTGTCCGCCAAAACATATATTTTGTTCTGGGGTGAAATTCAATTGCCAAAATAGCAATACCCTGAATCTAGTGTCCCAGCACTGGCTGGCAAACTGCAGTGCCTTGTGAAAGTATTTGGCCCCCTTGAACTTTTCGACCTTTTGCCACATTTCAGGCTTCAAACATAAAGATATAAAACTGTAATTTTTTGTGAAGAATCAACAAGTTGGACACAATAATGAAGTGGAACGAAATTTATTGGATATTTCAAACTTTGTTAACAAATAAAAAACTGAAAAATTGGGCGTGCAAAATTATTCAGCCCCTTTACTTTCAGTGCAGCAAACTCTCTCCAGATGTTCAGTGAGGATCTCTGAATGATCCAATGTTGACCTAAATGACTAATGATGATAAATAGAATCCACCTGTGTGTAATCAAGTCTCTGTATAAATGCACCTGCTCTGTGATAGTCTCAGAGGTCAGTTTAAAGCACAGAGAGCATCATGAAGACCAAGGAACACACCAGGCAGGTCCGAGATACTGTTGTGGAGAAGTTTAAAGCCAGATTTGGATACAAAAAGATTTCCCAAGCTTTAAACATCCCAAGGAGCACTGTGCAAGCGATAATATTGAAATGGAAGGAGTATCAGACCACTCCAAATCTACCAAGACCTGGCCGTCCCTCTAAACTTTCAGCTCATACAAGGAGAAGACTGATCAGAGATGCAGCCAAGAGGCCCATGATCACTCTGGATGAACTGCAGAGATCTACAGCTGAGGTGGGACACTCTGTCCATAGGACAACAATCAGTCGTATACTGCACAAATCTGGCCTTTATGGAAGAGTGTCAAAAAGGAAAGCCATTTCTTAAAGATATCCATAAAAAGTGTAGTTTAAAGTTTGCCACAAGCCACCTGGGAGACACACCAAACATGTGGAAGAAGGTGCTCTGGTCAGATGAAACCAAAATCGAACTTTTCGGCAACAATGCAAAACGTTATGTTTGGCGTAAAAGCAACACAGCTCATCACACTGAACACACCATCCCCACTGTCAAACATGGTGGTGGCAGCATCATGGTTTGGGCCTGCTTTTCTTCAGCAGGGACAGGGAAGATGGTTAAAATTGATGGGAAGATGGATGGAGCCAAATACAGGACCATTCTGGAAGAAAACCTGATGGAGTCTGCAAAAGACCTGAGACTGGGATGGAGATTTGTCTTCCAACAAGACAAAGATCCAAAACATAAAGCAAAATCTACAATGGAATGGTTCACAAATAAACATATCCAGGTGTTAGAATGGCCAAGTCAAAGTCCAGACCTGAATCCTATCGAGAATCTGTGGAAAGAACTGAAAACTACTGTTCACAAACGCTCTCCATCCAGCCTCACTGAGCTCGAGCTGTTTTACAAGGAGGAATGGGCAAAAATTTCAATCTCTCGATGTGCAAAACTGATAGAGACATACCCCAAGAGACTTACAGCTGTAATCGCAGCAAAAGGTGGTGCTACAAAGTATTAACTTAAGGGGGCTGAATAATTTTGCACGCCCAATTTTTCAGTTTTTTATTTGTTAACAAAATTTTAAATATCCAATAAATTTTGTTCCACTTCATAATTGTGTCCCACTTGTTGTTGATTCTTCACAAAAAATTCCATTTTTATATCTTTATGTTTGAAGCCTGAAATGTGGCAAAAGGTCGAAAAGTTCAAGGGGGCCAAATACTTTCACAAGGCACTGTACTTTGCCAGGCAGTGCTGGGACACCAGATTCAGGGTATTGCTATTTTGGCAATTGAATTTCACCCCAGAACAAAATATATGTTTTGGCGCACACTATTATACTTTGTCGGCCACTGCTGGGACACCAGATTTAGGGGATTGCTATTTTGGCTATTGAATTTTACCACAGAAAATAATCTATCCTTTGCCAGACAGCAGACAGTATTATACTTGACTAGCCAAAGCTGGAACACCAGATTTAGGGGATTGGTGTTTTGGCAATTGTATTTAACCCCTTAATAAAATATAGAAATTGCTATCCTGAGTTTCTAGGGGTGACAATAAGCACAGCCAAGCCCCTGATGTAGAATATAGCAAAAAAAAACTAAAACTAGTATTGATGGATTGATGGACTTGGTGGCAGCTTGTTCTGGTGCACCACAAGTCACAAAATGGCCGCCGATCACCACAGAAAAAAGTGACAGAAAACCGCTCTGTGCAGCCCAAAAACCAGTGAGCAATTAACTAGCAGAAGTTGAATCATTCACAGCTGTAGATCGATCAGTTCATTAGGTGCTGTTGCTGACTTTTCCCTCCCTAATCTCGCCCTCACAGAAGCTGCGTCCTCTCCCTATACTAATCAGAGCAGTGTGACGTGCGGCGCTACATGACTCCAGCTTAAATAGAGGCTGGGTCACATGCTGCACTTGGCCAATCACAGCCATGCCATTAGTAGGCATATCTGTGATGGCTTCTTAGGGCAAGAAGTAAAACGCTAGCTGATTGGCTGCTGTGCAGCCCTTCAGAAAGCGGGAAGAAATTGCCGAACAACGGACCCGAACCCAAACTTTTTTGAAAATGTTCGGGTCTGGGTCCCGAACACCCCAAAATTCAGTATGAACCCGAACTATGCTCGAACTGTTCTCTCAACCCTAGTTACAGCAACATATTCCACAGCCTCATGTAACAATACCTCATGTATTAGTATGTTTTTTTGGAGTGTTGGAATAATCACACACAAATACAGGGAGATCTTGAAAAATTTCATGCAGATGTTTCCATTGGTCAGATTCAAGACCCCAACATTACAAGGTACCAGTGCTAACCACTGAGCCACTCTGCTGCTCAAGGGTTAGCTTTTGCTAAAACTTCTGATTTATTAATATGTGTTCAATGACATTTTTTGGATGAAATTCATCTAACATTTTTAACGTTAAGGGATCCATAAACCCGTAAATAGTAATGTAGGCAGATTTGCAATAATATGCATTATATAGGTCGTACATTTGTGATTGATAACAAATTTATTTGTTGTTTTTTCATTAAATAGCAATTTAATATCTATGATACCTTCGTCCTACAGCCCATTCACTTATCATTCAGAACAGAAATAGTCCCTTGCTGTAGCAATACTATATTATATATGTATATTATTTTGTTTCAGATTGACACATGAGAAGTAATCTACCCTTTCCCTTTCACTTGTATGCTCATTTCTCTTCTCTCTGCATAGCTATACCTATTCACACTTTCTCATCTCCATAATTTTCTATTTTTCCACCATAAGAAAGCATGAGAATATATTCTAATTTTGGCTTCAGTGAATAGAACCTGATAACAAATGCATTGTGTAAGGAGACTTGGGAAAGAAGCATTTAAGTACCTCTCAGAAATCACCACCTCTCTCAGGCAGTCATACATTTTATTGAAGTATCCTTATACAGACATTTTTCTTTGAAACAAAGTACTACAGTATATGTTTATGTGGGAAAATGAGTCCAAATAACATTGCTTGCTTTATACAGTTCAGCTTTGTCTGCTCAAATTAAAATACACTACATATCCTACATTCACGAAAAACAGGAATGGGTACATATTGAAATATTTTTGTTAACCCTTTAATGCAGCCTATGTTACAGAAGAACAGCAATGTGTGAAAAAGCTATGAACAGTCAGCCATTGAATTAAATAATATATGGATAGATTCGTTATTGAAAAAAAAGACACTCAAACTCATTTGTAATATTTATGGCAAATCAATAGGATGTTTGCCAGAAATGTCCCATAGTTGTTGTTTCTACCTCTGAGACTCGCTCGTATCTCTGGGAACCCAAAGTGAATGGAGAACAGGCCGCACATGAGTGTCCACTCTTGCATTCACTGCTTTGGAATTTCAAAAATAACTGCCTGCTCAGCTGTTTTTGAAAGTCCCATAGTGGTGAATAAAAAAGATGCGGCACATGTGGGACATGCTCTCTGTTCATGTTAAGACCCCATTCCTGAGATAGGTGTGATCCCAGAAATGGGACCTACAACCATCAGACATTTATGGAGATAACAGTGAGGATAAGAGTGTGACACAAGTTTCAGTGCCTGAAGAAGGTGGCGGGTTGCCACTGAAACATGTGTCACACTGTTATCCCCTCTTTGTTTTATTAATTGCTTTTCTATTTTTTAGGTGTTTTATTTATCCTGTGTTAACAGGGTATCCTAGCTGTTGATATCTGCAGATAGGTAATGTCCTAAATGTCTAATCACAGGGGCTGTAATGTAATTGGTACAACTTGTGCAGTAGGCAGGGGGTCCACTATCACCACAGACATTAGGTTCCTGCTATCTATTACCTATCATATTAGAGTCCTTTATTACATTTCTTGGTCACAATTACTGGTGGATTGTTAGAGAAATGTAAGGCTGTACTATGTGAGGAGCTATTACAGAGCAAGTGGACGATACTGTTATTGAACAGGGACCTTCTGCTGTCTGTGTCATCCACCATTTAATAGATATAGTTTACACCTCCAGGAGGTTCATTTATCAAAGGTATGGGGTTCCTATGACACCTACTATATTCATCAAACCAGTCAATGGTAAGAGAAAGAGCAGGTCAAATAGGTGAAACATGTCTTTGAAAAGACTGCCCTTTTTTCTGGAATACATTTTTTATGCTGAGCTTCCATTCTTGTTATCTACTATGCATACTGGTCACCTTCTTTGAATTGACCACTCCTCTTGAAGACCATATCAATGCTATTTGGTTGAAGATGTAAGATTATGGCTACACGGTGAACTATCCTGATACAGTTTTGGAAGTCCAAATCAGGAGTGGATAATAAAAGGAGAGAAAGTATACAGATACTAATTCAATTCACTTCTGGTTTTGGCTTTCAAAACCACATCAGGAAAGACTGGTCTCTAATTCTAATTTTCTAATCTGTGTCGGGGATTCCTGATTATTCCCCAATGATAGGTAAAGGATTGTTTATCTTGGAGTTTAACATAACCAATTCTTTGTTCGTATGTAAGGAATCTAGCAGCTGCTTATTCCCCCTCCCCACATGCATGCCTTTTAGAGTGTGCATGTTTATGAGAGGCTAGGGAACAATATCTTTTGGACAAATGAGCATTTGACCAACTGCTGTTTAAAATGTATTGCCACGCTAATGGTGCTCTACAAAGGGTTATATATCCCCATAGGTAGGTGACCAGTCAGATTTCCCATGTGCACCTAACAGTAGACAATCATACAAAGTAATTAAGCTCCATTTTATGGATGAGTTAATTTCTACCTTTCAACAAACTGGCAAATAACCATCAACACCTTTACCAATCAATAAACACAAATACAAGCTCTAAAATTACGCTGAATCAGTGTGCCACATATAATAGCACCCTACCTTATGTTTAGAACCATGTTTTGGAGTACTGTGTTCAAACCTGGCCAAGCAGACGGTAAATTAAAAATTAGAGGTATCTTTACTGTAGAGAAACACTGACATTTTCTGTGTTCTCAAAAGGAAGAGCCCCATTAAATTTAACCTATTCCAAATTAGCATCAATCGGTCAAATCATTGCAGTCAAAAGGAAGCAGCTTTTTTTTTTTTTTTTAATGTTCCTTTCTGGTGCTTAAATATAAACTTGAAATACATACTCTCTGATAAATCAAAATACTTTAAGTCCAATGATCAATTGCTCCCTTTGCCATTTACGTACAACTCTAGGTATATGAAGTACAGTGCCTTAAAAAAGTATTCACCCTACTTGACTTTTTTCATGTTTTGTTACATTACAGCCTTAAGTTTAATGTTTTGTTAATCTGAATTTTATGTGATGGATCAGAACACAATAGTCTAAGTTGGTGAAGTGAAATGAGAAAAATATATAAATAAAACTATTGTTTAGAAATAGAAAACAGAAAATTGGCATGTGCGTATGTGTTCACCCCCTTTGTTAGGAAGCCCATAAAAAGCTCTGGTGCAACCAATTACCCATAGAAGTCACATAATTAGTGAAATGATATCCACCTATGTGCAATCTAAGTGTTACATGATCTGTCATTACATATACACAGCTTTTTTGAAAGGCCCCATAGGCTGCCACATCTAAGCAAGAGGCACTCATCTAAGCAAGAGGCATCACAGTTGGAATATCCACCAGGCACCGCAGGTGGATATTCCAACTGTGAAGGAAGGCATCCAGACTACAGGGGGATCCCTCTGGAGATAAATAAAATAATTCCTTTACTTTCCTGTCCTGACTGCTGGTAGCAAAAAGATTTACTGAAGGAATTGCCTGTAATTTTATAAAAAAATTCTTGGTTTAGACTCCACTCCCCTTGGGAAATAACATGCCGACTCAAAAAATCCACCTGAATATTCTCTGTGCCCCTGATGTGAAATGCTGAGATGGAACTACAATTCCTTACTGCCAACTGAATAATCTCACATGTCATCAACATTAAAGCCTTGCTCCTTGTACCCCCCTGTTTGTTTAAATAGTAAACTACAGTGCTGTTGTCCGATATGATTCTGAGATGTCTGTTTGATAATAATGGAACATCTTTTAACATAGCAAATTTTACTGCCATAAGTTCCTTCATATTTGATTAGACCGACTTCTGACCATCTTGCCATAAGCCTTGGATTGAGTGTAGAGATGAGAAAATTTTCAAAAATTCGATTCGCGGGTTAGCCGAATTTTTCCAAAAAGTTTGGTTCGATCCGAGTTAAAAAATGGCTGTTTCCTGGTTGCTGAGAGCCTTTATAGTGGTGTAGAACACTGTGCCTTTAAGTAACATGCATAGGGAATCTGCTGTAGTAGTGAAATAATACTGTGAGTCAGTATGAATCACTGCACACATCACTTATTTGGGCGGTCACGGGGCCAAAACTGACCAAATAATTCAAGTATGAACTCAGCCTTTCAGGTCGATGTTAGCGCCAAGAAAAAGTGCACTTCTTTTACACCGTGGTCAGCTGATTCTACAAAGATGTCTACAGAACCTGTTCTCTTAGGTGCTTATACAAGTAGAGCCCCTGACAGAGTGGAGAGGGTGTCAGCAGTAAGTTTGTGTTCACATCACTGATTATTTTGCCCTTCCTTTGATCTGTCAGAACAATAACCACCAAAAAACGGATCCTGTCTGTGGAGCATATGCCTTCACTTGGTCAGCATTTGCTCAGTATTGCTAATGCCAATAAAAACAAGAGTGGATCTAAAACAGAGATGACACGTGAATGGGATATTTGCATGTCTTTTGTGTTTTGTACCCACTCCTGCTTTTGGCTACAAAATCAAAAGCCAATTATGATGGGACCATACAGGCCTTACAGCTGCTACACAGACAGGATCCGTTGTGCGTCTCATTTTTCCTTCCTTCTGACCGACCAGAAGAAATGTCAAATAAATTTTGATGTCCACCAGGCCGAAAGCCAAATTAGCGGCCCAGTCATGAAGTGGGGAGGATGGGAACAGCATGAGAAGTCCACAGAATGTCCCTATGACAGAGTGGTGAGGTGGAAACAGCATGAGGAGACCACAGAGTGACCCAATGACAAAATCTGGAGGTGACGGCAGGATCAAGAGGCCACAGAGTGGCACAATGACAGTGTAGAGGTAGCAGCAGTATAAGGAGGCCACCGAGTGGCACAATCACAGAGTATGTAGTTGGCAGCTGTATGAGGAGGCCAGTGAGATTTTTATTTCCACCGAAATAATTCAGAAAAGATTTTACTACATATAAGTGCAGCGCTTCGTGCTGAATACAAGATTTTTTTCCACCAAAATATTTCAAAAGATATTTTTCCGCATATAAGGGCAGCGCTAAATGCAGAATACAAGATTTTTTTCCAATGAAATAATTCAAAAAAGATTTTAACGCATATCAGTGCAGTGCTTCATGCTGAATACAAGATTTTTTTTCCACCCAAATATTTCAAAAGAGATTTTATCGCATATAACTGAAGTGCTGATCGCCGACTATTTTTCTTTTTCTACTGATATATGCTTCTAAAGGGTTTACCACATATAACTGGGACAGTGAGTACATTTGTCTTTTTCCACGTAAGGCTTTTCAACAGAGGGTAATAGGCTGTCTGTCAGTTTAAAAAAATCAACGGTGCCTAAGTCGGAGTAATCTAAAGTGATCCGCGCTGGAAGAGCTAGACGCGGTTCTCGTGCGGTTTCTGTGCTGCCGAAAAATCCCCATAGTGTCCATAGATGTGGGCTGGTGTGAATTAGTTCACATTTTTGTGCAGGGTTAATGCATAGTGTATTCACCTCTATTGGTGCACGGCTCTTATGGACGTCGTCACGTAAGCGTGCAGTGTGTGAAACGTAAATACGAAATTTCACCACAACGTAATTCAGTCCATACAGCAAAAAGGAATTTCCCACATATAACTGCAGCGCTGATCGCTGAATGTATCTTTATTTTTCTACTGAAATCCGGCACTAAAGGCTTTACCACATATATACAATACAACTGAAAAGTGTCATGAAGCAGGATGTGCTCAACCAAAAAATGCAGTTGTGCATATATATACAGGGGAGCAGATCCTGCACTTGTGGCCCATTGCTAATAGCGATCCCCAGCAAAAATGCATACGGTGGAGGATGCCCGCAGCGGACCACAAGTACCACAATAGACATCCTACACAAGATGGCAATTGTGTGGATGTGATAAATAATATAACAATATAGCAATAACAAATGACAAGACAGGTGCACTCTGCGGTCTTACTAAGCCCACAATCCCCCTGAAAGTAGTGTATTCAATTTAAAAATGCGTTGAGTTTCCAACCTTGACATTTTGCTTATGTGATTCCCACCTCTCAAACTTCTATTAATCTTGTCAATGGCTGCAAACTTAAGCCTTGATGGATTTTTATTATGTGCTATTTCAAAATGGTTGGACAAAGAGTGTGTATCTAAGCCTTTTCTAATGTTGGCCACATGTTCCGAGATGCGTTTCTTCAATGTCCTCTTTGTCTTCCCCACATACTATCTATTACAGGGACATTCTATAATATAGATCACATCTACCGAATTACAAGATAAAAATTCCTTTATTGTATGTTTGTGTTTATTTGTGGTTGAAATTATTTCACTAGTTCTACGTGAAAAATTGGTGATCTTACAGTTTCCACATTGTCCACATCTAAAGAAGCCATTTATATTCGCCCAACTTTGGACTAAACAAGTCTGTTTAACCTCTTTCTTACTCGTTGGGGCCACTTGATTACTTAGACTCAATGCCCTTGTAAATGTGATAAGGGGGTTTGTTGAAATGATGGAACCTAATGTTTTATCTTTTTTTAATAGGTGCCAATGTTTGTGTATTATCTTCTGAATCCTTTTATACTCACTACTAAAAGGTAAACTTATACGTAATTCTCCTTCCTTCCTTTCTCTATCCACTCTATCCCTTTCCTTAAAAATGTTTTCCCTTTCCATGTCTCTTACTTTATTAAGCGCTCCATCTAAAAGCTCTATAGGGTAATCTTTCTCTAAAAATGCATTCTTCATTCCCTCAGCTTCTATTTCAAATTGATCGTTTGAAGTGCAATTGCGTTTTATTCTTCGAAGGTGACAGTTGCTATATAAAATATAGCTGTTTCTAGTAGAGGGTTTGATATACGTACAACATCTCAACTTGTTGGCCTCCACATACATTTTCAAATCTAAAAACTCTACTTTTTATTGCTTGTAGTACCCAAAAATTTAAGGTTAAAATTATTTGAATTAATCTCCTGTAAAAAACTGTCTAACTCTTCCCTTCCCGATTTCCAGATAAAAAATACATCATCGATATACCTTTACCAGAGCACCAGGTCCGTCCCCAGTCATAGGGCAATAACCCGTTCCTCCCAATTGACCATAAACAATCACGATTCACCATAATCAATGCTATAGTCCAATATGCAGTGATATCGGTTTACATACTGGACCTCACATAATGTTCATTTACGGTTGATCTATCAAGTTTACTTTATATGCTGCGATTTAGCTGACTGCTGCTTTATTATCTATAGTCACTATTATATGTACTTTTGGTTAGGTATTTATTGTACTATTTGCCACATAGTTTTTTTATGATCAATGTATTTTAGTATATGTTCAATAAATTATCAGATGGTTTCGATATCCTGAGAGTGCCCAGTTTCTTTTTGGTATATACAGTGTGTATATATATGTATATATATATTACTCTTTTTATGAGGCAAGGTAACCAAAAAGGCTATTCTGTCAAAGTTTTTTTATTAGTTTTGTTACAATGTTCACCTAACATAGTAGTTAATGTGTTATTTTTATAGAGCATGTCGTAATGACTTGGCGATACCTAATAAGTCTATTTTTTATTTTATTTTGGATTTACACAATATTTTTTTTTTTTTAAATCATGTTTTTGTCCATTTTCTGAAAGCCATATTTTTTTTTAGATTTTGGGCGATTGTCTTATGTAGGGTCTAATTTTGCTGAAAGAAATGATGGTTTGATTGGTACCATTGTGGGGCACATATAAAATTTTGATCGCTTGGTATTACACTTTTTGTGATGTAAGGTGATAAAAAATAGCTTTTTTGGAAAATGTTTTATCTTATTTTTTTACGGTGTTCATCAGACGGGTTGGATCACATACTATTTTTATAGAGCTGGTTGTTACGGAGACAGCGATGACTAATATGTGGATTTTGCTTATTTTATTTTACACAATAAAAGCATTTTTGAAAAAAAAATAATGTTTTTGTGTTTCCATTTTCTAAAAGCCATATTTTTTTGGGGCGATTGTCTTAGGTAGGGTCTCATTTTTTGCGGGATGAGATGACGGTTTGATTGGTACCATTATGGGGCAAATATGGCTTTTTGATTGCTTTTTTGTGATGTAAGGTGATACAAAATGGATTTTTTGGCACATGACGATACCTAATATGTGCATTTTTTTAAATTTTATTTTATTCAATAAAAGCATGTTTGAAAAAAATCATGTTTTTGTGTCTCCATTTTCTGAAAGCCATATTATTATTATTTTTTGGACGACTGGCTTATGTAAGGGCTCATTTTTTGTAGGATTAGGTCATAGTTTGATTGGTGCTAATTTTTGATACAGGTGACTTTTTAGATAATTTTTTATACCATTTTTGGGGAAGTGCGGTGGGCTAAATTGCAATTTCATCATAGTTTTTCTTTTTTTTATGGTGTTCACCATGCGGTAAAAATAAAATTATTCTTTTATAGATCAGGTCCTATCGGACGCGGTGATACCAAAGATGTTTAGTGTTTTTTATTTTTTACATTTTTAACTAATTATGTGTGGATATAGGAATTGAAAAAAAAAATTATAATTTTTTGGACCCAAACCCACTTGGTTCTTGAAGATCCATTGGGTCTGATGGCTGACAATACACTGCAGTACACTATATCGTGCATTGCAGTGCATTAAACTCACACTAAGCTTGATTAGTCTCTTGCCTTTAGCAGAAGCCTGATCAGGCTTAGATATACCACGGCAAGCTGGATGCCTGTGAAGGCATCCAGTTGCCATGGTAACCATCAGGATGCTGCCACAGTGCAGCGGTCCGATGGGGGAGGGAGCTCCCTCCCTCAGTTTACCCTTCAAGCATTGGCTGCTGCCACAGCAGAGCAGCAGCCCGATGGTTAGCCCCTCCATACAGCGGTCCAAAGGACCACGGCATGGAAGGGGTTAAACTGCCACCATCGGCACCGATGTCGCCCGTTTCAAGCAAAGTGTTAGCTCTACCCCGCTGCCACTCTGCCATCCTGAAAGGGGGGGTAGGTGCTGCACGCTCTGCCATCTTGAAAGGAGGGTGTGGGGGTGCTGCGCGCTCTGAAACTTGAAAGGGGAGGTGGGGGTGTTGTGTGCAGGGGGGGGGGGCATTAACCCTTCAAGCATCGGGCCGCTGCTCTGCCCTGGCTAGCCCGTTCCAGACAGACCGTGGCATGGAAGGGGTTAAACAGTTATTTGAAGCAGAGTGTCAGCGCTGTGTCTTGATTGGTCGCCCCGCCACACATGTCCAGTGCAAAACTAGTGACACACACGGACACAGCACACTCGCACTGCGCTTTTATCATATATTATATACAGTATCTCTCTCTCTCTCTCTCTCTCTCTCTCTCTCAATATATATATATATATATATATATATATATATATATAGACATGGGTGTATATAAATGGATGGTAGCGGGCGGTAACAAACACCCTGTTTAATTATGCCTTCATGGTGGAAGATGTTTACTTCTCTGTCTTCTGAATTGTACAAAGTGGTGCAATTTTTCGTAATTTGTGTAGGATGAATCCCTGAAAATTCTGTTTAGTTAAAAACCAAAGTTTATGGAGATTCATAACAAGATTAATTTAGAATCAGTTCACTGATCTCTAGTGTTATAGTGTTAAGGCGTGAGCTGACAGATGTTAGTTCAGTACTTTGGAAAGGACGCTTGGTATCAATAGCTAAATCCCAACAGCCATATCCAAAGTCACAAGATGCCTCAAGCCATGCCCTTTCTGCCCAAACATTTTGACAAAACAACAAGAAACACCCCCTTATAAAATAAATTAGCATACATTCCACTCAATATAAAATCAGGTTTGTGGAATTATCCTATAAAATTAAGGACTTTTGGCAAGTGTATCTACATATGATGTAATGCGTTATATGGAGAGCAAGAGCAAATGTTCAGTAGAGGGACTGGGCATTCAATTTAAAAAATGTAAGAAGATTGCATTTTATTTTAGCTAGGTGACTGTATGAATCATTGTGAAGTTTCTAAATCTTTTCTATCCTAGATGAAGCATAGCTGTCACAAGCTGTGAGGAGTATTGGGGAAAAAATCTTAAAATTTGACTAATTTTGCTTTGTGGAAATTGTATGTCATTTAGTGTTGATCGAGCACCCAAGTGCTCGGGTGCTTGGGCCGAACACATCAGGATGCTCAGCTCAGGTGCTCGGTAGAGTATAATGGAAGTCAATGGGAGAACCAGAGCTCTAAAGAGGGGAGTGTGCCTGGTTCATAAGAAAAGTTCATAAATTGATGGAAATACCACCAAAATGGTTCGGGAACACCATGGGGAGGATGTCTGGATGCATATTGGACTCCCAGGTTGCTACTGGGAATGATGTTGTCCGAGTAGTACGCCACTTGTACAGACTGACAATAATATGCACAAAACCAAAGATAACATCGATTTTTAGAGGAAAAATTATTAGGTAACATTCTTTCCTGTATATTTACTTGTATATAAAGTGCAAGTGCTGCCAAAAATTACAAGCACTCTGATACAACCTGTATATCACATAAAGAAGGGCCTCATTCACATTGTAGTGCAATTGTTTATGTGGTGGGACTCCTATACTCATAAAGCCTATGCAAGTGAAAGGGCTGCGAAAAACTACAAGGAACCGGCACTCCAATACACACTTTGTTACACATAAAGGAGTGCATCATACACACCCTTGAAAAGATATGATTGATGGCCTGCAGGTGATGCTCAAAAACATTTTGAGCAAGGGTCTGCTGATCTAACCATCCAAAACATTAGGGGTGAGGGCCTGCTGCTGAGCTGACCCTCTAAAACATTAGGGATGAGGGTCTGCTGATGAGCTGACCCTCTAACAGATTGTAGGTGAGGGCCTGCCTGTGAGCTGACCCTCTAAAAGGTTGTACGTGAGAGTTTGCAGTTGAGCTGACCCTGTAAAACATTATATTAGAAGGCCTGCAGTTGAGCTGACCCTGTAAAAGATTGTAGGTAAGGGGCCTGCTGGTGAGCTGACCCTCTAAAAGGTTGTAGGTGAGTGCCCGCAGGTGAGCTGACCCTGTAAAACATTATATGAGAGGGCCTGCAGTTGAGCTGACTATGTAAAAGATTGAAGGTGAGGGCCTTCAGGTGAGCTGACCCTGTAAAACATTATATGCGAGGGCCTGCAGGTGAGCTGACCCTGTAAAAGATTGTAGGTAAGGGGCCCGCTTGTGAGCTGACCCTCTAAAAGGTTGAAGGTGAGTGCCCGCAGGTGAGCTGACCCTGTAAAACATTATATGCGAGGGCCTGCAGGTGAGCTGACCATGTCAAAGATTGTAAATAAGGGCCTGCAGGTGAGCTGACCCTGTAAATCATTATATGCGAGGGCCTGCAGGTGACCTGACCCTGTAAAAGATTGTAGGTGAGGGCCTTCAGGTGAGCTGACCCTGTAAAACATTATATGCGAGGGCCTGCAGGTGAGCTGACCCTGTAAAAGATTGTAGGTAATGGGCCTGCTGGTGAGCTGACCCTCTAAAAGGTTGTAGGTGAGTGCCTGCAGGTGAGCTGACCCTGTAAAACATTATAAGTGCCTTCATGTTCATCAGCTTTCCTCTGGTGAAGTTGAGAAGTTCAATCCAGGCCTTGATCATTTTTAGAGAGTCAACCTGTCAGCATTTTCAGTTGACAGGCAGATACGCTGTTATAATGCCACCAGCAGCACTAAATACCCGCTCAGACAAAACACTGGCGGCAGGGCAGAGTGCCAGTTCATGCCACGTGTCCAGCTTGAACACCCAGTAGTTGAAAGGCACTGAGGGATCATGGAGGATGCTGACACGCTATGCTATGTACTCCTTCACCATCTTCCAAAAATGTTCCCTCCTTGTCACAGTAGGCCGCGCATCAGGGTGAGGATGCTGGCGGGGTGTCATGAAATTTTCCCAGGCTTTGGAGAGTGTTGCCCTGCCTCTGTTGGAACTACTGTGTGTTCCCCTTGTCTCCCCTCCTCGGTTGCCCAAGGAACATATGGATTCTGCCGCCAACGTTGTCAGATGGAAATTTTTGGAGCAATTTTTCAACAAGGACCTTCTGGTATTGCACCGTTTTGCTTGTCCTCTCTACCATAGGAATGAGAGATGGGAAGTTCTCTTTGTAGCAGGGGTCGAGAAGGGTGAACAACCAGTATTCCGTGTTGTCTAAAATGTGTATAATGCACGGGTCGCAGGAAAGGCAACCTAACATGAAGTCATCCATTTGTGCCAGAGTACCAACAGTCAAGAGTTCGCTGTCGTCATCAGGAGGATGACTCTCAATCTGCTCATCCTCTTCCTCCTCTTTTCCCCACCAACGCTGAACAGTTGGAATTAAACTTCCATGGGTACTACCCTCTGTAGCGGAGGCAACCTTCTCCTGCTCATCCTCCTCTTCATCGTCCAATTTGCCCTGCGAAGACAAAATGAGGGTGGTCTTGCTATCATCCTGAGTAATGTCTTCCCCCAATTCCACCTCTTCCACATGCAATGCATCATACTTAATTGTGAGCAGTGAGCGCTTGAGTAGACACAGAAGTGGGATGGTTATGCTGATAATAGCTTTATCGCCGCTTACCATATGTGTTGATTCTTCAAAGTTTCGTAAAACCTTACAGAGTTCAGACACCCATGCCCACTCCTCGCTTGTGTATAGCGGAAGCTGACTGGAAAGGCAACGACCATGTTGCAGCTGGTATTCCACTACTGCTCTCTGCTGCTCACAAAGCCTTGCCAACTGGTGGAATGTCGAGTTCCAGCGTGTGCTCATGTCACACAACAGCCGGTGAGATGGCAATTTCAAGCACTACTGCAGCGTTCACAGACCGGCTGAAGCTGTCGATGACTCGCGGAAATGAGCACACAAGTGGCATACCTTCGCTCAGGAAATTTGGGGTAGGTTTTGAGAAACTGCTGAACCACTAAGTATAAGACGTGGCCTAGGCATGAGATGTGTGTGAGCTTGCTGAGTTCCAAAGCCGCCACCAAGTTACGGCCATTATAAGACAATAACCATGCCTGATTGTAGGTTGAGTGGCGAGAGCCACAGCTCAGTTTGGTCTCTTATCCCATGCCAAAGCTCTGCAGCGGTGTTCTGTTTGTCACCTAAGCAGATCAGCTTCAGCAGGGCCTGTTGCCGCTTCCCCACTGCAGTGCTACACTGCTTCCAGCTACCGACTGATGGCTGATTGGTGCTGCACGTGGATAATTCGGCGGAGGAGGAGAAGTGGGGATTGGAACCAGTAAGGTGCTGGTTGAAACCCTAATTGATGTAGAGCCCGCAATCCTTGGTGTCAGTAGCACCTGTGCGATCCCAGGGTACGACTCCACAATGTTCACCCAGTGTGCCGTCAGGGAAATGTAGCATCCCTGGCATCCATGTGTCCGTGGTTAAGTGGACCTTCCCAGTAACTGCATTGGTCAGGGCACGTGTGATGTTACGGGACACATGTTGGTGTAACGCGGGCACGGCACACCTTAAAAAATAGTGGCGGCTGGGGACTGTGTAACGCGGGACGGCTGCCGACATCAGGCTGCGGAAGGCCTCAGTGTCCACAAGCCTAAATTGAAATTTTTCCAGGGCCAGTAATTTGGAAAGCTGCGCATTTAGTGCTATGGCCTGTGGGTGGGGGACTAGGTATTTGCGCTTGCGTTCAAATGCCCGGGGTAAGGACATTTGGACGCTGTGCTGGGACAAGGAAGTGGATGTGATCGCTGATGAAGGTTGCGAAGGTCCAGGTGCAGGGCGGGAGGCATCCGGGCCTGCGCCTTTGACAGGGGATTGGCCAGCAGCACGTAACATAGGGGAAGAGGAGGCAGTGGTGTGACCAGCAGACACAGATTGGGGACCCAGGCATTCGTCCCACTTATTAGGGTGCTTGGATGCCATATGGGGGATCATACTGGTGGTGGTGAGGTTGCTATTGTTCGCGCCCCGGCTCATTTTGGTACGGCACCGGTTGCAAATAGAGATGTCCCGAACTATTCACCGGCGAACATCGCTTGTTCGCGTTCGCCGCGGTGGTCGAACATATGCGATGTTCGGTCCACCCCTATACATCATCATTGAGCAAACTTTTACCCTGTACCTCACAGTCAGCAGACACATTCCAGCCAATCAGCATACCCTTCCTCCCAGACCCTCCCACCTCCTATCAAAAAGCAAGGACAGCATCCATCTTAGTGTTACTGCAGCATCCAGCTGCAGTGTTAGTTAGAGCAGAGAGAGCTACTGCTGAATTCATATAGGGATTCTAGGGAAAGCGTTAGCTACTAGTGTTCTGTGTCCACTCCAGTCCTCAAAGACTCATCTGCTGTAAGGACAGCATCTTTACAGCACCCCAAAAAGCCATTTTTAGGGCTGGTACATCAGTCTGCTTTTTTCCCCCTATATATATTATATTGCAGTTGCCTGCCTGTGTGTGAGAGGCCGCAGGCCCACAGACTGTACTGTGTGCACACCACTCATTTAGGGTGGCACAGTACCTTGCAGATAAAAAAGTCATTTAATTTTTACCCTTTAATATAATTTCAGTTGCCTGCCAGTGTGTGTCAGGCCCACAGACTGTACTGTGCCCACTGCCAGTGCCCACCACTCATATCGGGTGGCACAGTACCTTGCAGATAAAAAAAGTCATTTAATTTTTACCCTTTAATATAATTTCAGTTGCCTGCCAGTGTGTGTCAGGCCCACAGACAGTACTGTGCACACTGCCAGTGCCCACCACTCATATCGGGTGGCACAGTACCTTGCAGATATAAAAGTCATTTCATTTTTACCCTTTAATATAATTTCAGTTGCCTGCCAGTGTGTGTCAGGCCCACAGACTGTACTTTGCCCACTGCCAGTGCCCAACACTCATATAGGGTGGCACAGTACAAATTGGAAGGAAGAGGACCGACCAACCATCTTTCTACATCTCCCGGTTCCTAAAATCTATTAGATACATGTCCCCTGATAGGGGACGTAACAGAGATTAAACTGATAGGAATAGTACTACCTAACACACCACTCATATAAGGTGTCACAGTACATTGCACGGTGCACGCGCAGTGCCCCAAATTGGAAGGAAGAGGACCGACCAACCATCTTTTTCCATCTCCCGATTCCTAAAATCTATTCCATACACCAGCCCCTGATAGGGGACAAAAGAGAGATTAAACTGGTAAGATAACAGATATTTTTAATTTAAAAAAAAGAGGACAGCCTCTGCGCAGCTGGGAATTTTTTGGCCGCGTTTGTGAAGGCTCATGCACAATGGCTGTAGGCTCATGCGTCCTTTTGCGGAGGTGACAAACCTGGTCAGTGAAACCCAAGGCAACATCATCGACCTCATCCCATATGCGTTTTTTCTGGAGCGTGCCCTGCGAAGAATGCTGGATCAGGCCATAGACGAGCATGAAGAGGAAGAGTTGTGGTCACCATCACCACCAGAAGTAGCCTTGTCTTAATCGATTGCTGGACCTGTGGCAACGCAGAGAGAGAAGTCTGAAGAATAGGAGTCAGAGGAGGAAGGTGGCTTTTAGGAGGTGGAAGACCAACCACAGCAGGCGTACCAGGGGGCTTGTTGTCACCTTTCGGGGACCCTTGGTGTTGTACGTGGCTGGGTGGAGGAAGAAACCTTCAATGACGTCAGTGAGGACAAGGAACGGGACATGGCTAGCTTGGTATCCAACCTTGTGCAAATTGGGAGTTTGAGGTTGTTTGCGGTGCATTAAATGGGGAGTTTGGTCTGTCAGAGTTTGGTCTGTCACTGTGAAGCGGGCGTAACCCTTACACTACCTGATCGATACAACATCATACCTGATCGTATACACACTCTGCGTCAACTACATAATTTTCCATGGGAGTTTTGCCATGGATCCCCCTCCGGCATGCCACAGTCCAGGTGTTAGTCCCCTTGAAACAACTTTTCCATCACTATTGTGGCCAGAAAGAGTCCCTGTGGGTTTTAAAATTCGCCTGCCTATTGAAGTCTATGGCGGTTCGCCCGGTTTTCCTGTTTGCGAACATTCGCGGAAGTTCGCGCTTGCGAACGGAAAATTTTATATTCACGACATCTCTGGTTGCAAACTACTATTGATTTGTCGTCCGCACTTTCCTCAAAAAAGCGACATACCGCAGAACACATACCTCTTGGCAAGGGAGAGTTCCGCAATGGGGTGCTCCGTGGAACAGTTGCAGGCCTGTTTGGTGTGGCCCGCCTTTTCCCTTTTGCCACCCCACTGCCTCTTCTAGCCTGTTACGGTGCTGCAGATCCCTACCCCTTTGTACTGCTGTCCTCGCTCAGCTTTCCACCTTCCCAGGTTGGGTCAGTGACTTCATTGTCCACCACCTCCTCTTCCACTTTCTTACTCTGATCATCCTCTTGACTTGTTGATCTAACCACAACCTCAGTGATTGACAACTGTGTGTCATCCTCTTCATCAACCTCTTGAGACAGTTATTGCCGTTGACTTATTGGCAACTGTGTCTCATCATCATAAACCCCATTAACCCCTTAAGGACTCGGCCCTATTTCACCTTAGGGACTCGGCCATTTTTTGCAAATCTGACCAGGGTCACTTTATGTGGTGATAACTTTAAAACACTTTTTCTTATCCAGGCCATTCTGAGATTGTTTTTTCGTCACATATTGTACTTCATGACAGTGGTAAAATCAAGTCGAAAAATTTCATTTTTATTTATAAAAAAATATCAAATTTACCAAAAATTTTGAAAAATTTGCAATTTTCCAAGTTTCAATTTCTCTACTTCTATAATACACAGTAATACCACCCAAAAAAGTTATTGATTTACATTCCCCATATGTCTACTTCATGTATCGATCATTTTGGGAATGCCATTTTATTTTTTGGGGACGTTTCAAGGCTTAGAAGTTTAGAAGCAAATCTTGAAATTTTTCAGAAATTTTCAAAAACCCACTTTTTAGGGACCAGTTCAGGTCTGAAGTCACTTTGTGAGGCTTACATAATAGAAACCACCCAAAAATGACCCCATTCTAGAAACAACACCCCTCAAAGTATTCAAAACTGATTTTACAAACGTCATTAACCCTTTAGGTTTTCCACAAGAGTTAATGGCAAATGGAGATAAAATTTCAGAATTTGTTTTTTTTGGAAAATTTTCCATTTGAATCCATTTTTTCCAGTAACAAAGCAAGAGTTAACAGCCAAACAAAGCTCAATATTTATTGCCCCAATTCTGTAGTTTGCAGAAACCCCATATGTGGGCATTTTGCTGGACTGGATTTTTGACACCATGTCCCATTCGAAGCCCCCTGATGCACCCCTAGAGTAGAAACTCCAAAAAAGTGACTCCATCTAAGAAACTACACCCCTGAAAGGTATTCAAAACCGATTTTACAAACTTTGTTAACCCTTTAGGTGTTCCACAAGAGTTATTGGCAAATGGAGATGAAATTTCAGAATTTCTATTTTTTGTTACCTTGCCTCAAAAAAAGTGTAATATAGAGCAACCAAACATCATATTTACCCTAAAATAACACAAACAAAACTGCCACCTTATCCCGTACTTAGCAAAATGGGGTCACTTTTTTGGAGTTTCTACTGTAGGGGTGCATCAGGGGGGCTTCAAATGGGACATGGTGTTAAAAAACCAGTCCAGCAAAATCTGCCTTCCAAAAACCATATGGCGTTCCCTTCCTTCTACGCCCTGCCGTTTGGACGCACAGCAGTTTACGACCACATATGAGGTGTTTCTGCAAACTACAGAATCGGGGCAATATATATTGAGTTCTGTTTGGCTGTTAACCCTTGCTTTGTTACTGGAAAAATTGATTAAAATGGAAAATTTGCAAAACAATAGCTATTTTTGGACAGTTTTTATTTTTTGTTATTTACATCATTGAACTGACAGATTAGATTATGTGCTATTTCTATAGAGCAGGTTGCTACGGACGCGGCAATACAAAATATTGCTACTTTTTGGGGGGTTTTGTTTCAGTTTTACATAATACAGCATTTTTGAAAAAAATGATTTTTTAGTGTCTTCACATTCTGAAAGCCATATTTTATTTTTATTTTTTGGGCGACTGTCTTATGTAGGAGCTCATTTTTTGCGGGATAAGATGTTGGTTTGATTGGAACTATCTTGGGGTGCATATGACATTTTGGTCGCTTGCTATTGCACTTTTTGTGATGTAAGGTGACAAAAATGGCTTTTGACACCGTATTTTATATTTTTTTTTTGTTGTGTTCACCTGAGGGGTTTAGTCATGTGTTTTTTTTTATAGAGCAGGCTGCGACGGACACCCCGATACCAAATATGTATACTTTTTATTTATTTAAGTTTTACACAGTATTATAATTTTTTGAAACAAAACAAATCATGTTTTAGTGTCTCCATAGTCTGAGAGCCATTTTTTAAATTTTTTTTGGGGTGATTGTCCTATGTGGGGTATCATTTTTTGCGGGATGAGATGACGGTTTGATTGGCACTATTTTTGGGTGCATAAAACTTTTTGATCGCTTGCTATTACAGTTTTTGAGATGTGAGGTGACAAAAATGTTTTTTTTTTACATTGTTTTTATTTTATTTTTTTAACGGTATTTACCTGAGGGGTTAGATATTGTGATATTTTATATAGCAGGTTTTTATGGATGCGGCGATACATAATATGTATACTTTTTATTTATTTATTTTACTTTAACACAATAATAGCATTTTAGAAAAAAAAAATTATGTTTAAGTGTCTCCATAGTCTGAGAGCCATATTTTTTTATTTTTTTGGGCGATTGTCCTATGTAAGGACTCATTTTTTGCGGGATGAGATGGCGGTTTTATTGGTACTATTTTGGGAGGCATACGCCTTTTTTATCACTTGGTATTACACTTTTTGTGATGCAAGGTGACAAAAAATGGCTTTTTTACACCATTTTTTGGGGGGTTTTTTTTACGGTATTTGCGTGAGGGGTTAGATCATGTGATATTTTTATAGAGGAGATTTTTACGGACACGGCGATACCTAATATGTGTAGTTTATTTGATTTTTTTTATTTTTATTCAGTGATATGTATTTTTCTTAGGCTACATGCACACGACCGTTGCCTGCCTCCGCGTCCGCTCCTCCTTGAAATTTTGCGTCCATCAAAAAAAACGGATGACGGACCGTTTTTTTTGACGGATCCGATTTTTATGGCAGATCCATTGTAAAAATGCCTATCCTTGTCCGCAAACGTGAAAGAAATAGGAGATGCACTATTTTTTTGACGGAATAAAAACACGGATCACGGATGCGGAACAAAAACGGTTGACCATCCGCATTTTTTGACGGACCAATTGAAATGAATGGGGAAGCATCCTATCCGTGAAAAAAACGGAACGGACGCGGAAACAAACAACGGTCGTGTGCATGGGGCCTTATTTTTACTTTTTTTTCACTTTTTGACTTTTTTTTTTGACCCAGACCCACTTGGTTCTTGTAGATCCAGTGGATCTGGTGACTATAGAATACAGTAAGTACACTATATAGTGTACTTACTGCATTTTTTTACTTTACAAAGTCTGAATAGGCTTTTGCCTTTAGCAAAAGCCCATTCAAAGTTTCAGTGCCATGGAGAGCAGGACGCTTCTGAAAGCGTCCTGCTGCCATGGTAACCATCACCCGCTGCCATAACAGAGCAGCGGGTGATGGGAAGGGAGGGGAGCTCCCTCCCTCTGCTATCCTATCCTGTCGGGGGCTGCAAAGGTACAGAACCCCCCGATGGGAGAGGGAACTCCCTCCATGTTAACACCTTCTATACCGCGGTCCGTACGGGGGTTAAACTGCTGACATCTGCAGCACAGATGTCAGCAGTTTATAGCAGGGGGTCAGCAATGTGCTGAACCCCTGCTATACCCACTAGACACCAGGGAAAGCATTTGAAAGGAGGCGGGTGGGGGATGCAATTGCGATCCCGCCTGCCACACCGCCCGCCTCCCGCGCCGCCCACCTGCAGCATCGCCCGCAATCCCCCCCACCCCCGGGACCGCCCGGGGGGACACTAATATGGCGGGGTTAAAATTTATAAGTTTGGGGCATTTTTTAGTCTCTGATCAGAGACTACAGAAAGCGCAGTAAACCGCAGGTCTGAATTGACCTGCGGTTTGCAGCGATCGCTGACATGGGGGGGGTCACAGGATCCCCCTGGGCATTGTGCCAAGGTGCCTGCTGATTGATTTCAGCAGGCATCTTGTTCCGATCACCGCCACGTGCGCAGCGGTGATCGGATATTCGCAGGGTGTACATGTACGCCCTGGGTCCTTAAGTACCAGGACACAAGGGCGTACATGTACACCCTGCGTCCTAAAGAGGTTAAACAGTAATTGCCGTTCCCCACTGTCATCTTCTTGTGACTCTGGATGCTCAAGAGGTTGGGAATCAGGGCACAAGATCTGTCCCTCTTCAAGCGTGCTTGGCGAGAGGGCTAAATGAAGGAATGGTGTTGAAAAGAGGTCCTCAGAATATCCGAGTGTGGGATCACGTGTTTTCCCAGACTGTCCATGGTGGGAGGAAGGAGGATAAAGGTGAGGATTGTGTTGACCAGACTGTTGGCTACTGAGACTGGACTTGGTGGAAGACAGGGTGGTGCTTCACAGATAAATTTTTTCAGCGCACACGTTACACTGCAAATGTGGCGCAACTAATGTCACTGTCTGCAGCAGACACCGTCTACAGAAAAAGTTCACTGGATGTCACAGATATTTTTGGAATGCGCCCACTTTACACAGGAGATATGGCGCGGATAATTTAACTGTCCGCAACGGCCTATTAGAAGCTATTTAACACAAAACAGTCCCTAGAAGAACTTTTGGGTCACTGAAAAGCTTTTCTAATAAAAATCTTCTGTTAACATTCCTTATACTGTCTGTCCCTTTCTATGCTCAGCTCACCCTGACTAATACTGAGCCGAACACGTGTCATCGGGTGCTATATAGCACCTTATGACGCGTCCCGGCCAGCCAATCACTGTAATGCCACCAGCCAACACGTCTACGGCATTACAGTGATGCCAGTACCTCCCTGCACGTTTACTGGCGGGGAGGCGACTAGAGCATTACGCTTGAGCACATGCTGTACTCGGGCCGAGCACCGCTAATAGAGATGTGGACATCATTTTTTGATTCAGCTAAGAAAGCTCCCATGTACTCCAGCTATCAGATAACATCTTATCTCCTCCAGAGCACGAAAGTTCCATCCTACCAAAGAAACCACACCTACTTGCTACGTCATATATGCTTTTCTGCTGTTAGTATAGACTCCATTACAAGATGGCAGCCATAGCTGGATGTTTACATACCAGAATTAGTAAAACAATACACAATGCGCAGATGCCAAGTGTTATCTCTTTTCATATTTTCATATTCCAACCAATGTAACAATGCTACATGCCTCAGAGGGAATGCCTCTCTGATGTCTACATAAATTGCTGTACTTCTTGAAATAAATTAGAAATTACATTGACCCCAATGTGTGTCACTGTTATTTTCTCCGTGCACGTAAAAGCCTTGGCTTAACAATAATTTGGAGCAGTAGAGCAAACATAATCAGCCTCGATTGAGGGCATCTTTAACAGTTGTCGTCCGAACGCGGGACCACAGGAGAAGTAGCATCAGTAGCCGAAGTTTGGGGGTTCCCAGAGCATGGTGGACAGCGCATCAAGAGTAGGCCTGCAGAGTCAAATCAGGTGAGAAAATCTGTTTATGTCATCTGCCTCTTGCTACACTCCACTCTGCTGTGGTAATCTGTTCTGCTATTGGTGTTGCATTGCATTGTGGGTAGACACTTCGGTTGACAGTAAATCTTGTGTGGCCCTAAACCCTTTTAGAAGGAAAGTTTGAGATTGCTCTACTGTGGTTTTGTGTTTTGTCTGTGTGTAGTTCGTGTCAGGCACCTCCACAGATAACGGTTAAGCAGAGCAAGAGATTTCCCCTGACAGGGGGGCGGAGCCGCATTAGGAGTTACTGATTTATCCCAACAGGGAGGGTGTAGCTCCGGGGTGGTCTGGGACAGGGCTTGATTTAGGGGTTACTGATTTATCTGTCCAAGTGACAGAGTGTGTAACCCCGGGTAGCCCTTGGGGGGGACTCACATTAAGGGATACTGATTTATCCCAAGAGAGAGGGTGTGGCCCTGGGGAGTCCCGGGAGGACTATAAATTATCTGCCGGGAGTGGCGGAGGGTTAGTCCTGGACTGGCGGACCAGACGTGGTAGCCAGGGAATTCACAGTTAATAACCTGCACAGGGGTGAGCCTGCTTGGGAGTGAGAAGAAGGTAGGAGTTGGGGTGTTGGCTCAGGTTCCTGTTACCTCTACCCACTCCACTGTGATTGATTTGGCAAATGTTTTCTTTTCAGCACCACTACATCCAGACAGTTGGTATTTGTTCGCCTCCACACATGAGGATAAAAACAGTATACCTGGGTGGTGCTGCTGCAGGGAGCCTAGAACTCGCCTAGTATGTATAATCCAGCCATGTCACTCCTGTCCTTTTCGCTGATCATGGCTGCAAGGGAGGGGAAAAGACATCCCTTTGCCCAGAAACATGAATGCACTGAGGACATTTTTAGGCCCTGTTTCTTATTACAGAACTTGGATATGTATGTTTGATGATTGCTTGTTTTTAGTCCCTTCTACCTTACAGATGAGGTGGTGGATGCCTTTTATGCCCATGCCTGACAATGTTGTGGTCCCCGCACTGGGCCTATTAGATTATCACATTTAGATTAAATGCAAAAAGGTTCAAGGAATCCAGCTCCACTTCGGTAAAGGAATATTTATTTTGCTTGCGGTAAAATCACATCTAGTTACGGTTACAAAAGTCTTGTCTACGCGTTTCGGGCTACAAGAAACAATTCGAGCCCTTACTCATGACACAGTAAGACATAAAAATGGCACTATTTGTAGGAGAGATTGCACCAGTCTTCACTAATTGGGGTCACATGACTGCAAACCCCTTCAAAAAAAATGCCACACCTTAGAACAACACAACACAAAAAGAAAAAGAAAACCATATAATAAACAATAAAGAAAAAGCCTGTGCAAAATACATGAGATGTATAGTGGCTATGAAAGATAATAAAATAAAGGAGAAAGTTTCATACATTTTGAAACTGGCAATATGGATTATTGTTGCAGAATCGGATCTAGGCGCCTGTTCAGACCATCTGGTTGACGCGTATTTAATGCAAAAATCCAGAAGGATTCTCTGTTTAATAGTTTTCTCCTATGGTCTCCTCCTCGCTTGGGCAGTAAAGCCCTCTCTATGCCCTGCACCACCAGATCCGATGTGTCCCCACCATGGCAGACAGCAAAGTGCAGACTAGCTGCAGATACATTGCGACTGCCATGGTGGGGCACATCAGAAATGTATTTGCGTATTCTAGTTTTGATGGCATTAGTAGTACAACCCACATATTGCAGTTTGCATTTTTTACATGTAATTAAATAAACCGCATAAGTTGTATTACAATTAAGATATGATTTCTTGTGGAAAACCCTGCCATTTGAAGCTGAGACAAAGGTATTGGAAATCGACATATGAGTTCCAGCAGATACATCTATGGTGTCCACACCTGTAGCTCCCTTTAGTCGTAAGCCAGACGGGCTGCCATTTTTTCTTTTCTTGGTATAGACTAGGACTAACATAGTTTGCAATAGTGGGTGCTCCTCTAGCTGCACATTTAACCCCATCCGCAACTATGTCAGTCCAGTCCTTGTCATATGCCAGAATAGGGAAATATTTCTTTATGATGCAACAAATTTGTGTGAACTCCGTACTGTATTGTGTAATAAACAAGTTGCTATTTTTGCTACTATTATTTTTGTTTCTGTTTTTATTTGTAGCTGTGTTTCGGAGTTCCCCCCTTGGACCTATTTTCCTGCTTAGGATTAATTAAGGAACCTCTTTCAATATCAGTCACCTGTCGTATTGCATCCTCAACTTGTTTTGTGGCATAAGATCTTTTATATAATCTGTGAGCGATATTTTCAGCCTCAGTCATGAAGCTTTTTTCAGCCGTGCAGTTCCTTCTTGCACGGATTATCTCACCCCTTGGTGATCCACGTCCCCTGTCTCCGCAACACAAATATCATCACCACCCACCTGAATATGTCGCCGGAGAGTTAGGGCGCGGGCCAGTCGGGCGATATGGTGGCCATACCAGCCTTTGGTTGTTACATAAATTCCTGTGTGGACACTATCTCCTTTACCCTAGGTACACACCTAAGCGTTTTACAGCGCGTTCCTACGCGCTGAAAAACGCACAACATGTGAAATGCCATGTATCCCTATGGGCATGGTACACATTTGGGCGTTTTACAGCGCGTTTAAACGCGCTGAAAAACGCCTGACCCAAACGCTAGTGCTTGAGCTTCTTTGGGGCGTTTTTTCAAGCGTTTCTACCTATTGGAATGCATGGGAACGCTCCAAGATGAAGATATGCGCGTTTTCTGTTTAAAAAACGCGCATACGAACGCGCGTTTGTCTCATTTGACCCAGCATAAAAAGGCCGCTTCCAGGTTCAACACAGAATCCTAGGCCCCAGCATGGAGGAAGCTGGATGTGAGGCGGAGACCCTTTTTAGTGGATCTGGAACCTGTCAATCAAAAAAACGCCTAAAAAACGTGCGTTCCTTAAATGCAAAAACGCCCATGAAAACGCGCGTTTGTCGCGCGAAAAAACGCTCAAAAAAACGCCCGCTCCAAAAACGCTTAGGTGTGTTCCCAGCCTTAGTGTCCACCAAGATATACAGGAGATTTCATTTTTGGATTTGCGTCTGAGGGGGGATCCTCCCACCAGCAAAATTCATACATGCACTTACAGAAATCCCCTGGCAGGGAACACTATTTTACATGCTACATCCTGCCATCCTAGACATGTTATAGCAAATATACCAATGGGTGAGATAATCCGTGCAAGAAGGAACTGCACGGCTGAAAAAAGCTTCATGACTGAGGCTGAAAATATCGCTTACAGATTATATAAAAGAGCTTATGCCACAAAACAAGTTGAGGATGCAATACGACAGGTGACTGATATTGAAAGAGGTTCCTTAATTAATCCTAAGCAGGAAAATAGGTCCAAGGGGGGGAACTCCGAAACACAGCTACAAATAAAAACAGAAACAAAAATAATAGTAGCAAAAATAGCAACTTGTTTATTACACAATACAGTACGGAGTTCACACAAATTTGTTGCATCATAAAGAAATATTTCCCTATTCTGGCATATGACAAGGACTGGACTGACATAGTTGCGGATGGGGTTAAATGTGCAGCTAGAAGAGCACCCACTATTGCAAACTATGTTAGTCCTAGTCTATACCAAGAAAAGTAAAAATGGCAGCCCGTCTGGCTTACGACTAAAGGGAGCTACAGGTGTGGACACCATAGATGTATCTGCTGCACTCATATGTCGATTTCCAATACCTTTGTCTCAGCTTCAAATGTCAGGGTTTTCCACATTAAATCATGTCTTAATTGTAATACAATTTATGCGGTTTATTTAATTACATGTAAAAAATGCAAACTGCAATATGTGGGTTGTACTATTAATGCCATCAAAACTAGAATACGCAAACACATTTCTGATGTGCCCCACCATGGCAGTCGCAATGTATCTGCAGCTAGTCTGCACTTTGCTGTCTGCCATGGTGGGGACACATCGGATCTGGTGGTGCAGGGCATAGAGAGGGTTTAACTGCACAAGCGTGGAGGAGACCACAGAAGAAAACTATTAAACAGAGAATCCTTCTGGATTTTTGCATTAAATACGCGTCAACCAGATGGTCTGAACAGGCGCCTAGATCTGATTCTGCAACAATAATCCATATTGCCAGAGTCCTCAGTTTCCCAATGTATGAAACTTTCTCCTTTATTTTATTATCTTTCATAGCCACTATACATCTCATGTATTTTGCACAGGCTTTTTCTTTATTGTTTATTACATGGTTTTCTTTTTCTATTTTCTCATGAGAAGTGTTGTTCTAAGGTGTGGCATTTTTTTGAAGGGGTTTGCAGTCATGTGACCACAATTAGTGAAGACTGGGGCAATCTTTCCTACAAATAGTGCCATTTTTATGTCTTACCGTGTCATGAGTAAGGGCTTGAATTGTTTCTTGTAGCCCGAAACGCGTAGACAAGACTTTTGTAACCGTAACTGGATGTGATTTTACCGCAAGCAAAATAAATATTCCTTTACCGAAGTGGAGCTGGATTCCTTGAACCTTTTTGCACTATATTACCCGGGCCTGACATGGGTCCTCCGTGCTCACAGGTGAAAGTGGGGCAGGTGAGAGCTGCTGAACTTTCCTTTTTACTATATGACATTTAGATTGTATTGTACAGAAGTGAATGGCCATGCCTCAGCTGTCCTCACCCAACTGCATGGCCAGCAACAACGCCCTGTGGCTTATTATTCAGCCAGATTTGACCCTGTGGCCAGAAGTGCCCCCCTTGCATCAGAGCTGTATTAGTTGTACAAGCCATGCTTGATAGAAGCACTGAGCTAGTCCTGACCCACAAAGTGACAGTGATATTATCCTCATGAAAGTACAACTCAAGAACCTTTTTGTTGCCCGCAGAGTTAGATGTTATACATTATGAAGTGTGTAGTTTAACTCTGCTAAATCTTTATGTGCCGATGGAAGGCCACAGTCCAGTTAGAACTGAACCTCAGTATATCTCTGTTTACTAATTTGAATGTTCATATTTCTCCTGACAAGTCCAAATTTTTCAAAAAGACATGAGACAAAGACTGGTATACAAATGTGTGTTTCTCAGCAGTATATATGTGTTTTAATACACCAAAATGTTACTAGATTGACAGTTAATAACTGATCCTAGATAAGATTATCTTTATAGAATTGCTTTTCTATCGCAGAAGCAATTGTAATTTTTTCCATCAATCTATTCATCAAAATATTGTGCCTATCAGGGATAATATTGTGTTGATGTATGATCATCCACTTTATTTTCATTACTGTAATGTGTTTTTATTGACAGAGAGTATTCATTGACTGAGGTAATATTTGGGATCCAGCCCCCGTGTTGCCTCTGGAGCAAGGGGGGAGGGAAGAGTTAGGGCACTTAAACTTTTCTTCCAGATCCAGAATGTTTGCAGATGATGTCACAAGTAGTGTTGAGCGAACAGTTCGAGAATAGTTCGGGTTCGTACCGAATTTTGGGGTGTCCGGGACCCGGACCCGAACCCGGACATTTTCAAAAAAGTTCGGGTTCGGGTTCGGTGTTCGTCGATTACTTCCCGCTTTCTGAAGGGCTGCACAGCAGCCAATCAGCTAGCGTTTTACTTCTTGCCCTAAGAGCCCATCACAGCCATGCCTACTAATGGCATGGCTGTGATTGGCCAAGTGCAGCATGTGACACAGCCTCTATTTAAGCTGGAGTCACGTAGCGCCGCACGTCACACTGCTCTGATTAGTGTAGAGAGAGGACGCAGCTTCTGTCAGGGCGAGATTAGGCAGGTTAAAGTCAGCAACAGCACCTAATGAACGGATCAATTTACAGCTGAGAATCATTGAACTTCTGCTAGTTACTTGCTCGCTGGTTTTTAGGCTGCACAGAGCGTTTTTCTGTCACTTATTTTCTGGGTTGATCGGCGGCCATTTTGTGACTTGTGGTGCGCCAGAAGAAGCTGCCACCAAGTCCATCAATCCATCAATACTAGTTTTTTTTTTTTTTGCTATATCCTACATCAGGGGCTTGGCTGTGCTAATTGTCACCCCTAGAAACTCAGGAAAGAAATTTCTATATTTTATTAAGGGGTAAATACAATTGCCCAAATACCAATCCCCTAAATCTGGTGTTCCAGCTTTGGTTAGACAAGTATAATACTGTCTGCTGTCTGGCAAAGGATAGATTATTTTCTGGGGTTAAATTCAATTGCCAAAATAGCAATACCATAAATCAGTGGTTTCAGCTGTGGCTGGCAAAATAGAATAGTGTCCGAGGTAACGCACACACGTACAGACGCACGTACACGATTCTTGAATAGTTGTATTATCGCGAACAGTGTAAAGTTGACTGTATTGCTCTAAGTTATATTCGCGTACGAATGTAACTTCTATTACAGCGCACCAATACTAAAACTGACTAAGAGACAGCTTTAAGTTCTATTCGAACGCGATTGCAACTTTGGAACTTAAAGTGGTGTACGATTTTAAAAGTTGAGTACTAAAAAGTTGGAATCGCAATGCGATTCTTATGTATTTGCTTAATCGCATTGCGATTACAACTTTGAGCTACCGATCACCATGGGAACGCCTCCTCCAGTAGAATGTACTATTCGGATGTGAGAATTAAGTTGAAATCGCAATGCGATTATTATATATCTGCTTAATCGCATTACCGTTTCAACTTAGCATTGCTAAATAATTCCATCCATATTCGTTAACTTACTGACTCAGTAAGTTAACGATATGGATGGAATTATTTAGCAATGCTAAGTTGAAATCGCAATGCGATTAAGCAAATATATAAGAATCGCATTGCGATTTCAACTTAATTCTCAGATCCGACAGTACATTCTACTGGAGGAGGCGTTCCCATGGTGATCGTTAGCTCAAAGTTGTAATCGCAATGCGTTTATTGCGGTATATTATCCCTCTGGGTGTCTTTTACAGCATTTTTAGTGCCCAAAAGTTCGGGTCCCCATTGACTTCTATGGGGTTCGGGTTCAGGATGAAGTTCGGGTTGAGTTCGGATCACGAACCCGGACATTTTCCGGAAGTTCGGCCGAACCTCTCGAACCCGAACATCCAGGTGTTCGCTCATCTCTAGTCACAAGAGACAGTGGGATGTGGTAAATCAGACATTAGGTAATACAGATCATGTGGTTTTTGTGGATGGATCGAGGTATGGCCAGGATGGCAGGTACTACACCTGTGGGTCAGTGGTGATTAAACATGACACTCTTAAAAAAGCATAGTCCACACCACCACCCATGTCTGCTCAAGAAGTGGAGCTAAAGACTCCGAAGATGGCTTACAGATATGCAGATGGGAAAACAGCCAACATTATACTGATTCCAGGTATGCCTTTGGGATAGCCCATGATTATGGGCCTAGTTGGAAAGCCAGAGATTTCCTGACCGCTTCAGGTAAACCCATCACAAATGGGGAAGCATTAAGGTCTCTGATGGAAGCCCTCATGTCGCTAACTTGAGTGGCGATGACAACATAAAGGTCACTGGAAAACAGACTCAGAGGCGGCAAAATGGCTGCCAAATTGGCTAGGCAGACCCCTGCCTTACACTTCAGGTCCCTGAAATAACTCCTCCTATCTCACTGGAAGTTCTTAAGACCTTACAGAACCAGGTGTGGGAAGAAGGAAAGGGAACGATGGATGAAAAAGTGGGGACTACAAATGAGGAAGGCCTAGTACAGTACCAAGGGAAACTCTGCCTTCCCATGTCCCTCTACCCCACGATGACACAGAGAGCCCATGGTACACGCATGTTATGCCCAAGGGTTCAGCATTGTAACAGTAAGATGTACTCAAGGATGTATGATTTGTGCCCAGAACAACATGTGTAAGGTAGTTAAGATACCCCAGAAATACATGTCTTGCCCTTCGTATCTGTCTCAATGCTTGCAAACTACATTCAAGTGCCCAGGGGGGGCATGTATGAGTATATATTGATGTGTGATGACTTGTTTGCAGGATGGCCAAAAGCATACCCAAAGAAGCAAAGAAGATTATGGCCAAAGTTGTATGCAGGTATGCGGTACCTGAGACCATTGAAAACAACAGAGGTGTTTACTTCACAGGTGAAGTGATGCAGGAGATGATGAAGGTTTTGGATGTAGAACAGGCCTTACATGCTTCGTACCATTCACAAAGCAGCAGTAGGGTAGGGAAAAAGGAACTGAACAGGACACTAAAGTTAAAGATTCAAAAAGCCATGAACAGTAGTGATGTCGCGAACATAAAATTTTCAGTTCGCGAACGGCGAACGCGAACTTCCGCAAATGTTCGCGAACTGGCGAACCGGGCGAACTGCCATAGACTTTAATAGACAGGCGAATTTTAAAAACCAAAGGGACTCTTTCTGGCCACAATAGTGATGGAAAAGTTGTTTCAAGGGGACTAACACCTGCACTGTGGCATGCCGGAGGGGGATCTATGGCAAAACTCCCATGGAAAATTACGTAGTGGGTTTTAATCCATAAAGGGCATAAATCACGTAACATTCCTAAATTGTTTGGAATAACATGCTTTAAAACATCCAGTGTGTGTATACGATCAGGTATGATGTTGTATCGATCAGGTAGTGTAAGGGTTACGCCCACTTTACAGACATTGACAGACCAAACTCCCCTTTTAATGCACCGCAAACAACCGCAAACAGTTCATTTGCACAACCGCAAACTCCCCATTTGCACAAGGTTGGATACCAAGCTAGCCATGTCCCAGTGATGTCATTGAAGGTTTCTTACTCCACCCAGCCACGTAGAACACCAAGGGTCCCCAAAAGGTCAATTGAATAGATTTTTCGAATGGGGAGATGGTTAAAAAAACGCTGGCTCCCTCCCCTTTGTTTTAATCCACGGTCACTGCGTCTGCGCCGTGCAATTTACTCTCACACCCGATATGAGTGGTATTTTCTGTAGTACTATTCTCATCAGTTTAATCCCTGTTACGTTACCCAATCTGGGGTCCATTTATTGAATTGATTTTTCGAACAGGGAGATGATTAAAAAAACGCTGGCTCCCTCCCCTTTGTTTTAATCCATGGTCACTGAGTCTGCGCCGTGCAATTTACTGTCACACCCAATATGAGTGCTATTTTCTGTAGTACTATTCTCATCAGTTTAATCCCTGTTACGTCCCCAATCTGGGGTCCATCTATTGAATTGATTTTTCGAACGGGGAGATGGTTAAAAAAACGCTGGCTCCCTCCCTTTTGTTTTAATCCACAATCACTGCATCTGCACCGTGCAATTTACTGTCACACCCGAGTGGTGTCTTAACTAGTACTATTCCTATCAGTTTAATCCCTGTTACGTCCCATATCAGGGATTGCCTTTTTTGAAAAAAAATTTCGTCCAGGTACCTTCCACTGTGGTGTCCCAATAGCGACAAATTTTTTGAAGGCCTCAGACTCCACCAGCTGGTATGGTAAAAGCTGGCGGGCTAAGAGTTCTGTCAATCCAGCTGTCAGATGCCGGGCAAGGGGGTGACTCTGTGACATTGGCTTCTTACGCTCAAACATTTCCTTAACAGACACCTGACTGTGGGCAGATGAGATGGAACTGCTGAAAGTGAGAGGCAGAGTGGCGGGTGGTTGAGAGGGGGCAAGGAGGACAGCAGTGGTTGACTTGGCTGAAGATGCTGGACCAGGAGGAGGATGGTGGCTTTGAATTTGTGTGCTGCTTGTAGGCATGTGTTGATCCCATAGGCGTTTGTGATGTGAGATCATGTGCCTTCGCAAAGCAGTTGTACCGAGGTGGGTGTTGGACTTCCCACGACTCAGTTTCTTTTGGCACAGGTTGCAAATGGCATTGCTGTTATCAGAGGCAGATACACACAAAAAATGCCACACTGCTGAGCTTTGCAATGACGGCATTCTGGTGGTGGCAACAGCATGCGTTGACTGGCGTGCTATCTGGCTGACCCCAGGTGCCGATACATGCTGTCTGACTGTGCCACTAACTTGTCTCCGCCTTCTCTCTGTCTCCTCTTCTGAACTTTCCCCCTCTTCTTCTCTTCGAGTAGGCACCCACGTGGCATCCGTGGACACATCGTCATCATTAACCGCTTCACTTGTATCTGACACCTCAGCAAAGGAAGCAGCAGCGGGTACAACATCATCATCATCATCATCACACTGTACGTCCATGTGTGTAATCCTGCCTGACTGAGACATATCCCTGTAATCTAAATCATCTGGCAATAATGGTTGCGCATCTCTAATTGCATCCAACTGATGTGTAAATAACTCCTCTGACGGATCAAGTGAAGCGGCAGTGGTGGCTGTGGTGGTAGTGGTGGTGGTGGCGGTGGGCGGGAGCGTGGTAACTTGAGAGCAGGTGACCTAAGCTGAGCTGGAGGAGGATGGTGCGTCAAATTTCTTAGCGGAAGCTGTTGAAGATTGGGTGTCCTGTCTAAGCCAGTCAACTATGTCCTTTAGAATTTTTCCGGTTTAGGGTACGTGGCCTCTGAACACTGGGCATTATTCCAGGGCCAGTGGAAATCACAGCACTACGACCACGACAGCCCCTGCGGGGTGGCCTGCCTCTGCCTGTCATTTTTTTTAGATAAGTGGTACTACGCGTGCTAGGTACTGTGCCACCCAGTATGAGTGGTGGGCACTGGCAGTGGGCACACTACCGTCAGTGGAAGTCGGCCTGACACACACTGGCAGCAGGCAAGCAACTGAAATTAGACTAAAGTGTAAAAATGAAATGCCTTATTTATCGGCAAGCTACTGTGCCACCCGGTATGAGTGGTGGTGGGCACTGGCAGTGGGCACACTACAGTCTGTGGAAGTCGGCCTGACACACACTGGCAGCAGGCAAGCAACTGAAATTAGACTAAAGTGTAAAAATTAAATGCCTTATTTATCGGCAAGATACTGTGCCACCCGGTATGAGTGGTGGTGGGCACTGGCAGTGGGCACACTACAGTCTGTGGAAGTCGGCCTGACACACACTGGCAGCAGGCAAGCAACTGAAATTAGACTAAAGTGTAAAAATTAAATGCCTTATTTATCGGCAAGCTACTGTGCCACCCGATATGAGTGGTGGTGGGCACTGGCAGTGGGCGCACTACAGTCTGTGGAAGTCGGCCTGACACACACTGGCAGAAGGAAAGCAACTGAAATTAGACTAAAGTGTAAAAATTAAATGCCTGTGCCACACGGTATGAGTGGTGGTGGGCACTGGCAGTGGGCACACTACAGTCTGTGGAAGTCGGCCTGACACACACTAGCAGGAAAGCAACTAACCTTAGATTAAAGGGTAAAAATTAAATGACTTTGTTTGATGCAAAGTCCTGTGCCACATGGTGTGAGTGGGGGGCACTGGCAGTGGGCACTATGTAGTCTGTGGGCCTGCAGCTCCTCACACACGGGCAGGCCAGGCAACTGCAATATCTATATGGAGAAAAAAAAAAAAAAAGCAGACTAATGTAGCAGCCCTAAAAAGGGCTTTTTGGGGTGCTGTCAGGATGCTGTCCTTACAGCAGAGATCAGATGAGTCTTTCAGGACTGGAGTGGACACTGAATACACTAGCCTAGCTATCAATTTCCCTATTAAATCAGCAGCAACTACACTCTACCTCCTCTCACTAAGACTGCAGCTTCAGAATGAATCTAATATGGATGCTGTGCAGGAGGTGGGAGGGTCTGGGAGGGAGGGTATGCTGCTGATTGGCTGGAATGTGTCTGCTGACTGTGAGGTACAGGGTCAAAGTTTGCTCAATGATGATGTATAGGGGGCGGATCGAACATCGCATATGTTCGCCCACCGAGGCGAACGCGAACAAGCTATGTTCGCCGGGAACTGTTCGCCGGCGAATAGTTCGGGCCATCTCTAATGAACAGAGTGCTTGCTGGTAGCCCTCTTCTCAGTAAGGTATACGCCTAACTGTAAGACAGCCCTTAGTCCCTATGAGGTCCTTAGTAGGTCAGTCCCTAGGACAGGATTATATTTCCCACAGTGGCTTCCTGATACAATATGGTTGTCTGACAGATTATATGATCAGTTTGCACAAACATTTGTGAAAATATATTCCTGAGTTTTGCTTCACTTCCAGATCTTGATAAAGTACCAGGAACCCACCCACTTGTTCCTGGAGATGGGTGATGTAAAAGGACAGATCCAGCCAGCCAATCACTGTAATGCCACTAGCCAACATGTCTACGGCATTACAGTGATGCCAGTACCTCCCTGCACGTTTACTGGCTTCGTAGCAGCCAAGAAGCATGCGGGGAGGAGACTCGAGCACCGCCATGGGCCGAGCATAGTGATGCTCGAGCCGAAATGGTGTTTGACCGAGCATGCTCGCTCAACACTAATGTCACTGCAATAACTGGCAAGAGCGGCAAAAATTTAGAGATCATACTGTAATAGCAAATACAAGGAGCAAGTACAACAAAAAGGGGGAGATTTATCAAGACTAGCATTTTAACATCAGTTTTGATCTCAAAAGCGATGGTGTGAGATGCCTGTGCCACTTTTACTGCATAGGTTTGAGGCTTTACTTGCACCAAAAGACTGGTATAAGTCCTAGTAAATGTTTCAGGCCCTGTCCCTCACTCCTACTTTGTAGTGCCAAATTTCTGGAGCAAACGGTATTATAAATCTACCCATGTAGAATATGCTTTTTTGGGGGTTGCAGTTTCTAATAAATTAACAATAATGGGCTCTTTAAAGATGATTTATTAATGGTACAGGGAATTATAAATAATAGGTTAACTATCTAATTAAGGAACAGGGACACAAGGATCATACAGGTAAGGGATAGGGAAAAAGTACCCAACTAACTGTGTATTGTCATAAATATCAAAACCAAATTCACAATCACACCCACATATACCCACAACTGTACCTGTTATTCTGGCCTTCTTGCTGACTTCTCTCCAATCAGCTTCCAGAAACACGGTGAGCAAGTTACACTTAGAATAAGTCTTTTAGGTAGTCTCCGCTACCCGAGGGTCATTGCCACAGAATTCCCCAAATGTTTGTTGGTACCCTGGGGTATCCCTACTAAAACAATAGCTGATCAATGAGATGTATCACTGAGAATTTTTTATGACCCACAAATTAGCTGCTCATTCCAAGAACAGATGTGCCTCCACTCGTACAGCAAATAAGAAGATATAGAAATCTCCAACATCACAACAATTCTACCTATGGCGTTTACAAGGTTTAAATAAAAGGAAAACAAGATCAACTTGTTTATAACCCAAATACCACTTACAACAAGCTGCTGTTCATAGTTCAGTAACTGAGTTGTATGTTCCATATCTGATATTATTATGAATCTTTCCATGTTGGCTTCCACAGAGTTAGAAAAGTTGTTTATTAGACTTAACATATAGGTCTGGTTTCCTTCTATTCTAATATATTAAATAAAAGCTTTTAGAAACTGTGATACCACCACTGAGAAAATAATGATGGACAATATATTTACCAGGAAAATAATTAAGTGTAAAAACCCATTAAAACACTGAGTGGTCTAAAGACATCCAATTAATTTCTGAATCTGGTTAACCAAGTGGGATGTTTGCAAGCAGTGTGAATTCCCAGCAACTAAATGTGTGTAAAGTAGAAATGTTAATCTTGTTAATGAACATGGTTCCCATTGTTTAGTTTAATATTCTGTGATGTCGCTCACTTTAAGAAGCTGTGTCCATTTCTCATTTAAATTTTAAGTGCTATCAGCCTAAACTACAGCCCTGAATAATATGTATTCTCTATGCATTGGCCATTTCAAATGGGAAAATGGATGGACAATAAAGGTCAACAAACTGAACATTCCTGATAATGGCCTGATTGTTGAGCAGAGGTGACAGCTACATAAACATCCTCTGTATAGGAAAAAGCGATCACTACTACGATTGTTCTCTTTCTCATGCAAATGTTACCACTGTATCTGGGAGGTTAAAGGCCAGGAGAGAATTCTCCCCGCCATGCACCAGCTGCCCCAAGAGAGGACTGGGGTAGCCATATGCAGTGTATGGCAGCTTCTGTCCTCCTGGTTGACAAGAGTCTGCTGTACATTAGCTCCTAATAAGCCCCTACCTGTGGCAGGGCTCCATAGGAACATACTGTAGTACCAGTATAATTTTCATAAACTCCAATGTTAATGCACTAAAGTCTATGAAAGAAGTAATCTAATCATTGCCTGTAGTAGTTTGCTATGGGAAGTAAGAATAAGTGTAAAAAATAACAGTTTTTTAAAAATATAAAAAAATGCAAAAATTCAAATAACCCCCTTTCCCGAAAAAAAACAACAACCCATAAACAATAAAAAAATAAACATCATGGGTATCATCATGTGCAAAAACACCTATACTATTAAAATATAAAAATATTTATCCCATATAGCACAGAACGAAATTGAAAAAAACTTTTAAATGACCTATTCACCATTTTTTGGTACCTTCTAGAAATGAGCGAATGTCTCAAAAATTCTATTTGGCCGGTTCGCCAAATTTACAGAAAAAATAGGTTTGATCTGAATTTATCCGTGGTGAAACGCGTTAAAAAATGGCTATTTCCTGGCTGCAGAGAGCCTTTATTGCAGTGAAGAACACTGTGCCTTGCAGAAACATGCATAGAGAGTCTGCTGTGGTAGTGAAACAATACTGTGAGTCAGTATGACATGTAGATGACAGGCGTCGCTCTTAGAATCACTGCACACTTTACTTATTTGGGCAGTTACGGGGCCAAAACTAACAAAAAATGTCAATGTTAGCGTCAGGAGGAAGCAAACTCCTTTTACACCGTCGTCAGCTGATTTCACATAGATGTCTACAGAACCTGTTCTTTTAAACGCTTATACAAGTAGATCCCCCCCAAGAGAGTGGATTGGGTGTCAGCAGTAAGGTTGTGTTGACGTCACTGATTATTTTTCCCTTCTTCTTGTCCATCAGAACAATAACCCCCCCAAAAACGGATCATGTCTGTTGAGCATCCGCCTTCACTCTGTCAGTCTTTGGTCAGTATTCCATCAGTATTCCTAAAGCAAAAAAAAACAGGAGTGGGTCCAAAACAGAGATAATACATGAATGAAATATTTGCATGTCTTCTGTGTTTTGTACCCACTCCTGCTTTTGGCTACCACATTATAATTTACAAACGATAAAGGATACTAAGTTGCACGTCTAAAAATATCGTACTAATTCTCAGCCTGTTAGGACGTGTATAAAACAAAACAAAAAATCTTTAATAAAGTATTCACAGATAAAATAACTGGGATTAAGTTCACTTTACCAGGCCATGGAGTGTGGCTGAGTCAGAGCGGGGCGTTCTTAAACCTTCTGGCTCCCCCACACACCAACAGAATATTACACCTGTCCTATCAGGGCATATTTGGTTGCATATTAACCCTTATAAAGGAATAGTGAAATAATTTGTACAGATCAGCCATGCGGCTAATATGTGACCAATGGTCCTGTATGCTGTCTGCTGGAGCTGTATACACATATTTGGTGAGTGACGCACCTAAATAGCTACAGCTCACAGTTTGAGCAACTGCGGGGTCTGGGATCACTAATTGTAGATCTACAGTTCACCTGCTTGCACCTGATACACGTTATCCGCCCACCGTGACCTAAGTTTAAAGTACTGCACCACTACTTCATTCACTCAGACCCTTACATACACCATTGGGGCATTTAATAGCTCTGACTGAGATGTGCATGCCGGTACTTGCATACATAACTAGGTGGATGGCGGTCCTTACTAAGATCAATCATATGCAGGCACTCTCAGTTGTCATTGGGTCACTCATTAGCCCTAGCTGCGATATACTACAGACAGAAGCTCAACGCATTTCTGTGCGGCGGTTCATGCCCACACTTCCTCAGGAGCTTAACTGCGCACAAGTCATTTAGTAAATCTGCCTAGTTTCTAGTGCTCTGCACCGTCTAGTGCCAGAGCTCCGGCGCTGTGTTGGCCCCGATCGGCCGCCTGCACGCCGGATATTTCACACCTAATTCCTGCCCACCGGAGGGAGTGTGCATGCTGACGCTCGACCAATCAGAATTGGAGGCGCGGCCACTGCCCTTGCCTCCTGAGTAGGTCAGCATCTCCTGTCCCAATAAGCCTCCGGGGGGTAAGATTACAGTTGTAAGAGGACGCTCATCGCGGTATATTAAATGTCCCTTTAATCTGTTCATTACTGGGTGACCAAGGCAGCAATTGATTCTATTTTAAATTCCGGTCATTATATTACACAGCTCAACGCTTTAATATTAAGGAGTAGGAGATATGTAATCTGCCCGTGTCCATTAGGCAGGGTTGCTCCTTGAGAGAAGGATATATAACAAGGATATATAGCAAGGATATATAGAAAGTATATGCACCAGGACTCAAATGTATATACATAGTAGCAGTATAATCACCTGCGGTCACGCTACAGTCACCTAAGCATGAGGTTTGATATTATTAAATTGGTGACATCGCTAGGATCGATCACCTACATTCTAGGTGACTGGAATGTCCTATAAAGGATGTAACGTGGCAGGAACCTGCCAGATGATTGTTATGGGTCTCATCTGTCAACATATGTATATATAAGTGCTTTGCAATAGTATGTACACATTAAACGAAGTAAGACTCAATGGGATGTGCCTACTGTTTTTGTCTTATTATTCCCGTCCATGCACATCTTGCAGGGTGCTATATTTGAGCTATGACTGACAGCTATATGAAGCATGCATAGGATATTGTCTCATTTAGCCCCTCTGGTTTAACTGTCTGGAGTCTAAAAATCCAATTTGACTCTTTCTGCAACAGGGGTGTATCCACATCACTTACCCGTACAGACCTTTGTTTCATGTAGATACCCTGTACTCTGAGTCCCGTATGATCCCCACCATGACACAAATTAATGTGTCGTGCAACCGATGTGTCACGGTTGTGCCGCACATCCAATAGATGTTCCCCTATTCTCCTTGTCAGTTCTCGTTTAGTTTTGCCCACGTACTGCATGCCACAGCCGCATGTGAGCAAATAAATCACACAGGTAGAGGTACATCTAATAAAGGAATTTATTCGAAATCTCTCGCCAGTAGTGGAGCTATTGAAAAATTGTCCTCTCTGAATGTGTCCGCATATAATGCATGACCCGCATGGAAATGTGCCAAGGCCAGAAGACCACAGAGTTGCAAAATGACAGTGTGGAGGTGGCAGCAGCAGCACCAGGAGGAGACCACATGGTGGCACAATGACAGTGTGGAGGTGGCAGCAGCATCAGGAGGCCACAGAGTGGCAAAATTACAGACTGTAAAAGTGGTGGCAGCAGCAGCAACAAGACTAGGCCACAGATTGGCAAAATAACAGTGTGGAGGTGGCAGCAGCAGCATCAGGAGGGGACCACAGGGTGGCACAATGACAGTTTGGAGGTGGCAGCAGCATCAGGAGGCCACAGAGTAGTACAATGACAGACTGTGGATGTGGCGGCAGCAGCAGCATCAGGAGGAAACTACAGGGTGGCACAGTGACAGTGTGGAGGTGGCAGCAGCAGCAGCATCAGGAGAAGGCCAAAGGGTGGAATAATGACAGAGTGTGGAGGTGGCAACAGCATCATCAGGGGGCCACAGAGTTGCACAATGACAGAGTGTAGAGGTGGCAGCAGCATCATCAGGACGCCACAGAGTGTCACAATGGCAGAGTGGGGTGATGGCGGCAGCAGCATCAGGAGGAGGCCACAGGGTGGCAGAATGACAGTTTGGAGGTTGCAGCAGCAGCATTAGTAGATGACCACAGGGTGGCACAATGACTGTGTGGAGGTGGCAGCAGCATCAGGAGGCCACAAAGTGGCACAATGACAGTGTGGAGGTGGCAGCAGCATCAGGAGGATGCCAAAGGGTGGCACAATGACAGAGTGTGGAGGTGGCAACAGCATCATCAGGGGACCACAGAGTTGCACAATGACAGAGTGTGGCATTGGTGGCAACAGCATCAGGAGGAGCCAACTAGGTGGCATAATTGCAGGTTGGAGGTGGCAACAGCAGCATCAGGAGGAGGCCACAGGGTGGCACAATGACAGAGTGTGGAGGTGGCAGCAGCATTATCAGTAGGCCACAGGGTGGCACAATGACAGAGTATGGAGGTGGCTGCAGCAGCATCAGGAGGGGTCCATAGGGTGGCACAATGACAGTGTGGAGGAGGCAGCAGCATAAGGAGACCACAGAGTGGCACAATGACAGAGTGTGGAGGTGGCAGCAGCATCAGGTTAAGGAGTAGTGTTGAGCGTGTGGTGCCATATTCGATTTTGCGAAATTTCACAAATATTCTATTGAATATTCCTCATATATTCGTCGAAATCGAATATTCGTCATTATTCTATTTATCGCGAATAATATGCGATTTAATTATTCACATATTGCGAGTAGAACTTTGAACGGGGTATAAAGCCAACTTTCCTATTGGTTGGCTATCTAGAATTAACGAAGATATGGAATATAGCACTATATTCTCTATCTTCGTTAATTCTAGCAAGCCAACCAATAGGAAAGTTATACCCCATTCAAAGTTCGACTCGCATTACGCGAATATTACATTATGTAATATTCGCGTACTGTGAATTAAACTTTGAACATCATCCTTTGTAGTATATTGCATTTCTTGCATTGAGTGTGCACTCCAATATATTGGCTGCACCACCAATTGTTTGAAGACTAGAGTTTGCAGACACATCTCTGATATCCCACATACATGGGATAGAGGTGTGTCTGCAGCTAGCCTTCACTTTGCCGTGGTACATGGCGGCAGTGTGAATAGCATGCGAGTCCAGGGAGTAGAACGGGTCTTCCCCCCTATCAGAGGTGGGGACCACCGCAAAAAACTCCTCAACAGGGAGTCTTATTGGATATATAAAATGGGGTCCTGCTCACCTAATGGCCTGAATTTGAAGCATGATCTGATCCTACATTATTGATTATTGTCTGTTGCTATTAATGATTTCTCTTTTAATCTTTTGATGTGCTTTTACTGTTTTTGTCTTCCTTCACTTTGTATTGGTAATTACCTTGCACATGGTGTGTGGGCGTGTATATGGGAGGCATCCCATCACTGAGGAAATTCTCCTCACCTGATGCACTCCCATATATATGAAATCATTTTTAATGTTGCTTTGTCATGATTAAGGATCAGGATTGTCTCTAAGATCCGAAACGCGTAGACACGACATAACTGTCACTGTATTTTTATCGCTTGAACAATAAAGATGAACATTGGTGCTACAAGCTGGACATCTTCCTATTTCCATTTAAAGTGAATTAAACTTTGAACAAGGTATAAACTTTACTATTGGTTGGCTTGCTAGAATTAAAGAAGATAGAGAATATAGCGCTATATTCGTTATCTTCATTAAGAACAAAGATAGCAAAATATTCTCTATCTTCGCTATTTACGAAGATAAAGAATATAGCACTATATTCATATTCGTTATCTTTGTTATTTCTAGCAAGCCGAGTAAACTTGTCTACACACAGCTCTAAGCTGGATGCGCAATGCGAGAATATTAAGTAATATTACTCGCATTGCGCATCCAACTTAGAGCAGGGTATATGCAAATTACTTATTGTTTGGCTGGGTAGAATTATCGAATATGACAAATACGAATATAGCGCTAAATTCTCTATATTCGCTAATTCTAGCAAGCCAATAGGAAAGTTGACTGTACCCAGCTCTTAGTTGGATGCGCAAGGCTAGAATATTACTTTACCTATTTTTTGCAATAAATAGAATACTGAGTCATTATTCTATTTATTGCAAAAAATAGGCAAAGTAATGTTCTCGCATTGCGCATCCAACTATGAGCTTGGGACAGTCAACTTTCCTATTGGCTTGCTAGAATTAGTGACTATAGAGAATATAGAGCTACAGTATGTCCATATTCATCATATTCGTTAATTCTACCCAGCCAAACAATAGTAAAGTAAGTTGCATATACCCCGCTCTAAGTTGCATGCGCAATGCGAGTAGTATTAGTTAATATTCTTGCATTGCGTATCCAACTTAGAGCTGTGTATAGGCAAGTTTATTTGGCTTGCTAGAATTAACAAAGATAACCAATACAAATATAGCGCTATATTCTTTATTTTCTTAATAGTGAAGATAGAGAATATTTCGCTATCTTTGCTCTTAACGAAGATAACGAATATTGCGCTATATTGTCTATCTTCATTAATTTTAGCAAACCAACCAATAGGAAAGTTATACCCAGTTCAAAGTTTCATTCACAGTACGTGAATATTACATAATGTAATATTCGTATACTGCATGAATATTACATAATGTAATATTCGCATACTGTGAGTGAAACTTTGAACAGGGTATAACTTTCCTATTGATTGGCTTGCTAGAATTAACGAAGATAGAGAATATAGCGCTATATTCGTTATCTTCGTTAAGAGCAAAGATAGCGAAATATTCTCTATCTTCACTATTAACGAAAATAAAGAATATAGCGCTATATTTGTATAGGTGACATAGTGTCATAGTGACATAGTGTGGAGGTGGCATCAGCATAAGGAGACCAAAGAGTGGCAAAGTGACATAGCATGGAGGTGGCAGCAGCATCAGGAGACTACAGAGTGACCCAGTGAAAGAGTGGGGAGGTGGGTGGCAATACCACTACCAGCTTAAGATGGTGGGTGAAAGAAGGAGCCCTTGGCATCAGATGTGTGGCATCAAGTGGGTGGCAGCATCAGAATAGTAGCTGAGGCAGGTAGCCAGAAGAAACCAGTCTCTTTTATCAAAGTGTTGGTGTGGAACCATGGATGATCTAATCTGATGCATCAAGCATTGGTGGGTGGAAAGCCTGGCTGATCCACACCTGACAATTTTAGACAGTCCACATCCATAAAGCAAGCATACAGATAATAAAAAATGGCTGCACATCATTTCCCCTGCCAACTATAGAACTAGGACATTGGGATCATTTTAAGTTAAAGTGGTATGATACCTATTTTTGATAAAATGTGTGTCAGGCCCATCTACAAAGCATCAAGGTGGCTTCCGCAGAAGGGTACCTATATTGAAGGAAGCCCATCTGCGGAAGCCACCTTGATGCCTGGTAGATGGGCCCGACATATGTTTGATAAAAAAATGTGCGCAAAGAGCTTCTATTTTTTCATTTATAGTAGGTATCATACCACTTTAACTTAAAATGGTCCACATTTCCTAGTTCTATTGTTTGCATGTGAAATGTTGTGCAGCCATGTTTTATTACCTGACCCACACTTGATTCATCTTGACAAAGATCAGTCTCTCCACATTTTAGGTGGACAAGTGAGTTCTTCTTGGGGTAACAATGGCCCCCGCTGCACTAAACACCTGCTCTGATGCAACACTACTGGCCGGGCAGGACAGCTTTTCCAGGGAAAACTCTGCCAGTTTGGCTGCCTAGTAGTCCAGCGGATCTTCAATGTGGGGTGGCAGGTTGCTGTCCAAGTATGCCACTACCTGCTGGTTCAGGTCCTGCTCCAGGTCTAGCTGCTGCTGCTGCTGGTGAGTAATTTCTTCACTAGGCGGGTAAAGAAAGCTGCTCTTGAGCAACTCTAGACTCAAATTGCTGCTGATGGAGATGGAACTGCTCCTACCCCCCCCCCCACCCCCCCACCCCGGCTCCCGCCACAGCAGCCATGGCAAAGGAATGTTAGCGCAGAGGGCCCCCAGGTCAGACATGTCAAAAGATGGAGGATGGCGCAGATAGGCAGTGGCCAACTGTCTATATAAGATGTCTCTGTAGTAGTTCAGTTTGTCTTTCCTTTCAGCGGGTGTAAAAAAGGCCACCAACAAGGTGGAGAGCCAGAAGTTATCCCTCTGCTGAATGGTGACAATTAGGCTGTTACTACAGAAGCAAGTGAGCATGCATCAGGCCCTTTGTGCAAGTGTTTCGGAGGGACTCCCTGCCTTCATTTCCACTGCATACTGCTGCGGTGTGTCTGGGTCCTCTGCCTCGTCTTCCTCATTGCTCTGTAGCTCCTCTGGCTGCTCCCGCTCCTCCTCTCCTGTCACTTGTGTATAAAATCCACCCATTTTGCTACACATTGCTTGTGCTCCAATGTCCTCCTCCTCATTCAGTTCCGCCCCCACAATGCTCATGTGGCTTTGAGATCTATTCGTCACTTCTCCAGTCCTCTGACCAACCAGATTTACCAGCATCTGTTCCAGGACATAAAGCAGTGGAATGACGTTGTTCATCCCGTAGTCCTGGCAACTGACAAACAATCTGACCTCCTCAAAAGGCCTGAGCAAACTGCAGTTGTGACACATGAGCAGCCACTGGCTGACATCGAAGTTACATAAGGGAATACTCCTGTCCACTTGGATCATCAAGATATTGTTTATGGCCTTTCTGTTTGTATAGTTGGTCCAACATATGGAGGGTGGAATTCCAACAGGTGGAGACGTCGCATATCAGCCTATGTTGGGGGATGCCGTTCTGTCGCTGCAGCTCAAGGAGGGTGTGCTTTGCGGTGTACGAGTGACTAAAGTGCATGCAAAGTTTCCTGGCTATTTTTAGGATGTCTCGCAGATGGGTGGAAGACTTCAGGAAGCGTTTGACAACCAGATTAAACACGTGTGCCATGCAGGGCATGTGCCTCAGCCCTCCTTGACGCAGTGCTGACACTATGTTCTTCCCGTTGTTAGTCACCATGGTTCCGATTTTGAGTTGTCGCAGAGAAAGCAAGGATTCGATTTCTTGATGAAGGAAACAGAGCAGTTTCTCCCCTGTGTGACTCCATTCGCCCAGGCAAATGAGGTGCAGAACAGCATGACACCGCCGTGCCCTGCACATGTGGTATGCTGGAGGGGCACTGTGAATTGTCCGGTGGAGGCTTAGGACATGGTGGAGGATGAGGAGGCAGAGGCGGACATTGTTGCAGGACCAATGGCGTGAGAACGTGGAGGCAGAAGGAGCCTCACCTGGCCAAGTTGCTGGTGTGGCTATGCAGGAACCACATTCTCCAAATGGGCTGTAAAGGACATGTATTGTCCCTGACTGTAACAGCTCCACACGTTGGCACTGCCGTTCACTTTGGCAGACAACGACAGGCTCAAGGACTGTCCCACCTTATGAACAACATACGTGTGCAGGGCTGGTACTCCCTTTTTGGCAAAGGAATGATGGCTTGGGACCACTTGGAGAGGGAGTGATTGCAGCACCAGCAATTTAGCCAGGAGCACATTGAGCTTCTGCGCCGTTGGATGAGTGCACGCATACTGTTGTCTCTTGGCAATCGCTTTGTTGATTGATTGCTGATGGAATGAATGACCAGGAGTAGGAGGAGGAGCAGGACCATCAGGACTAGCAGATGATGAGAAGCACAGACAGCTCCCTTCGGCTGAGGTAGTGGAGCCTTGACTTCCTGAAATTGGGTGTGTGCCACTGGGTGATGCAGCGGTTGCTGCATCAGGCTGGACCACCACATTGGAGCCACGGTTCTCCCAGGCCACTTTATGGTGACGCTGCATATGTTGACACAGGGCCATGGTGCTAACATTGGCACCCTGGCCATGCTTCACCTTCTGACCACAGATGCTACAAATGGCCATGTTAACCTTCTCTGGTGGCTTAACAAAAAACTGCCACACCGTCTAGTAGGTGATTTTACCCCCAACACTCTGCACTGACTGACTGCTACCACCGCCGATTCCGTGAACCCCTGAACCACTACTTTCCGGGCAGGTAGGCTCCTGCGAAGTGGGTGGTATACCCCGGGCACTTTTGGCTCCCGACCTCCCACTGCAGCCACTCTGATGACTTCCGGCCACGCTACTGACTTGATGATGAAGCTTCTTCGTCACCTGGCTCCCAATTGCAATCTGCTACATCATCATTGAGTACTGTCTGCACTCACTGATGTCCTCATCAATGGTCTCTGAGCCAGGAGCCTGACAGCTCGTAATACCAGCGTCCATGCCACTCTCCTCATCACTACTTGCCCGCCTACCAGAGGAAGCATCAGATGTCTTCTCCACATCTTAGCTGGCCAGTAGCTGCTGACTGTCCTTTAGTAGCTCATTCTCGCTGTATAGTGGAGCTAAGCTCCAGGCATGTAATATTTGGCTAGCTGAGGGAACAGAAAAGGACAGAGGCAGGTTGAGGACAGGTGAGGGCATTCGGCCTGCTTCCAGGCCATGCCATCTAAGGGTTGTGTCTAACGAACCCACTGACTCTTGGTCTGATGTCACTTGGGGCGAAGTGGATGACCGAGTTAACCACTTAAGAACCGCTGGGTTTTTGGTCAAGACACTACCGCTATATGACACCGGGAGCTCAGACCTCTCACTGCAACTCTGTTGTGACCTGTGCCTGCACCAGAAACATTTAGGCCTCTGCCACTCCCCTGAGAAGGGCCTGGCATTCTCTGTCTGACATACTGTTATATCAAATAATAAAAAAAAAGGAAATAAAACACCCCAAAAAAGTCTGTAATTTTCTCACTTCACCAAACAACGGTTAATAAGACCTTTTATTTTCCAGTAATATACGCCAAACAAGTCTTCAGAACATATAACTGCACTGCTGAATGGCAAATAGACCCTTACTTATAGGCCCTTTTCCACTTATATATGCCACAAAACGCTTTAGAACATATAACTGCACCGCTGAACGGCAAATAATATATAATTTTGTGCCACTAATACACACCAAAAAGAGCTTTAGGACATATAACTGCACCGCTGAACGGCAAATAATATATAATTTTGTGCCACTAATACATAACAAAAAGAGCTTTAGAACATATAACTGCACCGCTAAACGGCAAATAATATATAATTTTGTGCCACTAATACACGCCAAAAATGGCTTTAGAACACATAACTGCACCGCTGAATGGCAAATAATATATAATTTTGTGCCACTAATACACTCCTAAAAGAGCTTTAGAACATATAACTGCACCGCTAACGGCAAATAATATATATATTTTTTGCCACTAAAACACACCAAACAGGGCTGTAATTTTATCACTTCATGACTAGAGTTGAGCGAACACCAGGAAGTTCGGGTTCGCCGGGTTCGGCCAAACTTCGTCGCAAAGTTCGACCCAAACTTGACCCGAACCTTAACCCTATTGAAGTCAATGGGGACGCGAACTTTGGGGCCCTAAAATGGCTCTGAACAAGTAATGGAAAGGGCTAGAGGTCTGCAAAAGGAAGCAAAATGGGGGTAAGAGCTGGACAATTGCCATGCAAACAAATAGGGAAATAGCTTAAAATAACATAAAATACATAAAAATTGAAAATAATAATCTTGAACTATGGGGAAGAGGTCCATATGGAGTAGGAGGTCGAGGAGGCATTGGACGTGGCGGTGTAGGTCGAAGCGGTGGTCGAGGAGGTAGTTGCCAAAAACATAGTTTTTTGTTTTTAACTTTTTTATTTTTATTTGGGTAGACCCCAAAAAATTGGGAAATATAGAAAAGAAAACAAAGAGAAAGTGCGCTGGAGTATAACAAAGGCTGGGTGAGGCCGGTATACATGTCTAATGTACACAAGGTACGGACAGGTCCTGTGGGATCCATGCCTGGTTCATTTTAGTATCAATCATTTTTATTGGATTTTTTCAAAAGAAAAGTGATGGTGGTGGACTCAGCCACCTACGTAATGACAACAAGTAATGTGGGCGCAGCCACACATAAACAAACAGGTTAAGGTGAACACAGCCACCAGGAAATAGTGAAGAGTGGTGGGCGCAGCCACTTGTGGAAAAATAAGAGAAGTAATCACAAATGTGGTTACGGACAAGGTAAACACGTAACATACGTCTAACAATCCTTAAGCACTGTAACATACAGGGCATCTGGGCATCTGCATGAATGCTGCCTACCAGGCGTCCAATCACAATGCGTTGAGAAATCTAATATAAGGTATAAAAGAACAAGGCAATTAAACGAGTTTGGGCAGGAGACGCAACATGTTTTGTAGTGAGATCTGCCTTTTAGTGAGCTGAGAAATCAGAGAGAACACTTTCTGCCAATATCGGTGCAATTTGGGGCATTACCTAAGCATATATCACAATGATCTCGTCCCTCCACACTCTCTGCAACAAGTAGGGGTCACTCCCGGATAAATTTGACTAAGCTTTAGAGGCATATAGTACCAAAAGTGGAGCGTTTTTACACTAGCCTCAAAATGTGTAACACATTTGAAATTTGACAAGGAGAAACTAATTGCCTCCATCCTTGAAAAGGTACGTCCCAGAGTCTTTTCCCATCGGGTAATAGGCGGAGATTTTTGAAAGGTGGTCTTATCCCCTAACAAGTCGTATATATAGCGCGTGGTTTTACTCTTATATAAGGAGGGATTACAGAACAGAGTCATAAGAGCTGAGAAAAATTTAATGGGGCGATTTAAGCAATTGGCGCAGAAATGCCTGACTCTCAAAAAATTATAGAATTTCCGATTAGGTAGGTGATACTGTGAATGAAGCATTTCGAACGGCATCAGGGAGGAGTTTTGAACTATTTGGTTTAGATTACTAATCCCACAACCACTCCAATTAGTCAAATCCATATGCCCCACTCACAATTCTAGTACCTCTGATGAAATAAATTTAGTAGGGAGCATTCCCACTTTTCCATGAGTGGAATGTAGGTACAGCCAAGAATTACGGGCATGAAGGGTAGTGAGTAAGGGTCAGGATGGACATTTGGAGGAGATTAATTGGTTAATCAGATAATCTTTCAGAGAAGGCGCCCGGAGGAATATAGATTCCATCTGAATCCAGTGCTTATCGGGAGCCTGATTCCACCAGTCCCTTACAAAAGAGAGACCAATAGCTAGGTAGTAATCTTTAGTAGAGGGGAGTCCAAGCCCCCCAGCACGTCTTTTGCGTATCATCATTCCAAACATATCGGTTCACCAGGGATTGCGCTTTCTTAAAGAAGGACTCTGGAACCGGTATTGGGAGGGCACGGAAAACATTCAGTAGGCAGGATCATCATTTGGAAAGAAGCTATCCTACCTATCCAAGATAAGCTTTTCATTGAAAAGCTTTGGGTATCCTGAGAAGCAATTGTCAAAAGAGGTTCATAATTGTGTTTATAAAGTAGAGAGCAGAAAGTGGTGATTTTTGTGCCAAGATAGGAAATTTCCTCTGTTTGCCAGTCTAGTTTATGTTTAGCTTTAAGGTTGTCAACAATCTGTGCGGGAATGTTAATCGGTAAAACTTACCAATGTGAGATATAAGCGATAGCGCAGCTTCGAGGGAATTGGAAGGGTTGGAAAGCGTTAAAATAATATCATCCACGTACAGGGATATAGTATGTTGAGAGGGTCCTATGGATATGCCAGTAACGTCTGGGGAGCGACAGATATGCTGGGCAAGGGGTTCCAGGGCTAAAATAAATAAGAGGAGGGAGGGGCATCCTTGTCTGGATCCGTTCGTTATGTTAAAACACCGTTCACCAATACATTGGCGGTAGGGTTGGAGTATAAACTAGAGACGCCGTTGAGAAATGGCCCTGTGAAACCCATAGAGTCTAACACAGAGAAGGCGAAAGACCAGTGAAGACGGTCAAACGCCTTCTCCGCGTCGAGAGCCACCACCAGTAGGGGGGAGCTGTGCAGTTCCGCATATTACTATTTTATTACATATTTCTACTATTCTGCATGTATTGTCTGAAGCTAACCGTCTCTTCACAAACCCCGTTTGATCAGGTTGGATCAAGAAGGGAACGATAGGGCTCAACCTAACAGCTAATAATTTTGCAAATAACTTAATATCGGAGTTTAGCAACGATATGAGGCGAAAGTTTTGAGGTGAATGTGTTGGTTTTCCTGGTTTTGGGATGGTTACAATGACCGCTTTCAACATCTCCTTAGGGAATGGGGTACCTGCCATAGAGATTAAAAATACAAAAGTAAGGGAGGGGAGAAGAATCGATTGGAACGATTTATAGTATTAATTGGAAAGTCTGTCTGGGCCAGGCGCTTTCCCCAAGGGGAGGGAAGAGATTAGCCTTTCAATCTCCTCTTTTGAAACAGGGGCATTGAGAGTTTCTAATTGTTTGGGTGTGAGGGAGGGTAAGGAAGCTGTTTCCAAGAATCAGAGAAGCTGCACTAGAGCCGGATAATTCTATGCGGGGGTACATGAATCTTTTAAGTTATATAGACCGTGGTAGAAGGATCTAAATTGCTCTGCTATATCTCTGGGGTCAATTAATTTGGTTTGGGTTTGCGGATAAAGTAAGTATGGGAAATTGGATTTAGCCTGCCGATTTTTAAGTTGGTTTGCCATAAGGCGGCCTGCCTTGTTACCCTGTGCGTAGAACCTAGATTTCAGTTTCAGTAGCTGAGATTGGAAAGAGTGATCCAGCTCCAAACGTAATTTCTCACGTTCAAGTCGTAGTTCATCTACCAAAACGGACGAAGTACGTTGCTTATTCAATTTTTCCAGATCAGCTATTTTCTTTAAAATTAGTTGGACCGATTTCTCTCTCCTTTTCCTATTGGTGTGGTTCAGTTTTATGAGTAGGCCTCGAACGAAAGCCTCATGGGCCTGCCATAGGATGAATGGGTCGGAAACATAATGTGTATTGAAGTGGAAGACCTCCTGTAGAGCTTGGCTAATTTCAGTTTTGTAAGAGTGAACATTGTATAGGAAGGCGTTATTACGCCACATGGGGGATGCAGAATGCTGAAATTGATCAGCTAAGGTCATTGTTATTGGGGCATGATCAGAGCAACTGATGGTGCCAATTTTGGAGTCTATGGCGTGGAACAACACCGCGCGATCCACCAGAAAAAGGTCGATGCGAGAGTAATTCCATAGATTGGGGAGAAGAAAGAGCAATCTCTTTCGATGCTGTGTTGCGCACGCCACAGGTCCAGGAGGCCTTCTAGGTGTAGAAAAGCACCCAAACCATCTGTATGGCGTCTAGAGGGATTAGTAGAATCCATATGGGCGTCTAGAACTGAGTTAAAGTCTCCGCATATTATAAGCCTCCCTTGTTTGATCAAGTGAACTTGCCTCATGACTTTGCGCAAGAAGGCTACTTGATGGGAGTTGGGAGAATAGACATTAACCAGGGTATATGTAGTACCATTGCTCATACACACAAAAATTAGGAATCTACCACATTTATTAGATCTCATAGATATGTCGTGTCACTTTGGAGGAGGTGAGATTCCTGTACACAGACCACATCCGCATGTTGCATCCTTGCTTCCCTCTACACATACGCACGTTTTTGGGGACAGCTCAATCCTTTGGCAGTGAGAGATAAAAACTTAACTCCAATCATGGTGAGTAATAAACAGAGTAGTACTTATGGTGAAAGCCCTGCCAGAAAAAACAAAACAAAATGAACAAAACATACAAAACATACCGAATTGTGCTGAGTACATAATAGACCTTGAAGGTCACAGGTGAAGTGGTAACTTTCCGGGGTTAGCCGAAAAGTAACAGGGGGATGGAAGGTCGTGCAAGAAAGCCGAGATGTCTTCCAGGATGTAGCGTGTCAAGGTATGGGTAGAACCATATTCGCCGGCACCTACAAAATAAAGGTTAGGAACAACCACAGAATGCAAATTCAAATGCATGAGACAAACAAGGGATGCTCCGATCAGGTCTGACGAGGTCTCCTTCTAGAAACTTAATGCCAAACTGGAATCAAAGGCGGCAATGTGGAGGGTCCTCTGGTTGTCAGTTGAAGAATCGGGATCTGCCATTGGTGGAGTAATTCTTTCCCTTCTTCTAAGGTACGGATCACGTGAAGGTGTCCATCTTTAGAGATCAGCAACTCGTGAGGAAATCCCCATCTGTAGGGAATCTGAGAATTGCGTAGCGTAGAAGTTCCAGGAATCAGGTCTCGCCTTTGTTGCAGTGTCATTGCAGAGAGATCAGCAAAGATTTTCACGGACTGGTAAGTCGCTGGTAAAACAGCAATTTTTCTCGCCGCAGATATGACGGCTTCTTTCACATGGAAAAAATGAATCCTGGCGAGGGTATCTCTGGGTATATCAGGGTTGAGATGCTTCGGCTTGGGGACTCTATGAGCCCTGTCAATGATCAAATCGTTCACTCCAAGATTTGGTAGGAATGTGGTAAACAGTTCTTGGATATAGGAGGAAAGCTCATGGGGGGCCACGGATTCTGGGATGCCCCTATATTTGATGTTGTTACGGAGTGAGCGATCCTCATAGTCCGCCATTTTCTGTTTCAGGGCGTCTACTACATCCTCCAGGTTGTTGTGGGCGTCTATAACCGTATTTTGTGAATTTGCTAATTCGTCCATTTTTGTTTCGATATGGAGGACCCTGTCCTCTACCTCTTGTACTCTGGACGTAACAGAGTGAAGGGATATAGATATTATGGGAAGTAGGTATAGGCGTAGAGAGCTTAGGTCTCTGTTTCAGAGGACTGTCTGAGGTGGATAATATGGGGCCCGGGCTATGTGGCCTAGCTGGCGCCTGCACGCTCCGCCTCAGACAATGGCGGCGATTGCGATGTGGAGCCATCATAGTTGGGCATGGATGGTAGCGGCAGGGTGGTCGGTCCGCCAGCTAGCAGAGAGGATTAGGAGAATGCCGGTGAGTCAGGGATAGGCAGCTGGGCTGGAGACATGCTGCGGATGGAGGCCGGGGGTGTCGGTGCCGCGCGGGGCTCTGCGCCATCTTTACCTTTAGCTCTGTCCAGGAAAGAATCCAGGCTAGTGGCTCCGATGTTCGGCAGAACTCGCCGGTTCTTCCCCATAGTGGTGGGAGAAAGGAGAGGATGCTGGAGCTGCTGTTGTAGTCGCTGTAGGTGCGTCTCTGCCGCTGATTCAGTGCTGGAGGTGCCGGAGCAGATCTAACATGCAGCCGCCATCATCGGCTGCCAGGCCACGCCCTGCTGTTGTAGTTGCTGTAGGTGCGTCTCTGCCGCTGATTCAGTGCTGGAGGTGCCGGAGCAGATCTAACATGCGGCCGCCATCATCGGCTGCCAGGCCACGCCCATGCCTGGTTCATTTTAAAAAACGTGAGCTTGTCCACATTAGCCGTGGACAGGAGGCTGCGCTTGTCTGTGATAACGCCCCCTGCCGTGCTAAACACACATTCAGACAATACACTGGCTGCAGGCATAAAGGGCAAGCTCAGGCCATGTGCCCAATTTGGAGACCCAGAAGTTAAATGGGGCAGACCCATCAGTCAGCACGTGTAGGCATGTGCACACATACTGTTCCACCATGTTGCTGAAATGCTGCCTCCTGCTAAGAAGTTCCATATCAGCTGGTGGTTCTGGTCCTTGTGGCGTGCTGACAAAGCTTTCCCACATTTCGGCCATGCTAACCCTGCCTTCTGAGGTGCTGGGGGTCCCCATCTGCGTTGGGGACTTCTTCCTCCTCCTCTGCTTTTGCCTTGTGCTTCCACTGAGGCCCCGGTGTCAGGTGGGAATGCCATCAGCAGCGCGTCTACCAGCGTGTAGAATGTATTTCCTAGTCAGGTATGCAGTGCAGGGGTACTGTGAAAGAAAAAAGGTGTACAGATCACCCAACAATCTAAACGCCGCCGAATTTACAGAATATATTTCCCAGTCAGGTATGCATTGCAGGGGTAGTGTGAAAGAAAAAATGGGTACAGATCACCCAACAATCTAAACGCCGCCAAATTTACAGAATATATTTCCCAGTCAGGTATGCGGTGCAAGGTAGTTTGAAAGAAAAAAGGTCGTGGAGCGTTCCCTGTCATCCGACATCTATTCGCCCTGCCGAAGGATTATTTAGAAAGTGTATAGAAGCCACACAGGGCCCCCATGCTGCAGATTTATCATGGAGACATCATGGAGATTTCACAGCATATAACTACAGCACCCAACAATGTAAACGCTGCCGAATTTATAGAATATATTTCCCAGTCAGGTATGTAGTGCAGGGGTAGTGTGAAATAAAAAAGGGGTACAGATCACCGAACAATCTAAATGCAGCCAAATTTACAGAATATATTTCCATGTCAGTTATGCAGTGCAGCAGGAACACCCCCCCCCCCCCAAGCCACTTGTAAATGACTGTCCTGATAACCGTGGAAATGTCCACCCACAATCTAAGAGCTGGATTCACTGATTAAATTTCACTTTCAGAAATGCAGTGCAGGCCGCAAATAAACTTTATGGAAAAAAGTAAGTGATTTTTTTTCACCCACAATGTCACAGTTGTATTTACTAGTCATATTTCACTCTCAGAAATGCAGTGCAGGCCACAAATGTACTTTATGGCAAAAAGTAAGTGATTTTTTTCACCCGCAATGTCACAGTTGTATTTACTAGTTATATTTCACTCTCAGAAATGCAATGCAGGCCACAAATATACTTTATGGCAAAAAGTAAGTGATTTTCTTTCACCCACAATGTCTCAGTTGTATTTACTGGTTATATTTCACTCTTAGAAATGCAGTGCAGGCCGCAAATGTACTTTATGGCAAAAAATACCGTACTTTTCACTCCATAAGACGCATTTTTCTCCCCTCAAAAGTGGGGGGAAAATGTACCAGCGTTTTATGGGACGACTACTAATGAAGCGCTTCCATATTGGAAGCGCTTCATTAGTACGGTGTGTACTCACCGCTTCCTCGTCCTCGGCTCTCCGCTGTGATGGCTGCGCACGTGTGAAGTTGCAATGTGACCTCACACTGTGCGCGCCCACACAGCAGACAAAAGAAGTGGAAGACCGAGTGGAGAAGGTGAGAAGCGGTGGCGCGGTGTCCGGAGCAGGAAAGGTGAGTGTTTTTTTTTATTTTAGTTAACATGAGGCTGATGGATGCTGCTGGGGGCATATATGAGGCTACAGGGGGGCATATATGAGGCTACAGTGGGCATATCTGGGGCTACTGGGGCTGAAGAGAGACTACGGGGGCATATATGTGGCTGAAGAGTCTACTGGGGGCATATATGGGGCTACTGGGCCATATATCAGGCTACTGGGGGCTAAAGAGACTACTGGGGCATATATGGGGCTGAAGAGACTACTGGGGCATATATGGGGCTACGGGGGCCATATATCAGGCTACTGGGGGCTGAAGAGATTACTGGGGGCATATATGGGGCTACTGGGGCCATATATCAGGCTACTGGGGCCATATATCATACTACTGAGGACTGAAGAGAGACTACTGGGGGCATATATGAGGCTACTGGGGGCTGAAGTGAGGCATGAGGCATCTGAGGTCTGATTGGGGGTCATTTACATTGGGGTCTAAGCTGGGGTCTAATTGTGGTTTTATTAACATTAAGGGTCTGATTGGTGGAATGACCTGAGGTGTCGTGAAAAATATTTTTTTCTTATTGTCCCCCTCTAAATCCTAGGTGCGTCTTATGGGCCGTAGTGTCTTATGGGGCGAAAAATACAGTAAGTGATTTTTTTTCACTCAGAATGTCACAGTTGTATTTACTGGTTATATTTCACTCTCAGAAATACAGTGCAGGCTGCAAATGAACATTATGGCAAAAAATTAGTAATTTTTTTTTTACCCACAATGTTACAGTTGTATTTGCTGGTTATATTTCACTCTCAGAAATGCAGTACAGGCCCCAAATGTACTTTATGGCAAATGTCACAGTTGTATTTACTGGTTATATATCACTTTCAGAAATGCAGGGCAGGCCGCAAATGTACTTTATGGCAAAAAAATTAATTTGTCCCCCCAGAATCTAAAAGATGGATTTACTGAATTGATTAAACTGTCACATATGCAGCACAGGGGTACTTTACAGAAAAAAATTGTAAATATGTCTCCCCCTGGGTCCCTAAACTCACAGACGGATTACCTATATTATTTTCCCTTCCCCTGGCACATTTGCAATGCAGGTTCACTTAAAAAATAGGTATATGTCGCCCACTGAACTAAAAAAACAGGATTAAATTATTGTCCCTGGCAATATTGTCACTTGCACAAAATGGCCGAAGGAGAACGACCTGTACTGGGTGGCCACGCTACTAGACCCCCGGTATAAGCAGAAAGTGGCAGAAATGTTACCAAATTACCCAAAGTCGAAAGGATGCAGCAGTTCGAAACCAAACTAAAAAATATGCTTTACACAGCTTATAAGGGGGATGTCACAGCACAACGGGAATCTAACAGGGGAAGAGATGAGTGTAATCCTCCTGCTACCACGGCGGCAAGGACTGGACGATTTACAGATGTGTTGTTGATGGAGGACATGCAGAGCTTTTTCAGTCCTACTCATCGCCACAGCCCTTCGGGATCCAGCCTTAGAGAACGACTCGACCGACAGGTAGCAGACTACCTCGCCTTAACAGCAGATATCGACACTCTGGGGAGCAATGAACCCCTTCACTACTGGGTGTGCAGGCTTGACCTGTGGCCGCGATAGAACTTCTGGCCTGCCCTGCTTCAAGTGTCCTGTCAGAAAGGACCTTCAGTGCAGCAGGAGGCATTGTCACTGACAAGAGAAGTCGCCTCGGTCAAAAAAGTGTTGATTACCTCACCTTCATAAAGATGAATGAGGCATGGATCCCGAAGGGACTGACAGTGGGGGATACGTTTGACTAACAAAAGGCCTGATTACATGCCTTGGCCTCAAAATGGTCCCCACGATGCTATATTTAATGTCTGCATACCGGATGACTTTCGTGAATTCTCCACCACCAACTAGGGTTCAAGCCGCAATGTTTTAGTCACTTTTCTGCCTGGAAAACATCAATTTTTCCAGCCGCTGCTACAATAGCGGCTGCAACAATGCCATTGTTTTTCAGACATGTGTACATGCCTAATTTTTCTGTCCTATGGTGCAGCACTGTGGCTGCAAAAACAAAAAAAAAAAAAAGGCACATACAAGTGTCAATTCCCCTTCGTGATCGTTACCTTGTTGTGGTGAAGGGGCTTGTGTATCACAATGAAGCAATCATCACCTCTATGAGTGTGTTGGCAATGTTGCCACACCCCAGATGATAAGGCCGTTGCTTCTTTATGGTCAGACCTAAATTATTTCATGATGTCGTAATGGTTCGCTAATTCGACAATGGTTAATCAATTCGACCGGATAGGGTACGTAACAGGGATTAAACTGATAGGAATAGTACTAGTTAAGACACCACTCATATAGGGTGTCACAGCACATCGCTCTGTGCACGCGCAGTGCCCCAATTTGGGAGTATGAGGACCGACCAAGCTGCTTTTTCCATCTCCCGGTTCCTGAAATCAATTCAGTTTGGTGTATGAGAGTTTGGTCTGTCACTGTGAAGGCAGTCGAAGGTACCCGGCCTAATTTTTTTTTCGCAAGAGGCAATCCCTAATATGGGATGTAACAGGGATTAAACTGATGAGAATAGTACTACAGAAAATACCACTCATATCGGGTGTGACAGTAAATTGCACGGCGCAGACGCAGTGACCGTGGATTAAAACAACAGAGTGGAGGGAACCAGCGTTTTTTTAACCATCTCCCTGTTCGAAAAATCTATTCAATAAATGGACCCCAGATTGGGGATGTTAGAGGGATTAAACTGATGAGAATAGTACTACAGAAAATACCACTCATATCGGGTGTGACAGTAAATTGCACGGCGCAGACGCAGTGACCGTGGATAAAAACAAAGGGGAGGGAGCCAGCATTTTTTTAACCATCTCCCCGTTCGAAAAATCTATTCAATAAATGGCCCCCAGATTGGGGACGTTAGAGGGAATAAACTGATGAGAATAGTACTACAGAAAATACCACTCATATCGGGTGTGACAGTAAATTGCACGGCGCAGACGCAGTCACCGTGGTTTAAAACAGAGTGGAGGGAGCCAGCATTTTTTTAACCATCTCCCCGTTCGAAAAATCTATTCAATAAATGGCCCCCAGATTGGGGACGTTAGAGGGATTAAACTGATGAGAATAGTACTACAGAAAATACCACTCATATCGGGTGTGACAGTAAATTGCACGGCGCAGACGCAGTGACTGTGGATAAAAACAAAGGGGAGGGAGCCAGCATTTTTTTAACCATCTCCCCGTTCGAAAAATCAATTCAATTCACCTTTCGGGGACCCTTGGTGTTGTACGTGGCTGGGTGGAGGAAGAAACCTTCAATGACATCACCGGGACGTGGCTAGCTTGGTATCCAACCTTGTGCGAATGGGGAGTTTGCGGTTGTGCAAATGAACTGTTTGCGGTGCATTAAAAGGGGAGTTTGGTCTGTCAATGTCTGTAAAATGGGCGAAACCCTTACACTACCTGATCGATACAACATCATACCTGATCGTATACACACACTGGATGTTTTAAAGCATGTTATTCCAAACAATTTAGGAATGTTAGTTGATTTATGCCCTTTATGGATTAAAACCCGACTCTGCGTCCACTACATAATTTTCCATGGGAGTTTTGACATAGATCCCCCTCCGGCATGCCACAGTCCTGGTGTTAGACCCCTTGAAACATCTTTCCCATCACTATTGTGGCCAGAAAGAGTGCCTGTGGGTTTTAGAATTCGCCTGCCAATTAAAGTCTATGGCGGTTCGCCCGGTTCGCCCGTTCGCGAACATTTGCGGAAGTTCGTGTTCGCTGTTCGCGAACGGAAAATTTTATGTTCGCGACATCACTAGCTATTAGTAGGCATGGTTGTGATGGCTTCTAAGGGCACACATCTTAAACGTTTGTTGATTGGCTGCCCTGCAGCTTTTCAACAAGCTTTATTAAACGGCCGATCAACGAACTCGAACCCGAACTTTTACGGAAATGTTCAGGTTCGGGTCCAGGTACCAAAAACCCTAAAGTCTGGTACGAACCTGAACTTTACAGTTCGGGTTCACTCAACACTATTCACCACACAACAGCTAATAAGCCCTTTTTTCCCACTAATACAAGCTTACAAACTTCTATACAACAAAATAAAAGTTTTAAAGTCTTTTCTACCACTGTCTCTAGCGCCTGCTGACATTTCTCTCCCTGCACTAAGGACACTGGAAAATGGCTGAATCCAAGATTGCTGAGGCTATTTATAGGGCTGTGACATCACAGGGCTGGCTGACTACTGATTGGCTGCATGCATGGCATTGTGGGTAATCCCTCATTCCCAGAGTTCCTTGCTCCGTGTCCTAACACGTGCAGCAGCCATTTTAGGAAAAAATGTGAGTTGTTAGCACAAAGTGTGAGGAAATTCGGATTCAGTGCAAATCAAATTTTTCCTGAAATTTGGATCGAATTCCACTTCATCAACTTTAATTCGCTCATCTCTAGTCGCTTCACCTCCCAAAAAAATTTAATAAAATGTGATCAAAAATGTTAGTATTAAAACTCAAGACAAACTATATAAATGTGGTATTGTTGTAATCATACTGATGCAGAGAATTATTTAACAGGTCAGTTTTACTGCATAGGAAACACTATAAAAACAAAACCCATAAAACTGCCAGAATTGTGTTTTTTTTTCATAATATCACCCCATGTGGAATTACTTGAATTGTATGCAAATGTAAATGGTGCCGTTAGAAAGTATAACTTGTTCCAAACAAAAAAAAAGCCCTTAATGTAAATGGAAAAATAGAAAAGTTATGACTTATGTCTAGTTGGACACTCCATTTGTGCAAGTTCTCATCCCCAATAATTGATCCTCGACTTGTGTAAAAGGCATTAAAGGGGTATTCCTTTTATGGAAACTAGACTATAACCTATAACTCAGGCAGCGTCACACAGGGGACGTTATCTTAAATACCCTAGGTTAGCCAGCCATAGACTGCTTGCATTCCCTTTAAGATCCACAGAGTGCACTGGCACCCTACGTTCAGTGAGAAGTAGAAACAGCAGGAAGCAGCCCTCAGCATGCATGCAGAGGGAGGAGCAGCCCAGTGGGAGAGAATAGAGGGACGCTGGTGAGCAAACAGGTGGGAGCTTTGGTGGCCATGCCAAAGAGGGAGATGGAAAGGGCATGGAAAGTGCAAAAATTTAACTACAATACAGCTCTGTAAGTTTTATAGTTGATTATATTTGACTATGAACAAAATAATTGACTTTGGTTTTAATAGCTTGAAATAATTCCTTTTATTAATTGTTTCTGTTGTCTTATGGATAGACTTTGTTTTACATATGTGATTATGATTATTTTCCATTGTATAACCTTTGAGTCAAGATAAAAGCGAATATTTTCAAATGGAGGAACAGATGAACATATTTCTAAGGGTCACCTCTCAAGTCAAGTGTCTGTTGTAAATTGTTTCTTAATTAAAATGTTGCTATAGCTGACTGGACTTCTTCAATTATCTGTAATTTTTCATGTACATAATGTACACTCATTTATCAGTTTAATAATACTGGCAACCTGATACACAATTATGCAGTGATATAATTAAAAAAGACTTTTAACTGTTGTTGCCTAGAATCTCAGAATGTATAGTTAAGGAATAAGCAATTCAAAAAGTCATCATTGTGTAGAAATCATATGAAAGAGGAAATGTCAGTTCTGACATGTTAGTTTTTAATAAACGGTTGAATTATTTATCAATGAAATAATGAGTTTTACTATCATTTTTAGAACTTTACATTGAGCCATTATGTTATTCCTCTTGGGGAAAAAATGAATAGATTGATAACTGGGAAATACCCTTTTCCTTGCCAGTACGATGAATTACCACATTGTCCGATGTGGTCAGCACTGATTAGATTTTGTTATACTTAATGTGGGCATGTCCCATTGAGATTTTAAGGGGGAATAACAGAGTTCTAAGAATTCTTACTTTATAGGAAATATAAGTACAGTATTAACAAAAAAATTGACATATCAAGAGTGGTGGAACCATTCTTTAAATTTGATGTAAACATCATGAAAGTGAGTTTCTCCACTCAGAATCCCCATTATGTGAATCAAATATAAAAAAAAAAAAAAAACTATTACTCTGGCAGAACCAGCCTAGTCATGTATAGAATGGTGAGATATTCAAATGTATGGGCAGAATGTAAGTTGTACTGCAATTTAAAATTTCATTTGCATATTTAACATTTCTGGAATTCTAAAATGTGAAATGAGGAAATGACCTATTGTTTTAATCAAAATTTGATGTTACATTTTTAAAATAATTTCTGGTGATTTTTATTTAGTTTTCTTATAGCGTCATCTATATTTATAAAACAAATGTGTCAGAGTTTTCACTATGGCCATTGAGTCTCCTAATATATAGATACTTCCTGTTCTGTACAGATCACTTCTCATTAGTTATCTCATTATCATGACAAGTTAAATTTGAGGGAAAAAAAGATAAAATCTATATAACTATTCATTCCAAAACCTATAAAATCTCCCCAGTTGATTTGTAGTAATAATAAGATTTTTTTTTTATATATAAAGGTCTTTTACCTGTAATCAAATAATTCCAAAAGCCAGACTCTAATAATTGCCAACCAAGCTAAAAACGAACACCTTATCTGAGAGATTTAAGTTTCTGTTTCATGTTTAACTTAAAAGTATCACCCAAAATCGCACACTCCAGAAGGTGAGGACGAATCAACATATATTATTACTGTGTTATCATAAAAACTGCAATTAAAAGTATCTGGATTTCAACTCAGTTGTCAGAACAGTAGGCAAGGAAACACACACAGTGACCCCTAACTGAACCCAACCTGATTTTCTTGCCTACTTGCAGTTGAAGCCCTAAGAGGCAAGTCAGCAACTGGTCGATGTTCCCTGTACAGCTAAAGTGCAAGACAGATAGACAAAGCACACAGAAAAGGGTCAAACTGAATAAGGTCAAAAGCCAAGAGGACTATACATTACAAAATAAGGATGGAGGGTAGTGAAAATTGCAAAACCAAAGTCTGAACCAGAGGGTATCATGGTATAGAATTACAAGACAGACAGAGGGCAAAAGGCAAGCCAAGGTCAATATATCAAGAAATCCAAATACATACATACAGAACCAGGAGCACAGCAAGGGAGATATACCCATAACTGGCAAGGGTGTATTGCAAACAGGGGGATTTAAATAGGTCCAGGGACTCAGTACCCATTGGACACCAATATCCTACAGATAGGTAGCCTGAGCTGCCTCCATTCCACATAGCTAATACTGATTAAAAAAGAAACCAAGTCATTTCACCAGATCTCCCCCAGCAGGATTACTCTGCAGGGAGGAGGTGAGCGAGCGCTTCATTGCCATTAATTTGCTCGTGTCACCAGTAGTGATGAGCAGCAGGGGCAATATTCGAATTTGTGATATTTTGTGAATATTTGGGTGAATATTCAACATATATTCGCAAATTCACGAATTCGCGATTATTTTCTTGATTGTGAAAATCATCAGTTTAATATTCACATATTGCGCACGCAATACAGGCGTGGGTCACTTTTGCTACATTTTTCAAGCTGCTAGAAGTTTTTCTGAGACTGGAGAAAATGGTTGGCACGGCAGAACATTGCAATAGATTTGCATGCAGATAGAGTGCTCCAATATATTCGCAATTGCGCAAATTGGCAATTGATGCACATAATTTTTATAATACTGTAAACTTCACATTTTATCAGGTCTGATTACATATTACTGATTGGTACACTAAGTATTGTTGTGAAATTGTGACATCACAGCACTGTAGCATGTATGTATGGACAGCAGAACCTACCTAAAACCTTGCAATGGAACCTATCAGCTACACTATATCACTATCTAACCTACACTAACTATTTCCCACTAACTTTCTTTATGACAATGCTGTCTCTCTCAAAACTGTAAAAAAATGCAGAAAATGCCTGCTGGTGAGGTTCTTATATAGTAAAGGGGTAGGCAACTTTCCTATTGGTTGCTAGGGATGTTGCTAAGCTCAGACAAAAACATTGCTGCCTTCTCATTGGCCCAAAAGCAAGAAGCAGGAAGGAATCATGTGTTCAGATGGAAAAAAAAGATGAATATTCAAAAATACGAATATATAACACTATATTCGAAATATTCGCAAATTCTCGAAGTGGCAATATTCGCGATACATATCCGCGATTCGAATATTCGCGCCCAACACTAGTCAAAAGGGGATATGGTTAGGCGGCACATTACTGGGGGTGCAGCCCAGCAGAACTTCTGACGTACCCAAGCTGCAGACTGTGGTGCTAGAGCCTGGACAGGTAAGTTAGTGACAATTTTGAACAATGTGTAATGTTTAATATCTCCATCCTGACATGTAGGGCAACACAACTTATCCATGTATCCTATTTTACATGAAAAAGATATGCAGTATAATTTGTGAATAATACAAAAGTGAATCTTACTATGATTTTATTATTTTTACAATAACAGACCAACATGCCTTGTCAATTGTCCTAAGAATGTTTTTCCATTTATTTTCCAGGTGTCCAATTAAAAAAAATTGATTTGTGTCAGAATCAATTCTACACAAATAAAAAATGATCCAATTGACCTGAAAATGACATTTTGAAGTTTCATAGGACTCATATTTTTTCTATCTTGTCTTTTCCTTTTTTACATTTAAAAAAAATCTTTCTTTAGACTCTTTAATGCAGTGACAACAATAGCAAATAATATGAGCGTAGCACTGCCATCTACAGTATAGCTATGGGGAAATGCATGCTTGGTGGTGTTAACAAACAATCTGCTTAAAACACACTGCACTGCTGCATTTGTTATGCTTTTTAAAATTAAAAAAAACTTTCTAAAAATTGTCCCTTTTTGGGGGAAGATGGTTTTTAAACACACTTGGCTATTGGAAGAAAATTGTCTTGTTCTCAAACAGTACTCCAGCAATGATGTCTTAATGGTGGAAAATGCCTGCCCCTGTTTATACAAAATCAAGTGTTATTGTGTCAGAAGAAACAATGGATTGATCCCTGGGGATACACTGCACAGAACCCCAGAAAGCAACATTCCTGAGGAAATGCCCCTTGACATAACACTTCATCAGGGACACTTGCACCATCCCTTGCAACAGCTCCTCCTCCTCTATGCATAGAAGATAAGGGGAGTGGAAGCAAAATTCTGCCTTGCTTCTGTTGAGGATGGGAGGATGTCCATTGAGGTAGGGGGCAGATAGAAGATGGTAAAAGATGGTTTTTATTTTAATCTGATTTGAGTTCTCATGGGGGTCTTACTATGTGGGCTGATATAAGGTCTGATGGGGTCTCTCTATGTGGGTTGATATAAGGTCTGATGGGGGTCTGATAATGTAGGCTGATCTGAGGTCTGATGGGGGTCTTACTATGTGGGTTGATATAAGGTCTGATGGGGTCTCTCTATGTGGGCTGACATAAGGTTTGATGGGGGTCTGACAATGTGGGCTGATCTGAAGTCTGATGGGGATCTCACTATGTCGGCTGATATAAGGTCTAACAGGGGTCTCACTATGTGGGCTGATGGGGTTCTGACATGAAGGGCTGATGTGATGTCTTGATAAGGGGGCCTGCTCTGATATCCTGATATTTATGGATGCCTGATCTGATGTTCTGATATTTATAGGGGTCTGATCTGATGTCCTGATATTTATGGGGGTCTGATCTGAGGATCTGATATGAGGTCTGATGAAAAATATTTTTTTCTTATTTTCCTCCTCTTAAACCTGGGGTGCGTCTTATTATTTTATAAAGCGAAAAATACGAGTATATCTGCCCCACTGCCCCACTGAGAATAATATTAGCAGCCTACAGTTTATTTGTGAAATGATTCCTAACTTTGGCTATTTGAAAAGCAAAATCTTGAAGGAAAATCCAAATGTGGTGGAATTGGAAATAAATTCCCGCAACTCTGCCTCAGTTTTATGAGTTTTATTTTTATGCTGTTCCCATATGGAAAAACCAAAACCATATTTATGTGCCATACCCTATATGCCATATTCTGATCCATTTAAATTTTTAATAGTTATGTCTATGGAGCTATGTTAGGGCTCCTTTGTGTGTGTGTGAGTATTATTGATACCATTTTGGAGTGTGTATGACTTTTTGATCTCTTTTTATGAATTTTTTTATGACAAATAAAATGGCAAATTTCCCATTTAGATTTTTTTTCCCTATTATGGTGTTCATTTTGGGACATAGACTGTTTTTAATTAGTATAAGTATAAAGCTGTAGCCTGCTCTCCCTACACTCACTGGAAAACTTTTGGCATCCGGAGAGGTATAAAGTGGACACTCATTGCATTTATTGGAAGCCCTCTGGCACCAGGTAAGGTACAGAGTGAGCTCAGTATGCATGTTGGTACCTGCATTCCCTGTAGTAGAGTGGACCCAGCATGCATGTGGAACTGACACTTCATGAATTTTACAGTGGCCGTGAGGGCTCATTACAGGTAGTGTTTAGTGTTAGGTCCTGTCTTACAGAGATCGCCTTGACGTTTGGCAGATGGGCCCAAATAATTTTGTCCAAAATATATTTGCTAAGAATCTAAAATTTGCTATATAAGCATAGGATAAAAATTATAATATTTGTCATTATTATGAGATTTATGTACTTTATTTGGGTTGCAGAGTGCTGTTGCATTCTCTTTTTCTGTGTGTATTTAGCTATGGCAACATGCACCTGCAGATTGGGATGTGCTGATTGACTCCCTTTTCCTTGTAATATATATATATATATATATATATATATATATATTTGTAAAAAAGTTTTTAACTTTTATGTGCACTTTTTTAAGTCTGCCTAGGGGACATGAACATATGATTGTCAGATTGATTCTTTCATAGACTGTAATAAATTACCATTGCAGCCTATGGGAGATTCAATATGTTTCTATGGAGCCCAGCCACGGGCAGGACTCCATAAAAACATATTGCTGTGGTAGCCTCAAGCCATATTAAAGTGATCTCAATCACTTTGCTCCCAGGGAAAAGCCACTCAGATGCTGAGGTCACAATTGACCACCATGGCATCTGAGAGGCTAGATGTCTATAATTATGTAAAACAGCAGACACCCGACTGCTATGGTTCTTGGTCAGTTTCTGAGCTGTCACCATGTTTAAATACCTCCTCCATACATGTCTGGTCAGAAGTCTGAAAGGGGTCGACCTCATACTTTCATTGGTGATTTAATGTTACCAGAAAATAAACTAATGTGGGTTCATGTTTTTCTGCAGTAGACTGGCCCATAACAGGTAGGACTTAGCGTTAGGAGGATTTTATGTGGCTGTCAAGGCCCATAGCAGGTCAGATTTAGCGTTAGTACCCACTCTAGGAGACAACCGTGACGGGGTAAGTGGGCTTACTACCTTTTGATCAAAATGTAAACTAATGTCTCCACTGTTTGCATGCGATATCACTAATGTCCTCCTATAGCTCCCATCTTGGGCAGAGCTCTGGTTGCAGGGTGCTGTTGCATCTTTTTGTTTGTATGTATAATTGCCATAGCTACGTGCACCTGCATACAGGTGGTGCTGACTGACCCCCCTTGTTTTCCTGTTTAGTATGTGTTGGAGGTGTGGCGACCTCCTTTTCAGTTGTGCACACCTGACTAGTTTTTCTGCCCTAGATGCTGGTTTTCAATCAGAGTGAGTATAAAGCTGAATGTGTACTCACATTACCTGCTAGTAGCCATCTGGCTCCAGGAAGAGTGCATAGTGGGCTCGGCATGCATGTTGGTACCTGCATCCCTGGATCTAATGGAGGCTGTTACAGCACCAGAAGGGGTTAATAAGTATGGTCTATCCCAGCATGCGTGCTGGGCCCACACTCCCTGGATTTTATGTGGCTGTTGTGGCCCATAACAGGTAGGACTTAGCGTTAGGAGGATTTTATGTGGCTGTCATGGCCCATAGCAGGTCAGATTTAGCGTTAGTACCCACTCTAGGAGACAACCGTGACGGGGTGAGTGGGCTTACTACCTTTTGATCAAAATGTAAACTAATATCTCCACTGTTTGCATGCGATATCACTAATGTCCTCTTATAGCTCCCATCTTGGGCAGAGCTCTGGTTGCAGGGTGCTGTTGCATCTTTTTGTTTGTATTTGTGATAATATAATCCTTCCCCTAAGTATGATATTGGACCATAACAGGTTGTAAGACAGTCAAATGCATTAAACAGGTAACTTTGCTACCTTTCTTTAAGATAGGGGCTATATTTCAGACTTGGCTGTAACACCTTGCTCGCATCTGTGTTGCATCTTTCATTTATAATGAAACCCACAAGGTCCTGACCAGTCTGTTGTACAACAGATACCCACAGTACCTGATGGATCCTCTGACTTACAATGGGCTCTGCTGGACTCCATCGTGGTGCCCGTCATTTGATGAAAAGAATAACCCTGCATGTAGTGCTCTTACTGCTGTCAGATTTGGCAGAACTGCTAATGAAATCCTTTATGTGACCGGAGCCTTATTTGGCTAATTCAAATTTGTTGTAAAATTATCATCAGATATGTGTCATGGATTTTAGAGATTTTATTTGTTACCCTCCTTGCTGTCAATAGTCTATGTTTTCGTTCTGGAGCTTGATAAAGTTCTTCATAATTCTTAAGGCCAAAATTAGTTCCAAGAAATACGACTTGTATGTTGTAGAAGATCTAACTTAATACTTCTTCATAACTTCAGCCTCCAAAAGTCTGTATTCAATCTGTTTCAATGGTGTGCCCCTTTGAGAGCAATTAAGTCTTTTCGGAGATATATAATGGTGACAAATATTGGACATAGTGGTAGAGGTGAAGCCCGTCCAGTGCCTTACATATCAATAATATCAGGCATTTGATTTATACTTTGGTCCCCCAGCTATGTATCTCAGTATATGTTGTTTGAAGAATAGTGTCTATGAGCTGAGGAAGTAATGACTTTTCCTGCAAACCCCTATCATTTCATGTATCATTTAAGTGAAATATCTGAAGATGAAGAAAAGTGCCTCTAATATCCACCATTGAATGCTAAATTGGTATTGACTGTACATCATAATTAACTTAAATTATGACTATATTGTTCACTTGCCACTAATTACTTTGCTGACATCAATCAGCTGAAATGAAGGGCTATGCAATCATCTGGAATGTCAGACTACTGTATTATATTACTGCATATGTAATTCACATAAGTTTCCATTAGAACAGAGATATACTCAGATAGGATGGTACATTGCGCAGTTATGATGTAAACGGATTGTAATTGTACCAATTATTTTAGATGCTTTAGTATAACTCACTTTTTAATATACAGATGACATCAATAAACATACATGGTTTCTTTATTTGGTAAGTACTGTACATCTTTAACTGAATTTAAAGGGGTGATTTTTTTTTATTCATATTCATAGAACATTTTTAGAAGTTTTGGCTGCTTTCTTTTTTATTTCTGCAGTACAATACTATTGAAAATTAAACACAAACTATTGTTTCTTTATGGAGCTGTCTATTCAAATTTTTAGAGCTCCTATACCAATGGTTAATGCATTGCCAGTTTATAGCTGCTGTGATGGGGACATGCAATTTGAATTTTAGATCTTGTGATAATAGTAGGTGCAGAACTGGGATAAGAGTATGACAGCTCTGTTGTTCTCTTGATAAGTCTAGATGAAGTTGCCCAAACAAGAGCTTTGCACTGATTTGTGTAATGTATGACACACAGAAGGTCTTTAAACATGGTACAGTGGGCGTCATAACCGGCGGGTCTCTGCTTTTTCAAAAAGCAGAGGCCCTCAGATAATGTCTGTGACCAGAAATAATGCTGATTGCAGGCATTTAATCATTTAGATGCCATGGTCAAGCGCTACCATGGAATCTAAAATGGACTTCCAGGTTAAGACTGACTACCCCGTGCAGCAATCAGGGAATTCTTTCTAATACCCTACAGTACCCAGAAAGATTATCAAAATTAGGGTGACTAAGGGAAGATCTAAAAACTCTGTATAAATATATCAGGGGTCAGTACAGAGATCTCTACCATCACCAATTTACCCCTAGGACTATGACAAGGGGACATCCTCTGCGTCTGGAGTAAAGAAGGTTTCTACACAAAGATAGAAGACGATTCTCTACAGTAAGAGCAGTGAGACTATGGAACTCTCTGCCTGAGAAGGTGGTGATGGTGAATTCACTAAAAGAGTTCAAGAGGGGCCTGGATGTGTTTCTGGAGTGTAAGAATATTACATGTTATAGTTACTAGAGAGGGGTAGTTGATCCAGGGAGTTATTCTGATTGGAGTTGAGAAGGAATTTTTTCCCCCTAAAGTGGGGAAATTGGCTTCTACCTCTCAGTTTTTTTTTTTTTTACCTACTTCTGGATCATCTTGCAGGATAACAGGCTGAACTGGATGGACATATGGCGTTTTTCAGCCTTATAAACTATGTTACTATGTTATCCTGAGTCTCTCTGAAGAGACCCAGCATATTAAAGCTGCGGTATCTATGTTGGCCAGCAGGTGGCAGGCCAACATATGATAACAGCAATTGTAGCTTATACTGTATACCGTACCAGCAAAAAGCAGATGTTAAAGTAGCCTAAATTGACAGGCAATCCTTCATCTGGCAGAGCTTAAAGGGGTTCTCCAGGAATAAATAAAATTAAAATACCTAAATGTTATTTGATAATAAATATATTCACAAATACCTTACATTAGTTTTAATGGTTTGTTTTGTCTAGGGAGCAATCATTAGGAGAAATAAAATGGCTGCCATCCTATCAGTACACACAAAACCTGTCCTAATTACACAAGGTACTTCACCACAATGAGCCATAGTGCTGCCTCATCCTCCATTTCTGTAAGGAATCATGATCCTGAATACAGGTTACTCTCTGTAGGAATGGAGATAATGAGGAGACATGAGAGGAGGTGAGGTGTGGCTAATGAGCAGCAGCACTTGTTTGCAGTCTTCATTGCCACAGCAACATTTTGACGCAGCCTGTCCATCCTCTCTGTACTTTATGTCTCCTCATGACTAAATTCCCCAGAGATTCAGATAAAGTTCTTAACATTTGTATTCAGGATAATAATCCCTGACAAGTAAAGAGTAGGAAGAGGATGAGGCAGCTCTTTACCTCAGTGTTGTAAAGTAACATGTCCTCATGTGTGGTTAGGACAGGTTTTAGGGGAACTAATGGGACAGTGGCCATTTTGTTTCCCCTGATAATTGCTCCCCAGACAAAATGAGCCATTATAATAATAATGAAAGGTATTTGAGAATATATTTATAATAAAGTAATATTTAAGTATTTTCAAGGATTGAGGGACTCAGGGGCCATTGATAGGCCTCTGGATGCCTTGGAAGCACCTTAACACCCAATGAATGTGTCATAGGGGGATAGGGGGCTTACAGGGGGAACCTGTATCCCTGATTTAAATCCTCCTATGTGGTGGTCACTATTGACTACAACATCTAAAGGTTTAAACTGATGGTTTATCACCAAACCCAACAGTTCCAACAGGAGTCCAGCTATGCATCACAGTCATATTCCTAATGCTGTTCTCATGAGTACAGTAGCAGTATCCCGCTCATAATGGATATATATATATATATATATATATATATATATATATATATATATATATATCTCAAAGCAGTTAACAACCCGACAACATTACCTAGAGACAGGTTGTTATGGAAATACTCATGGTGAAATTGTTGAAGTAGCCAGAATTAAACTCCTTATTCCTACTTAGTTATACCAAGAATACGTCTTGTATGTTGACCCAGAACTTGTTTATCACATAATCTTCCTATCGATGCATTACTAGTGTTGAATAGTGAATTTTAATAGTGAATTCATTTCAATGGGTCTGCGTACATGAGCGTTGCTTTTCACGCAGCACGTCTGTGTTGCGTGAAAATCGCAGCATGTTCTATATGCTGCATTTTTCACTCAAGCAAGTGCGAGAGCGATGCGTTTTTCACTGATAGTTGCTAGGAGATGTTGTTTGTAAACCTTCAGTTTTTTATCACAAGCATGAAAAACGCATCAAAATGCATTGCACCCACAAGCAAAAAACTGAACAACTGAATGGCTTTGCCTGCAAAATTGCACAGTTTTCACTGAACGCATCCGCAACGCATCCGGATCTTATCCGGACACGCTCGTGTGTAAGAGGCCTTATAGTTGCGTCTTAAGTGGGAGCCTCTTGTTATGAAGCAAATGTGCATCCACTGTGCCACTGAACAGATTTGACTTAGGGCTACTAATAAGAGCTTGAGCTATGCATCTCCCATGGTCTTCACCCTTTTACCCCTATATAGGAATCTGGACTCAGCTACAAGGGCTGTTGACACATGGGGTTCAAAAAACACTGGTGTGGACCACAGAAGTATCAAGTAGTGTTCGGTGAATTGAAGCATCTGAAGTATAATTTAGGAAAATTCCATTCACCACGAAGCCAAATTTCCTCGAGCTTCATGGTACAAATCATTTTTCCTAAAATGGCGGCTAGATTTGTCTTAGAAAGATTGGAAAAAATAATACTCGCCTTATTCATTTGCTTGCGCATAGGCAGTCCGCGCCTCTTTTAAGTGAAAAGACTTGCCGAAGCACCTACGCTGAGCATGACATCACCGCGCTCTCCCAGTGTAATCACGTGATGATGTAATCGAAGACCTTGCACCAAAAAATGCAATGTAATTTGACAACACCATGCTAAAGAGTAGGAGAAGCTGAGCAGATATATATTTTTGCAGGAAAATATTCAGTAAAACTTGTATACATTGTGGTAAGGTGCAAGGTGTCATATGCGATGGCAGGTACGTGTCACCGAGGTTGCTGGCCTCGGTGAGGTGAGAGCCGGGTTTTTGTCTGCAGCAGCTAGTGCTGTTTTGACTCTTTTAAATAGCATGGCTGCAAAGCCGATCCGGGCCGGCTCTTACTGGGAGCAGCTAAAGAGTAGGGTGGGTGGCTGCTCCCCACGGTCCAGTCCGAGTTTTGGGCTGGGTATAAAACACAGCCATCAGCTGTGTCTGAGGTGATTATCCTGGAGCCTGCTAACAGGGCTGAGGAGTTCTCTGTGCTGGAGGACGGAGCTCAGCAAGGTGGTGTTTCCCTGCAACCTGAAGGAGGAATCGCCTGCGGCTGAACCGACTGCTAGGTGTGAACCCGCACTTAAACCACCCAAGGTGACTGGACCCTGTGTTGGCCTGTTTTTGGTTTTGCCACATGATTTCTGTTGTGTGTGAACTGTCACCAAGAGACTGTTTTCATTTCTGGTGTGCAAGTGTGAATAAAACACTGTTTGATGCACAATCTGGACTCCTTGTTTTGCCTCTAAACTGCACCCGCACCGCTGTCTACCAGAGCGACTCCCCACATTTGGTGTCGGATGCGGGCATGCGCAGTGAGGCTGGCGTGAACGCCGAACTTTGTTTTTGCTGAGCAAAAGTGAATGTCCTATATTAAGCCGGCAAAGTTGCAGCCTGTGATCCCCGACAAAATGGAGACGGCTGTGAAAGCCCTCATAGAGGCTAACGTGCAGCAGCGGGAGACCAACCAGCTACTGCTACAGCACGTGATGGCGTTGCAAGCGGCAGGAGCGTCCCACCGCGTCCACGATGCCCGGAAAGCTGTCCGTGCCGCGATCCCTAAGATGACCCCCTCGGATGATGTTGAGACCTATCTGGCGGTGTTCGAGAAGGTGGCCGTGAGGGAGAAATTACCCCGAGAACAGTGGGCAGAGGTCGTCGCTCCGTTCCTGGCGTCTGGACCCCAGCAAGTTTTTTTTGATTTGGCAGACGACCAGGCTGCTGACTATTCCACGGTGAAGGGGAGATCCTGGCCAGACTGGGGGTAAACGTGTTGGTCCGGGCTCAGCGTGTCCACCAGTGGGACTTTAACGTGGCTGAACCCGCCAGGCCGCAGTACTATGAGTTGCTGCACAGGTTGCAAAAATGGCTGCAGCCTGAGGTTCTGAGTCCGACTGCTATGCTGGACCGGCTGCTGGCTGACATGTTTTGGAGGGCCTTGCCTTACCCCCTTCAACACTGGATCGGCCAGGTATCCCCCACCAATGCCTTTGAGATGGTCGACCTGGTGGAACGATATGAGGCCACCAGAAACCTGCAGGGGGGTTCTTTTGGGAGGGGGCCAGTCAAACCCCGCAAATCTCCACCCCAGTCCCGGCGGCCGGCCAAACCCGCCCGGGAGGTACCTCTTGCAGATCCGTCCCCAGTGGTCTGCTGGCAGTGTCGGGAGCCTGGACACATAAGGGCCAACTGTCCACAGTGGGGGAACCCATGGAGACTAATTATGGGTACCGGGCTTCCATGTATGCCCGGAGACTGTGTGCGACCGGCATCCCCGAGACAATGGACAGTCGTCATCTGTGCCAGGTGCAAGTCGGGGATAACCTGGCAGTGGCGCTGTTGGACTCAGGGAGCCTGGTAACCCTGGTAAGTGCTGCCCTGGTACAGCCCACCCAGTATACGGGCCGGAAAGTTGGGGTGGTGTGCATACACGGAGACTTAAAGGACTATCCCACTGCTGAAATGTCTCTGTCCACGGCGGCCGGCACCTGGACTTGTGAAGTGGCGATCTCCGCCAAACTACCGTATGAACTAATAATTGGGAGAGACTTCCTGGTTTTCCGTCACTATGGCCTGAGGTGAAAGTGACTAATAGCCCTGAGACAGGGGTAACCCTAGCAGAGTGGCCTGGTTCCTGTGGGAGGCCAGAGCCCTGGGAGCCCGAGTCCGAAGGGCCTGCGGTAGGGGTGACCACCACTTCTGTGATAGAGGGGAGACACCCCACTGAGTGTAATGGTGGGAGACATGGAGGACTTGCCACCAGGTCCTGAGTTGGCAGACCTCCACGTCTCCGGAGATAATTTTGGGACCGCCCAACACCGGGACCAAACCCTCACCAGGGCCTGGGAGAATGTGCTGGAAATTGATGGTAAACCCCAGAAACCAGGGGCTGAATTAATGTTCCCACGATTTATTGTTCTGCAGGATATGTTGTATCGGGTGAACCAAATCCGAGGTGAACCTGTTGAACAGTTGGTGGTGCCCACAGCGTATCGCAAGCTTGTCATGGAGCTTGCCCACCAACATGTTCTTGGGGACACCTGGGGTGGCAGAAAACCCAGGACTGCATACTGCAGCGGTTTTATTGGCCCGGTGTGTTCAAGGAGGTAGAAGATTATTGTAAGTCCTGTCCAACCTGTCAGATAACTAGCCCCCAGCCACATTTCCGTAGTCCTCTGGTACCTCTGCCAATTATTGAAGTACCGCTTGAGCGAGTCGCTATGGATTTAATTGGGCCTGTACCAAAGTCTGCCAGGGGCCACCAACACATTCTGGTAGTTCTCGACTATGCCACTCGGTATCCGGAGGCGGTGCCTCTGCGACATACCTCAGCTAGGCTCATTGCCAAAGAGTTAATGGAGATGTTTTCCCGTGTGGGCCTGCCTAAAGAGGTTCTGACAGACCAAGGGACCCTTTTATGTCCAAAGTAATGAGGAACTGTGTAAATTGTTGCGTATAAAGCAGTTACGGACGTCCGTTTACCATCCGCAAACAGACGGTCTTGTGGAGAGGTTTAACCAAACTCTAAAAAATATGTTAAAGAGGGTGGTGTCTAGAGATGGGAAGGACTGGGATCTGCTTCTGCCCTATCTCATGTTCGCAGTGCGAGAGGTGCCCCAGGCCTCTACTGGGTTCTCGCCCTTCGAACTGCTTTATGGCAGACACCCTCGGGGCCTGTTGGATATCGCCAAGGAAGCATGGGAACAACAGCCTGTCCCCCACAAAAGTGTCATTGAGTATGTCGCCCAGATGCAGGAACGGATGGAAAGGGTGTTGCCCTTGGTCCGGGAGCATATGGAGGCAGCGCAACAAGCCCAGAGTAGGGTGTACAATCGTCAGGCTCGGGTACGGGACTTCAATCCGGGAGATCGGGTTTTGGTTCTGGTACCCACCCTTGACAGCAAATTCCTAGCTAGGTGGCAGGGCCCCTATGAGGTGATCGAGAAAGTAGGGGAAGTAAATTACAAAGTACACCAGCCAGGCGGCGCAAGCCGAGCAGGTGTACCACGTGAATTTACTTAAGCCGTGGAAAGATAGGGACGCGGCCGACGACCCCAGCCCCGGCCAGGGCTTCTAGGTGAAAGGGTCCAGCCCCACAGTTCGAGGCCTGTGAAGCCGTAACCACGGTAAAAATTGCAGACAGCCTGTCTTCCAAACAAGTTCAGGAAGTCAGGAGTTCCTCAGTCGGAACACGGATGTGTTCTCGGACCTCCCTGGCCGCACGTCTCTCATCCGACATGACATCGTCACTGAGCCTCAGGCCAAGGTCCGGTTAAAACCATACCGGGTACCCGAGGCTCGGCGGCGGGCCATCGTGGAGGAAGTGCAGTTAATGTTGAAGCTCGATGTCATTGAGGAGTCGAAAAGTGAGTGGGCCAGTCCCATAGTCCTAATACCCAAGCCGGATGGGACGTTGCGGTTCTGCAACGACTTTCGCAAGTTAAATGAAGTATCCAAGTTTGACGCGTATCCCATGCCCCGAGTAGACGAGCTTGTTGAAAGTTTAGGACAAGCCCGTTATTTTTCTGTGCTGGACCTCACTAAAGGGTACTGGCAGGTACCCTTAACGGAGTCGGCTAAGGAAAAACCGCATTTGTTACCCCGCAGGGCCTGTATCACTACAAGGTGTTACCCTTTGGCCTGCATGGCGCCCCGCCACTTTCCAAAGGTTAATGGACATAGTGCTGCGACCACATCGTCGGTACGCCTCGGCCTACTTAGATGATGTAGTCATCCACAGCACCGACTGGGAAAGCCATTTACCCAAGGTGCAGGCGGTAGTGGATGCCCTGAGGAAAGCCGGACTGACCGCTAACCCAAAGAAGTGCTCCATAGGGTTAGAGGAGACAAAATATCTGGGATATGTAATTGGGCGGGAGTTATCAAACCTCAGGTAACTAAGGTAGAGGCCATTCGTAACTGGCCCCGACCGGTCACCACCAGGCAGGTAAAGTCGTTCCTGGGGATTGTAGGTTACTACATGAGGTTTGTGCCCCACTTTGCCACAATAGCAGCGCCATTGACAGACCTGTTGAAGGGGCGAAAGTCTGGGAGGCTTAGCTGGAGTGAGAAGGCGGAGGAGGCTTTCTCCGCGTTGAAGTCGGCCCTGTGTGGGTCCCCGGTTTTGGTGACACCCGACTTCAACAAGGAGTTTGTCGTACAGACCGACGCCTCGGAGGTAGGCCTCGGTGCGGTACTGTCTCAGGAGGTCAACGGGGAAGAACATCCCGTTGTCTTCCTGAGCCGTAAGCTCAGTCCCGCCGAGTCCAGATATAGTATAGTGGAGAGGAGTGCCTGGCTATCAAGTGGGCACTCGAATCTCTCCGCTACTACCTGTTAGGAGGAGGTTCCGTCTGGTGACCGACCATTCCCCCTCAAATGGATGAGTCAGGCCAAGGAGAGGAATGCTCGGGTCACCAGGTGGTTCCTATCTCTTCAAAATTTCAAGTTTTCCGTGGAACACAGGGCAGGCCGCTTGCAGGGCAACGCAGATGCCCTGTCCCGCGTCCACTGCCTTACGTGTGTTCACCCCTCAGGGTTGAACAAAGGGGGGTATGTGGTAAGGTGCAAGGTGTCATATGCGATGGCAGGTACGTGTCACCGAGGTTGCTGGCCTCGGTGAGGTGAGAGCCGGGTTTTTGTCTGCAGCAGCTAGTGCTGTTTTGACTCTTTTAAATAGCATGGCTGCAAAGCCGATCCGGCCGGCTCTTACTGGGAGCAGCTAAAGAGTAGGGTGGGTGGCTGCTCCCCACGGTCCAGTCCGAGTTTTGGGCTGGGTATAAAACACAGCCATCAGCTGTGTCTGAGGTGATTATCCTGGAGCCTGCTAACAGGGCTGAGGAGTTCTCTGTGCTGGAGGACGGAGCTCAGCAAGGTGGTGTTTCCCTGCAACCTGAAGGAGGAATCGCCTGCGGCTGAACCGACTGCTAGGTGTGAACCCGCACTTAAACCACCCAAGGTGACTGGACCCTGTGTTGGCCTGTTTTTGGTTTTGCCACATGATTTCTGTTGTGTGTGAACTGTCACCAAGAGACTGTTTTCATTTCTGGTGTGCAAGTGTGAATAAAACACTGTTTGATGCACAATCTGGACTCCTTGTTTTGCCTCTAAACTGCACCCGCACCGCTGTCTACCAGAGCGACTCCCCACAACATTTATATCTTTGCATTATTTATCTCCTGTAAAACAGCTATCGGCACAGGAGGGAGAAGTTATCAGTGTGTATATAGAGATAGCTGTCAGTCACTATAAAGTATATAAGTCTGCTCAGCTTCTCCTGCTCTATAACATGCTGCTGTCAGATTATGCTGCATTTTTTGGTGAAAGGTCCTCTTTAAGTTTCAAAAATTAAAAGAAATAACAGATATAAAAATATATGCAGAAACAGTTATAAAAATACAAGCCTAAAAACAGAAAAGTTTGTTATACTTAGCGAATTGCTTGATAAGTCCGTTGTGGTTCTGGGGATAGGAGAATGTGGAACACAACCCAATGTCTATGGGTTCTCCAAATTGTGTTAATGAAAGGTTCAAAATTAGAGATGTCGCGAACATAAAATTTTCCATTTGCAAATGGCGAACTCGAAATTCCACAAATAATCGCGAACTGGTGAACCGGGCGAACCGCCATAGACTTCAATAGGCAGACGAATTTTAAAACCCACAGGGACTCTTTCTGGCCACAATAGTGATGGAAAAGTTGTTTCAAGGAGACTAACACCTGGACTGTGGCATGCCGGAGGGGGATCTGTGGCAAAACACCCATGGAAAATTACGTAGTTGACGCAGAGTCGGGTTTTAATCCATAAAGGGCATAAATCACCTAACATTCCTAAATTGTTTGGAATAACGTGCTTTAAAACATCCAGTGTGTGTATACGATCAGGTATGATGTTGTATTGATCAGGTAGTGTAAGGGTTACGTCTGCTTCACAGTGACAGACCAAACTCCCCGTTTAACGCACCGCAAACAGTCCATTTGCACAACCGCAAACTCCCCATTTGCACAAGGTTGGATACCAAGCTAGCCATGTCCCATTCCTTGTCCTCACTGATGTCATTGAAGGTCTCTTCCTCCACTCAGCCACTTACAACACCAAGGGTCCCCGAAAGGTGACAACAAGCCCCCTGGGATGCCTTCTGTGGTTGGTCTTCCACCTCCTCAAAGCCACCTCCCTCCTCTGACTCCTCTTCTTCAGACTCCTCTCTCTGCGTTGCCTCAGGTCCAGCAATCGACGATGACAAGGCTGCTTCTGGTGGTGATGGTGACCACATCTCTTCCTCTTCATGCTCATCTATGGCCTGATCCAGCACTCTTCGCAGGCCACGCTCCAGAAAAAAGGCATATGGGATGAGGTCAATGATGTTGCCTTGGGTTTGACTGACCAGGTTTGTCACCTCTGCAAAAGGACGCATGAGCCTACAGCCATTGTGCATGAGTGTTCAGTAACGCGGCCAAAAAATACCCAGCTCCGCAGAGGCTGTCCTCTTTTTTTTTAATTTAAAAAATCTGTTCTTACCAGTTTAATCACTGTTTCGTGCCCTATCATGGGCTGGTGTATGGAATAGATTTTAGGAACCGGGAGATGGAAAAAGATGGTTGGCCGGTCCTCTTCCTTCCAATTTGGGGCACTTCGCGTGTGCCATGCAATGTACTGTGCCACCAATACAAATAGTGTGAACTACTATTCTTACCATTTTAATCTTTGTTATGTCCCCTATAGGGGGACGTGTATTGAATTGAATCCTTGCATGGGGAGATGGGGCTTGCTCTGTCCGCTTCCTTCTAATTTTGGGCACTTGCAATGAAATTTGCCACCAATGCAACTAGTTTTAACTAAGTACTATTCCTATCAGTTTAATCTCTGTTTTGTCCCTTATCAGGGCCAGGGCCAGTGTAGTGGATAGAGTTTTGGAACTTGGAGATGGAAAAAGACCCATGCTCGGTCCGCTTCGTTTGAATTGTAGGTCACTGCGCGTGCGCCGTGCAATGTACTGTGATACCCTATATGAGTGGTGGGCAGTGGGCACAGTACAGTCTGTGGACCTGACAGACACTGGCAGTCAACTGCAATTATATTAAAGGGTAAAAATTAAATGACTTTTTTATCTGCAAGGTACTGTGCCACCCAGTATGAGTGGTTGGCACTGGCAGTGGGCACAGTACAGTCTGTGGGCCTGACACTCACTGGCAGGCAACTGCAATTATATTAAAGTGTAAAAATGAAATTACTTTTTTATCTGCAAGGTAATGTGCCACCCTATATGAGTGGTGGGCAGTGGGCACAGTACAGTCTGTGGGTCTGACACATATTGGCAGGCAACTGCAATTATATTAAAGGGTAAAAATTAATTGACTTTTTTTTATCTGCAAGGTACTGTGCCACCCTATATAAGTGGTGTGCACACAGTACAATCTGTGGGACAGCGGCCTTTCACACACGGGTAGGAAACTGCAATATATATACATATATATATATAAATATATATATAAAAACAGACTGCTATACCAGCCCTAATAAGGGCTTTTTGGGGTGCTGTTAGGACGCTGTCCTTACAGCAGATGGCCCATTTCACATGAGCGAGTTTTACGCGCAAGTGCATTGTGTGACGTGAACGCATAGCATACGCACTGAATCCTGACCCATTCATTTCAATGGGTCTGTGTACATGAGCGTTTTTTTTCACGCATCACTTGTGCATTGAGTGAAAATCGCAGAATGTTCTATATTCTGCATTTTTCACGCAGCCCTAGCCCCATAGAAGTGAATAGGGCTGCGTGAAAAACGCATTGCATCCGCAAGCTAGGAGATGTTGTATGTAAACCTTCAGTTTTTTATCATGCGCGTGAAATACGCATCAAAACGTATTGCACTCGTACGGAAAAAACTGAACAACTGAATGCAATCGCAGGCAAAACTGAATGGCTTTGCCTGTGAAATCGCACAGCTTTTACTAAACGCATCCGGACCTAATCCGGACACGCTTGTGTGAAAGAGTCCGATGAGTCTTTGAGGACTGGAGTGGACACAAAACACTGGCCTTTCTAACGCTTTCCCTATTAATTAAGCAGCAGCAGCACTCTCCCTGCTTTAACTAACACTGGAGCTTCAGAATGAATCTAAGATGGATGCTGTCCTTGCTTTTTGATAGGAGGTAGGAGGGTCTGGGAGGGAGGGTATGCTGATTGGCTGGAATGTGTCTGCTGACTGTGAGGTACAGGGTCAAAGTTTGCTCAATGATGACATATAGGGGCGAACCGAACATCGCATATGTTCGCCAGCCCCGGCGAACGCGGACATGCAATGTTCGCCGGGAACTGTTCGCCGGCGAATAGTTCGGGACATCTCTATTCAAAATCCACCATTTATCCCCATTTGGCAGAAGCTGAAGCTGAAAGGAATCTCCGTCCCATTCTTGGTCTAGCCTTCTGGGAATGCCTTCATTACCAGTGCATGCTCCACCTCTCTCACTCAACTGGCAAATATGAAATATCAATAAAACATGTCTTCCCAGCCACTCTAATCAATATCAAAGGGCCAACATGTTTTAATAACGCATGTTTCATCATTTTAATAGTTTTAATACCAAATATGACCGATATAGGGGTACAGAATGTAAGTTCCCTATTATGTGGGAATGCTGGCTGCCAGGGGTGCGATGTTTAGACTCTGTATGATGACCACATTATACTGACCGTGATTATTACAGTGATTAATATGTGAGTTGTGCCAGCGATAAGTTATACTTTATGCTATATGTTATTCATCCTCTGGTATTCAAGCTGAAAAGCTCCTGGATTTTAAACCGCATCGAAGATCTGTCAGCATGATCAACCCTATTAAACCAGCAATGCTAATTAGTTTCTGTGCACTGAGGGGTGGACCGCTTCACCACTGCCTTTACCGCATAGTCTCTCCCTCCCATTGTGTGACAGATGAAGAAAAAAAGAAAAATAAATGGCGTTAGAGCTGAGGATGGTCGGTAAAAGATTGTGGTGAAGGAGGCACCAAAGGGCTACCAGTTAGGTGTATATAACAAGTGCCAGGAAGTAGGTTTCATTTAATATTGGGTATAGAAAGTGTGTTTGTTGGCTGTAGGTCAATATAGGCTGCACCCCAAGGGGCAGTACTCCAAAGAAGGATGGGTGAACTGAAAATATTTGTTTTCCATTATTTCAGCATTGTGTGACAGAGCCAAACATCGTCACTGTTCTGCCTAGTCCTGAAATCTTGCACATTCACTAGCATTAGCAGGCAGAACCACATGAGATCTACTGTACATGCACTCTTTGAATTCTTGTTGGGGCATGCAATTTTTTTTTTATGTGATGGGTAGATGATGGATATCATCTTCAGCTATATACAGCTGTACTATGGACGTATTAAAAGGGACTAACCTTGTTTTTTTTTTAGGGCTCATTCACACAAATGTATGTGCCCTGTGCCTGTGCGGCCGTGTGTCTGCCATTTGCGGATGCCAACCAATTCACTTGAATGGGTGCGTGATCCACAAGATTCAGTCCACATTGCAAAAAAATAGAACATGTTCTATTTTTTTGCTGTATGGAGGCACAAACCAAAATCTCACTGAGGAGCCCTGAAGTGCCTCCATGGGCTTCCACTCCGTGTCTCTGCTCTGAACCACTCCATATCTTGCAGATTGCAGACCCATCCAAATGCTGTTTGCAGCATTGGTATAAGAAAGATAAAGTATGCCAGCAGAATACTAAGGAGGTCATTTATTATCCTGAAATACACCTATAATAGGCGTATTTTAGGTGCAGATTGCGGTGGTTATTTACACCATAATCTGCGACTTTTTGACACTCATGCCAGGTCTAAAAAAGTGGGCGTGGTGTGGGCGGGAATGGGGGCGGGCCAGTAGGCCCATCTCAACCATCATTTTCTACTTCTGTTTTAGGCGTCAATATGTAAGACAGATAGGATGCTGCCTTACATTTAGACTATAGCTGGATGCACCAAAGTAATGGAGAGGCCGGCGCTTCTTCATAACTTCGGCAGATCCACTGCCAGAAATCAGAAATATTAAGACCAGCGTCTAAAACGCCGGTTTTAATAAATGACCCCTGTGAGGCAGTGACAGGCCTCATGGCTGATAGAAGAGAGGAATGGCAGGATTATCCATCTCTTTCCCATCAGTGGGCAGGTCTGAGGCAGCAACAGGTGCCACAATCAAGAGAGCATAAAGCTGTCCTCACAGTGAGATGGGTGTGTCCTGTGAGGTACAGAAGCCTGGAGTGGTTCTGTGTGTGGTTTGATCTGGCAGCGCTGAGAGACCACAAGGCTGGGAGTAGCCTGAAGTTTGGGGGGTCCCGCGACGCCTAGGGATAAGGGTCGCATGGTCAGCGTCGGGCGGACGACTGGACCACAATCCCCCAAAAGACACCGGTGAGGTAACATCCAGGAGGCTGATGGACATTGGGCTGGGAAAGCCGCATGGGAGCCGTATGTGTGAACAGTGTCTTAGGTGAGTCAGGGACACACTGTGTTAAGTTAGAGCCCAGCCGGGCAGGTGTTTGTTTTGAATTTCATTTATTTATGTTGATGCTGGGACAATAAAGCGATGTTTTGGCCCCTAAAGCTGCGGTGGACGACTATCTGTATGTGAACGATCCTCGAGACCAGAGCTAACCCCCCACATTTGGTGTCGGATGCGGGCAGTCATCTCTGCTGGAAAAAGGCAAAGTGTTGCTAGGGGCAACGACCTGACAGAAAAGAGCAGGTGCTGCTGAATGTTGCCAAGGAAATTGCTGTGTTGCTGTGCAGTGATTTAAAGGGCCAGAAGCCTGCTTGTTCGCTGGAGCAGGTGCTGCTGGAAAACTGCTGGTGTTACTCTGGACTTATTTTTTTCTGTGGTGCAAGCTGTGTTCGTATTTAAAGGGCCAGAAGCACAATAAAAGAAACTGACCTGTGGAAATTTTTTGGTCAAAATGGCGACCTGGGTGAAAGATGGTCTGGTTTGGCGGAAAACCGAGGCCACAGAGAAAATAATAGAGCAGCTGGTGCGGGAAACTAATTGCATGTTGAGGAAGTCAAGTGCTGCACTCAGAGAGGCTGCTCTGAATCGTAGTGGACTGTTCGAGGTAATATGTGCCGTTGCCAAGGGCAACCGTCGGGAAGACAAAGAGGTGGAGAGTGGTGCGTTTCTCAGGAGTGCCTATTTTCCCTGCGACTGTGCACAGAGTCCTAAAGGGTGCGGCTGGAATGTCCGTCCGGAAAAAGACAGGAGACAAGTCCAAGGCGTCTCCCGTGGCAACTACTGCATTAAGGAGAAGTGTGGTGACCGTGCTGGAGATATTCCTGGACTACCCTTATCTTCCGGGAGTGCCGAGTCAGTGACGACAATCGGTAAGACTGTTCCTGTTGATAATTTTGTGGCAGACCCTGTGACAGTAAGCCAGCGGCAGTTGCTACCTGCCGGGCTGGTGAGGGATAAAGCGCTGCGGCGTGAAGATGTCTCAAAAATGAGTGACTATGGGAAAAATGCTGTGTCTGAACAGGCGGGTAAGCCTGTTGCGGTTGCTCTCTCGCAGGAATCTGCAGGGGAGAAGCTCAAGATGTTGTTTAAAGTGCCCGTGACCAAGGCTAGGTTTGGGATGGTGAAAATCAGAGATCCCATGATAGCCTGGGTAAGAGGTAGAATGATGTCTGTCCGGGACAATTATGTGAATACTGTGGACTATCCGGTGGTCCTCACGGAGGGTGAGACCATGGTGGGAACAGAGACTGATGGACTTGATGTTGCAAATATGCTCATGCGTGACGTAATGTGGGGCAATGGAGACACTTCTGTAGGAAGTAATGAAGCTCCTACAGAACCTGTACCTGTCCCTTTAAATGAAGGTGTAAGGCAAATGCAGATAGAAAGCAATGGTTTAAGTGAAATGACCATTAGAAACAGTGGTGCAGACACGGTGCCAAGTGAAGGTGCAGAGTTTGTTGAAATGTATAATGATAATGTGGTTAATGTGAAGGTTCTGCACATAGAAAACAAGTTACTTGAAGTGCCTAATGATATGTGTGATGATGATATACCTGCTCCTTTAAAGGGTGTGATCAGGAAGAAGCTCCCCCTGTTGGTAAAAATGTGGATGGTATAAAAAGGCTAATTGATGTTGAGAGCTCACAACTGAGGGAAACCACTGTGAAAAATGTGCAAGTACATGGGGCCGTCCTAGAGGGTGTACCACACGTACTAGAAGTGGATATGCAGTCTCCACAGGTTTCTATGGTTAATAAAATGTCCCAGGTGGGGATTAGCTCATCGGTGCCCCTAGAGGACAGGATTGAGAATGACACGAGCGGTATATATAACGCATGTTCTGTGACCGATAGCAACTCAGAGAGAAAGGCTGCCATGCCGAGGTCTTGCCAAACTAAAGTGGTTACTAGTAGCGACCAGGTGACAGTTATATCTGACGAGACGAGAGTTCAGTCGGGTGACGTCAGCCTAGTGTCTGAAGCTCATATCCAGTCAGTCTTAGATGACCTGACAGAACAGTACAGCTGCAAACCGGAGGCTGATCTCACTCTCGCCACACGGTCCCTAGATACGATAGAGAAGGGACTAGCTGTCGTCACAGAGTCGCTAAAGATGGCTGCAGAAGGGTCAAAAGAGGAGACCCCGGAAAAGACGAGTGAATTGAAGGGTCTACCGCCTGGTGTCCTGGGGAAGGGAAAAGACTCCAGAAAGACACAAAAGTCTATAGTAGACCTCGACAATGGGCTTGAAGAGTCCCTGGGTGGAAATCCCACAGAGTGTCTAAGGAAGAATGGTGGTACTCCTACAACTGCTGTTACACCAGAACAGAGTGAAGAGCCGCTGGAACAGAAGGCCCAAGAGCGGGCGCTGCTAACAAGCTGGTCCGAAAAACTAAGAAGACGACTATGGCCCTCTCCTTGGCTAGAGCCCTTGAAAAAGCGCTTAAGGAGCGAGATGAATTGGAGAGGCTGAACAAGCAACTCAGAGTAGAGATGGAAGATCTCAGGAGCTCAAAAGATGAAATCGATGAGTTGGAGAGGCCTAAGCGTGCTCCTGCGCAGCAGGGGAAGAAAATGAGATACCTGAAGAGGAAGATTCTCTAAAAGATGCCAAGAAGTCAGAGCCCGTTAAGAATGGGTCTGGAGGTGGTGGCGCTGTGGTGCCAGCCGAGGCAGAGAGGAAGATGGAAGAGGTATCTGCTGAACCAGATGATGGTGCTGAGGTGGATGCAGAAGCCCAGAGACTCGTGGCAGTGTGTGGCCAGGACCTGGTCATGAAAGACATTCCCTCTGCTGTCAATGCCTTCCAGAAAGCCAGCAGTCTGCTGGGGAAGAAATACGGGGGACCGACGACCAGTATGAGGGTGCTGTCTACTCCGATGGGCTGGCTCTCCTGAATCCTGCCCGAAAGGAGAACCATATCCTGGGTGAACCTCTTCAGGGATTGCCAGAAGATGCTGAGTCTGAAACGGACTCTGATGTCCCAAGTACCTCCATCCTTAATGAGAAAGAGGAGGAGGAGCTAAGAATGCAAGTATGTAATGCTGTGTCCGTGAAGGATGAAAAGCCTATCAAAGTGACTGAAGACTCCAAAAGAGACTCAAAGGCTGAGGCTGATGAGTTGGAGTGGGAGAAATCCTCGGATGTTCCCAAGACCAAAGATAAGGCTGAAGAAGAGTCGGCCGAAGTGAGGGAACAGTTTAGTCGAGAGTTGCAGCAGTCCAAGAAAGGACATGAGGAACATGTGCTGATGCGAAATGTGGAGAGAGAAAAAACGAAAAGAGAGAGGCCACTGGTGCGAAGCGCATCATCCTCACTCGTGAAAGAGAGTACCGGGTCATGAGATGGGCAAGAAAATCCCGTAGGTCTTATTTGCCCCATACTAAACTCATGTGGGTGAGAAACCAAGCACTATTGGCCTGGGTCTGGCAGAATAAGGGGAAGACTGTAGGCCAGGTCGATGCCCTCTCACGAGCATCGTGGTTGGATGCTAGTGTTCACCTCTACGGGGTTGAACAAAGGGGGATATGTGAGGCAGTGACAGGCCTCATGGCTGATAGAAGAGAGGAATGGCAGGATTATCCATCTCTTTCCCATCAGTGGGCAGGTCTGAGGCAGCAACAGGTGCCACAATCAAGAGAGCATAAAGCTGTCCTCACAGTGAGATGGGGGTATCCTGTGAGGTACAGAAGCCTGGAGTGGTTCTGTGTGTGGTTTGATCTGGCAGCGCTGAGAGACCACAAGGCTGGGAGTAGCCTGAAGTTTGGGGGGTCCCGCGACGCCTAGGGATAAGGGTCGCATTGTCAGCGTCGGGCGGACGACTGGACCACAATCCCCCAAAAGACACCGGTGAGGTAACAGCCAGGAGGCTGATGGACATTGGGCTGGGAAAGCCGCATGGGAGCCGTGTGTGTGAACAGTGTCTTAGGTGAGTCAGGGACACACTGTGTTAAGTTAGAGCCCAGCCGGGCAGGTGTTTGTTTTGAATTTCATTTATTTATGTTGATGCTGGGACAATAAAGCGATGTTTTGGCCCCTAAAGCTGCGGTGGACGACTATCTGTATGTGAACGATCCTCGAGACCAGAGCTAACCCCCCACACCCCCTAAATGTCTATATATTAGAAAAGCGAGTAATTGCCTTTTCTAAAAACTAAGATAAAAATTACAATAACCCTTTAAGCTTCCAAGAAAAGAAAACTATAAGGGCCAGTGATTCCTAACCTGGAGAACTTCTAAAAATTTTCCACTTGTGGGCAATACCTAATTCCATTCCTACCTCAAAAGAACTTGCTGTAGGACCAGGTAGCCAGGTAATGTGTTCTGTAATTCTTGTCAAAAGCTATAATTTGGCTCAAATATATTTACTGCATTGATTTGATTGGATTTGTTTTGTCAGGAAGCACATGGGTTTCTGCAAGCACCATTCAGGTGAGTGTAACTGATCTTCATTTACAGAAAACTTCTGCAAAAAAATCTGCAGTATGTGAAGGCAAAATCACAGAAAATAATGCACTCTACAAATGGATGCTGGCATAACATATGGACTAAGCCCTCACTAGATAAAATCTGAGACACTTGGTCAATACATTTTGATCAAAATACATCTAAGCCCCAGTATGTGAAGGCACCCTAAGACCTCTTTCAGACGGGCGTTGCGGGTGCACTCCGTCAAACAGTGCGGGTGCGTTGCGGGAATTGCCGCGATTTTTCCCTGCGAGTGCAAAGCGCTGTCATGCGTTTTGCACGCGCGGGAGAAAAATCGGCACTTTTGGTACCCAGACCCGAACCTGCACTTCTTCACAGAAGTGCATGTTTGGGTCAGAAATTGTCCCGCTGGTATTATTTCACATTATAACATAGTTATAATGTAAAATAATACCCTTGGCCATCTCCCTAATGTTTAAACAGGTGCAGAATGGGTTAAAAATAATAAACTAATCATAACTTACCTGTTCCATTTGATCGCGAAGCCCGGCCTCCTCTCCGTTAGCTTGAAAGATGAAAAGGACCTGTAATGATGATCACAGCATCACATGGCTCAATCACCTGCTCCATCACTATGGTGATGGAGCATGTGATTGGTCCATGTGACCACGTGACATCATCCAAGGTCCTTAAGCACTATCCACAGCCTGAGGATAGTGATTAGGACCTTGGATGATGTCACATGGTCACATGGACCATCACATGCTCCATCACCATAGTGATGGAGCAGGTGATTGGGCCATGTGATGTGACGTCATCACAGGTCCTTTAGATCATCGATGCTGCAGGGAATGAGAGGACAGATCGCGACTCACGTGATCAAGTGGCTAAGGTAAGTTAACTTTTATTATTTTTAACCCCTTCCTCTTCATTTTACACAGCATTCTTTATTAAGAATGCTATTATTTCCCTTATAACCATGTTATAAGGGGAAATAATAGAGATTGGGTCCCGTTGCTAAGCAACAATGCGGGAAAATCGCAACGCATCCGCACTTGGTTGCGGATGCTTGCGATTTTCCCGCATCCCCATTCACTTCTATGGGGCCTGCGTTGCGTGAAAAACGCAGAATATAGAACATGCTGCGATTTTCACGCAACGCAGAAGTGATGCGTGAAAATCACCGCTCATGTGCACAGCCCCATAGAAATGAATGGGTCCGGATTCAGTGCGGGTGCAATGCGTCCTCCTCACGCATTGCACCCGCGCGGAAAACTCGCCCGTGTGAAAGGGGCCTAAAAGTGACAGAGCTGATAACTGATCATTGTTCAAGGAACCCCATTGTTTCTTAGAACCCTAGTTGGCAAAAAGTGTTATGACCAAAGTAAGCAGGAAAAGTACTGGAGAGAGTGTATGGCCTCATACATATGGCCGTCGATCGGCTGCTCCTTATAATTGGAGACCCCAGTGCACTGGCATCATCCGTGCGGATTCCGCAGATGGATCCAGATTCCAGACCCATTAAACTTGAATTGTCCGTAATCTGTCTGCACCACAAAAAAGTAGTACATGCACTACTTTTTGCGGTGCGGAGTCACGGACAGAAAACCCACTGAAGCACTCCGGACACTGCCGGGCAACGACCATGTGCATGAGGCCTATCTCTGACCCAAATTATTTAACTGGTGAGATTAAAGAATCCAGGAAAACTGGGGTTTCTCAGCAAATCTAGTTTGCTTAGGATTTGGTGTTTGTTTTGGGCCTGGAGTTTTATGAAAAAGTAGTATGGCTGGAAGTAGTCCCACCAGTATAAATTTTGTAGAGGATCCTCAAACATCTCAGTTAGGGCTCATGCACATGGCCGTTGCCCCGCCGTGGCTGTATTGCGGCCCATATACGTCGGGTGCGCAATACAAGGGGAACCGGTCGTGTGCACAGATGCAGACCCATTCACTTGAATGGGTCCGCAAACCCTGAGATGCGGTGCAGAAGCAGGGATCGGAACCCCACGGAATCACTACTGAGTGCTTCTGTGGTGTTTCTGGCCGTGCCTCTGCACTGCAAAAAAGTATTGCATGCACTACATTTTTGCGGACTTGCGGTGCAGACCGTCATATGCAGATCGCCAACCCCATTCAAGTGATTGGGTCCGCGATCCACACGTGGCTGCCCCACGGTCGGTGCCCGTGCATTGCAGACCGCAATCTGCGGTCCGCAGCACGGGCCCGGCCAGCACACAGTAATGTGCATGAGCCCTTAAGCTGAGCTCATTATTGGCCTATATAGATTCTGCACCTAGTGCAGAGATGGTCACAGAGAAAAAAATCTGCATAATGGTATTTTAAATGATCTGTCAAGATGAAACATATCTTAGAGCATCTCATTGGAAATAAGCCAATAACGCCATATCAGCATGGCTTCATGAGGGATCGGTCATGCCAAACTAATTTAATCAGTTTCTATGAGGAGGTAAGTTCTAGACTTGAGAGAGATATATATATATATAATCTTGTAGAAGGCTTTCACAGTAAAATATCAATTTTTACACTAAACTGTGTAAAGTAATTAACACTGAAGAGGACAATATACTGCTACAGAGGGATCTGGATAGATTGCACAATATATATTTTTGCTAACGATATTAAATTGTGTAAAGTAATTAACACAAAAAAGGACAGTATACTGCTACAGATGTATCTGGATAGATTGGAGGCTTGGGCAGAAAAGTGGCAGATGAAGTTTAACCCTGACAAATGTTAAGGTATGCACATGGGAAGGAATAATGCAAGTCACCCATACATACTAAATGGTAAAACACTCAGTAACACTGACATGGAAAAGGATTTAGGAATTTTAATAAACAGCAAACTAAGCTGCAAAAACCAGTGTCAGGCAGCTGCCGCCAAGGCCAATAAAATAATGAGTGGCATCAAAAGGGGCATATACGCCCGTGATGAGAACATAGTCCTACCACTTTACAAATCGCTAGTCAGACCACACATGGAGTACTGTGTACTTCTGGGCTCCTGTGAACAAGGCAGACATAGCAGAGCTGGAGACGGTTCAGAGGAGAGCAACTAAAGTAATAACTGGAATGGGGAAACTACAGTACCCTGAAAGGTTATCAAAATTAGGGTTATTCACTTTAGAAAAAAGACGACTGAGGGGAGATCTAATAACTATGTATAAATATATCAGGGATCAGTACAGAGATTTTTCCCATCATCTATTCATCCCCAGGACTGTGACTGTGACGAGGAGACATCCTCTGTGTCTAGAGGAAAGAAGGTTTGTACACAAACATAGAAGAGGATTCTTTACGGTAAGAGCAGTGAGACTATGGAACTCTCTGCCTAAGGAGGTGGTGATGGTGAGTACAATAAAGGAATTCAGGAGGGGCCTGGATGTATTTCTTGAGTGTAATAATATTACAGGCTATAGCTACTAGAGATGGGTCATTGATCCAGGGAGTTCTTCTGATTGCCTGAATGGAGTCGGGAAGGAATTTTTTACTCCCTTTACTCCCCTTACTAACCTCACAGGTTTTTTTTGCCTTCCGATGGATCAACTAGCAGGATGACAGGCCGAACTAGATAAACAGATGTCTTTTTTCGGCCTTATGTACTATGTTACTATGTATATAAACAGATGTGTTTTTCTTCTGTAGAACAAGAACCCCAGAGTAGCAGCAAATTACCTACAGAAGACTCGAAGAGTTCTACAAACTGCTGAAACCTCTGTGTATGCGTTATGTGAAACGCTGAACAAGATAAAGGAAGATGCTGCTGTGCACTTTTTAGTGAGAATTAACAATGCTATGCTTGGAGGAAAAACACTACACCAACACCAAAAGCTCATTCCTACCATGAAGCATGGGTGAGGAAGCATCATGGTTTGGGTTTGTTTTCTTGCCTCAGGGCCTGGACACCTTTAAGGAACAATTAATTCTAAGGTATCAAAAAATGTTATCGGAGAATATTTAATTGATATTTATTTAAATGAAGATTAATCATTTAAAGCCGTCTCCACAGTTTACATTCCATCTAGTCTAATCTAATGAAGAGTAGCTATATCTGTCTGTCTTTCTATCGTCCTCTATTTCTAAATACATGAAAACCTCTTATTTGGTACCAGGTTCCACTGCAGAAAAGCTTAAAATTATTTGTCAACAATCAAAAGAGAAAAAAAATTAGACGCATCATAACATCTTATCTGCCTAAGAAAGGAAATTGCCAGGAGATTTTCTGGTAGAAATGTGAAAAAATACTGTCAATATGTTAGAACAATAAAAATCTCCTGGGTAGCTATAAAATTAAATGGAGCCTGTTTCACCTTGCATCCTGTCTCAGCGTTGAAAAATAGGTTTGATCAGCCTCACTGGTCACTTGTGTCATCTCTTTCTGAGCAGTCTTCTTTATGAGAAATATCTCACTGATATAAATGATTGCTGCCCCCTGTGTAAGGAGCAAACTAACATGCAAACAATATTTTTAATCTATGAGGTTCACAAGATCATGCAAAAAATCATCTATTGTCTTGTAATGTGTTCTTGCAGCCCTAGAACAAGCTTGGAAACCATCCTTCAAAACGATTATTCAGCAGTGTATCATTTAAAGGATTCTGCTTGCAGCAATTAGACCAACAGAGTCTAATAAAACTTATGAGTGTAGCTTGCAAATGACTATTGATATTTCCAGAAATTAATATTTTAAATGATGATGGCTTGTTTACACATACACATTGTCTATATAAACAATGTATTAGATGCAATTGTATAAATTTATCATAACCATGGCATCAATAATACAGTTAAGATAATAAAATCAGCAATAATGAGTCTGTGCCGATGCAAAAACATAAAAAAGATAAGTAAAGATATGTGAGATTATATCCATAAATAAATATGAGATAGGGATATCATACTATTGCCCACTTATTTACCAGTCCTGTTTTATTGTGATACAGATGTAGTTTAGCAACATTTCTCATGCGGCACAGCTTATCATTATTCATCTGTTTTCCTCAAGTTAGAATCACACTACATATGTTGGACTGTTACACTGAGTACCCGCTAATCAATAATGAGGTGCACCTTCCCATTTGTCAGTATTGTGTCATACTGTATTTGTAATGTACACTATTCGACATATACAGGTGTAGAAGTCCACAATTTAATACATGTGATACATACATTCGGTGGAACATCTTAAAGGTGTTATCCAAACCCTAAAATGACACACAAAATGCCCGGGCTCCACATACAACTTATACTTACTGCGCTCCCGATACCTGCATCGCTCCTGATGCCCGCACAGCCGCCGCTGCATCTTCCTGCCGTGCAGATCAAAACATCTAGTGACGGGGGAGCAGGGGGGTTGTTTAGGGGCAGCCAATGGCAGACTGCGATGTGAACGAGCCTCCCTAGCGTCACCCACAATGCTAGGGAGGCTTGTTCCTGTCACCACCTGCTATTGGCTGACACACAAGCCCCCCCCCATCCCGCCATCGCCAAATGGTTTGATCCGCGCAAGGGGGAGATGTTGTGGAAGCAGTGCAAGATTAAGGAGATACGAAGGTGATGGGGAGTGGGGTAGGTATAATTTGTATGTGGTGCCCAGGCATTTTGGGGGGCATTATAGGGGTTGGATTTAGGATGTTCCGCCAAATGTATTTACCACATGTATTAAATTGTGTGCTTCTACACCTGCATAAGTCTAATAGTGTACATTACAAATACAGTATGACACAATACTGACAAATGAGAAGGATTGATTAGCGGGTACTCGGTGCTCTACAATGACAGCCACAGATCCCATCTGGCACCTCTCTGCACAGAGGGATGACATGGAAAGGATTGTCTAATTGCCTTATCAATCAAACAGCTTTAATTGTTAATTATAACCCTCTATGTATTTGCTGACAGATAAGCACCTAGCCCTTTTTAAATGCCGGCTCTGCCAATTAGCTAATATGTAAGGTTGTGTTGATCACAAATGTGAACTCATATGTGAAATATTGCACATAGGTCCTAAATGCAAGGATTATACAGCAAAGTAAATTTTTTTGGTGGAGGTAACACTTTTAAAGGCTGTAGTACACAAGGTTATCTTGCAGATTTTCTGACCAATCATTGGTCAGATGGCCGTTAACACACACAGATCTTTTGTTATGCACACACCAACTATTGGTGTGATTGGACAGAAATTGGTCAGATATTGGCCATCAATATCACATAAGTGGGGTTCAATACCTGCTACCCCAGCAAGTTGAGCTGCACTGGACAGAGCCCTCTGCTACTGGCTGTGTCCACTATGTAATTTGCAGGACCAGCGGCTGCCCGAAGCAACTGATTGGTAGGGGTGTAAGGAATCAGAGCCCCAACTATCTGATATTGGCCTATCCTCAGGATAGGTCATCAATAAGTCTCAGAAAAACTCTTTAAGGCCCCTTTCACACGGGCAAATTTTCTGCATGGGTGCAATGCGTGAGGTGAACGCATTGCACCCGCACTGAATCCGGACTCATTCACTTCAATGGGGCTGTGTACATGAGCGCTGATTTTCATGCATCACTTGTGCGTTGTGTGAAAATTGCAGCAAGCTCTATATTGTGCGTTTTTAACGCAACGCAGGCCCCATAGAAGTGAATGGGGCTGAGTGAAAATCGCAAGCATCCGCAAGAAAGTGCGGATGCAGTGCGATTTTCACGCATGGTTGCTAGGAGATGATCGGGATGGGGACCTGGTCTTTATTATTTTCCTTTATAACATGGTTATAAGAGAAAATAATAGCATTCTTAATACAGAATGCTAAGTGAAATAGTGATGGAGGGGTTAAAAAAAAACTCACCTCATCCACTTGATCGTGCAGCCCGGCTCATCTTCTTTCTTCTTCTTTGAGGACCTGAAAGGAAAAGGACCTTTGACGTCATCATAATCACCACGTGGTGAGCGCGGTGACATCAGCGCAGGTCCTGCTGAATGAAGATAGAAGATTCTTGTGAAAGAGGCCTAATAGTTGATTGTCGTTTCAGTTATTTACCTATGAAATCATCAGTACCGTACAATTCTATGTGTTAATTTGAATTTTGTAATAACATCTTTAGGGGTCCATTCACACGTCCGTTATTTCTTTCCTGATCTGCTCCGGATTTTGCGGAATGGTTGCGGACCGTTTGCGGACCCATTCATTTTCAATGGGTCCTGAAAAGATGCGGACTGCACAATGTGTGCTGTCCGTATCCGTGATTCCGTTCCGCAAGTCCGAAAAAATATGAAACTTGTCCTATTATTATCTGCAAATTGTGGTCCGTGGTTCAATAGAAAGTCAATGGATCTGCAAAATGCGGATGACTTGCGGATGACACTCCGTATGTTATCCGCATTTTGCGGATTCCGTTCCTGGAAATTAAGTCCTCCCCCCAGAGACCAAAGAGCAAGGCCCTGGCAGAGCAGGATCCTGACTTCCAGAGCTGCTGATTTGACAAGTTTGGAAGATGCCAATTGATGTGGAGAAACTGATTACCCTCATAGAAGAACGTCCCAACCTATGGGACAGCAGGTTAGAATCCTACCATAACCGAATTCTAAAAGACAGGTCTTGGGAGGAGGTAGCTAAAGAAATAGAAGGCTCTGAATGGGAGAAAGCTGACAGCAAGAACCGTCAAGCCATCATTGAGTATAAAAGTTTTTAGATTTGAATATGTATGCCCATTTTTATTTGGATGAACAGCATGTATTCAGGACAGAACAAACTGTTGCTCTCCAAACTACAACTCCCAACATGACGTGCTGTTGAGAGTTGTAGTTTTTCAGCATTTGGAGAGCAGCAGGTTGTTCATGCCTTCCATACAGCAACAATATACATCTGCATATGTGTGCATTGTTGTGCTTTGCAAGCATTTTTATCTCTCATGTGTACTAAAAGTACTTTGCAAACTTTTGCATTGCAATGCATCAATACACAGCTGTATATGTGTGCATTATTTGTGCTTTGCAAGCATTTTAACCCCTCAGGTGTCATAAAAGTACTTTGCAAACTTTTGCATTGCAATGCATCAATATACAGCTGCATAGGTGTGCATTATTTGTGCTTTGCAAGCATTTTAACCCCCTTCTAGCAAATGGAGTATATGTTGTAGGATAGTGGTTGTATAGTGTGATATTCTAATGTAGACTAAAATTTACATTTATAAAGATATTGAAATATATGAATGGTTAATAAATAAAAAAAAAATTTAGTTAACAGGATCAAGAATCGATAGTATTCCTGTCAAGATCAATTCAAAAGGGAAATGAATATGAAGCAAAAAAGTGGTGATGGGAAATTAAAAAAGAGACCATATCTGTACACCGCACAACTCCAATTTATAAGGCCAGTAATGGAAACCAGACCGTAAGTCAATTTTTAATAATATTAAATTACTATTTTATTTTATATAAGGCTTCTTTCACACTAGCGTTGTGAGGATCCGGCGTGCACTTCCGTCGCCGGAAATGCCCGCCGGATCCATCACAACGGTACACACCTGAAAGAATTTGAAGACTGATCAATGTTCAATATGCTTTCAGTGTTACCATGGCAGCCAGGACGCTACTAAAGTCCGGGCTGCCATGGAAAAGTAGTAGAGAGCGAGGGGAGAAGCTACTTACCGTCCGTGCGGCTCCCGGGGTGCTCCACAATGATGTCACAGAGCCCCTACATCGCATGGATCATGTGATCCATGCGATCATGTGATCTATGCGACGAAGGGGAATCTGTGGGAAAAAAATAAAAATAATACATGATTTGTAATAATTAAAAAAAAAATAGATTGAAAGTATATTTTACCCCAGAGTGACAATGAGCCTTTGCTCAGCAGAGATGCTACGCCGCATGCAGGTGTCCATGAAGGTAAGATGTGGATGTAATAATGACAGCAAATTATCAAACGCCTCCACAGACATGCGGCAGTAGCTGCGGAATTTGAAGGGGTCTTGACGCAAGTCTTTATAAAGACTATGAAATTGTCCCTTCCGATATCGTTGAGCGACGATAGGGTGTATCCACTGTCTCCTCCTCCTCCTCCTCTCCGGATCCTCGTCCAGCATCACTGCCTGATGTCCAAAGAGCCGAAATAGGATCCAGTAGAACAGTACTCCGTTTATATCTTTGGGCATGGTAACGTTAGATATGAGTATGTAAGAAAAAATGCCTATCAAGCACAGTTTTCAGACACAGCTCTTCACTATACGCAAACCAAACAAAATGGCGCCTGAGAAGTCTCTCGACAGAAATTTTAATCCCTTTTTTTTCTCATTATATTGATAAAACTTTATTGGGATAGGAAACTTTATTCTTCTATCCGTTTTTTTTGCGGATCCGCAAAAAACGGATGACAAACGAAAAGAATTCTTGGAAAATAGGATCCGCAAAAAACAGTCCTATTTTCGGATTATAGAAAAACAACGGACGTGTGAATGGACCCTTAAAGTGATTTACTCTTTAACGCTTTGTTCAAAATGAGACCTGTGTGAAACTTTAAGATAAAAACAATTATAATATAGTCTATTAGATGAAGTTAGGGGTGATTGATGTCAAATGGCCAACTGAGGGACATTTCAGACAAGTGTAGTTTCTTGCAATAATGATAATTAGCTGACTATCAAGTCAACCCCATAATTTTATACAACAGTGCATTATGGCTGTGCATAATACTATGCACAGGCAAGTGTTGGTGCATGCAGTACCTAACATATACCCCAGTAGGCACAGGTACAAAACAACCCTGAGGTCTTCAATGGGATCTGGAATGTTCATATGCAATGCTAGGGCTTAGAGTAGAAGAATGAAAATGTAAATTACATTCACTGTAAGAGTGAGTTTAGTTACTTCATTACTGCACTAGAATATTGAGTCTCCTGTTTTATGCAATATATAAAACTTAAGTGGTCACTAACCTTTCGACAAACTTTACATAAATGAATAGAGCAGGTGAAATTAAGAAATTTAGCAATATTGCTTATCAGATAAAATGTCTCTTTTTCACTCTAGGAGCTCACTCCTCCCATTTCAACTGTGTAGCTGCAATCTGAAATTTAGGTGAGTCAACCATCTGCCTTCGTCTCTCAAGATGGATTTACCAGAGAATTCAGAATGAAGAGTAAAGAAAGAGACCTTTTTTCTCTAAGATATATTACAAAGTTTCTTATATTCACCTGCACTGTTAACTTGCAAATGTGTTCAAAAGTTAATGATCACTTAACACATCATGCTTAATAATATATTAATATTATAATTTTATTCATGATACTAATGTATATTATATGAAAAATAATTTATCGAGAATATTATTTGTGACGATTCCTACTCTCAGGTCACTTCACAGGGGTGAATTATACTACTGAGTTTATTAATTTACCACATAAATCCATGCTCACCTATTTTAGATGATAGAATTATGCTAAATTACTTCCATAGTTTTCCAACACCCCAATATTTCATACTACAATTGCTACCACCACCTATACTTATCTAGGCAATAGGGGCCTATGTTTCCAGACTTTCTCAGCACCAACTAATCACAATGCAACACGTTATCTAAATGGGACCCAAAGTCCCCAGAATCAATACAGGTAAGGTTTTTCACTTCGGAAGAGCAAGTTCTATAAGACTACAAGGAAGGGACTTACCAATATTTCAAATATAATACACAATAGTGTAGTGCAAACAAAAAGATGCAGATAAAAAGATTAAAACAAAAATATTCATACAGTGAAATAATAGAATATCCTTGCTATGGGAACAACCAAAAATATGGGTAGTCACTCCAATCAAGATATGGATCCCCAAATAGCTGACACTGAGTCCCTCTTTTCCTGGAGATTTAAACCCATAGCCAATTCCAAATAGTTCCCCTGGGTGTGTGGCTATGGATTAAACATATATATGAAGACTATTCTTTCTGATGATAACTACAGTACCAATGTGGGTCACTCCAAATATTAATTATGATGGGGCTTTGTTTGACGGGTCATTGTCATGATTCTCCCAGTCCCTCATGGCAGACGCACTACAAACACTGCTTTGCATAACTTACATCACTAGTCAGGATGTGTGGGTAATTAAGTACCTCCACATGGAGTGAGAAAGTTATCTGATCCCAAGTGCAGGACCAGGTAATAATCATTTAGACCCCTGGTGAGTTTAGGGCCACTAAAATGTTTGTCAGAAAGTAGGCATCCTGTGCTGCTATCAGATATACATTTCTTAACCCCTTCCCGACATGTGATGTACTATTATGCCACATGTAGGGTCTTTAAAGATGGCGTTTTATACCCAAGTGGAGTGGGTGCCATAGCAACCGGGTGCCTGCTGTTTCCCACAGCAGACACTGGCGACTAATATCTGCGACCGGTGGTAATGCCGATCACGGACATTTAACCACTCAGATGCCATGGTCAAACCTGACCACGGCATCTGAACTTGCTAACAACTGGCAGCGCGTGCTTCTGGTTCTGCTCCGGCTTCTCCATGCGGCGATCGGAGGAGCCGGAGCTTGTGTGCTGCAGCCCCTGTCATAGTCTATGACACAAGGCTGCTGCACAGTCTTTCCTATGGAGCCCTTGACTGTAATAGGCTCCATAGGAAAGTAGTAAAATCATCATAGACTCTAATGCATTGGGCTATCAAAATATAAACGTATTAATCCCATACGGAAATAGGCGACATTAAAAAGGGGTAAAAATAGCTGATTTTCAACATTTTGTGGTCATTTCTCCTCCCACAAAAATAAATAAAAAGTGATCAAAAAGCCGTACACCCAGAATGGTATCAATAAAAAGTACACATCGCCCCACAAAAAATTTGCCCTCGTACAGCTCCGCACACATAACTACTAAAAAGTTATAGGGGTCAGAATATGACAGCAAAAAAATAAAAAAAAGTTTTTTTTTTCCAGCAACAAAATGCAAGGAAAAGTATACATATTTGGTATCATCGGTTTCATACTGACCTGGATAAGGAAGATCACATGTCAGTTTTACCGCATAATGAAGACCATTAACCCCCCCCCCCAAAAAAAAATAGAATTATACTGTGGCAAAATTGTGGATTTTTTTTACCAATTCCACCAACTTTGGAATTTTTTCCCACTTTCCTATGCAATATTAAATGGTGGCATTGGAAAGTACAGCTTGTCCAGCAAAAAAATAAGCCCTCATGAGACTATGTGAATGGAAAAATTAAAAAGTTATGGCTCTGGGAACGCGGGGAGCGAAAAAAGAAAACACAAAGTCAAAAAACCTCTGGAGTAGAAAGGGTTAAGGAGCACAGATGTGGTTATGAACAGTCAATTAATATTGACATTTTACCTATAACACTACATTATTTCATTTGTTATTATACTCCTTGTGACATCACATCAGATGTATTCATCTGACATATTACATTATCCTGAGGTATTAATTTAAATATTCAGAATTTTATGTACAGAAGCTGCAGCTATAAGAATGAGAATAAATAAAATGTCTCTCATTTCAGGATCTCCAGCTGTAATCAGTTGCATATGCCCCTGAATTACAATTTATATTAACTAATAATCTTCCAGTTACTACACTGCCCTTGTTGGCTTATTATAGGAAAATTGCTGCTACTGTAGACAACACACAATGAGCAAGGTGCAATTTTTTGCAAATATAACAAATAAAACATTTAAAAATGAAATGTTAAATATGTCTATAGGTAGAAGTTTAGGTTTAATGTGATCTTTATCTATACATGTCTCCCTCTGGTGTTATCCAATTTGCTGTTTAACTTGTATTTGTGACCTTATATTCTGAAGCTAAGCCTAATGATAATGATAAGATCGGATGAGGTCAATCTGACATTACTCAAATACTTGTTGCCACCAAATAGGGTGCTTTATACTTTCTAAATTATTAATAGTGCAATTATCTGCTTATATTACTCAGCACCGATGTGACATTTGGAAAATTAAGATTTTCTGTAGTTGTAATAAAAATTGTCCATTGAATGTTAATTTTCCAGCTAAACCCAAATATAAGTTAACTACAGTAATCTACAACAAGCAATGGCCATGGAACAAATTGTTATACAGTATTTGATGAGATGTTAAGTGATTTCAATCAGTTACTTGTCACAGATAACACGGCCATCTATTTTTTCCCCTAAATTATTAATAGCCCAATTATCTGCTTGCACTAGTATGAAATTGAGAAAGAAATGGTTTTAGTAATTGTACAAAAATGAGATGATTGAATTGTTAGCCAACCAAGCCCAAAAAAGTTACCAACATGAGTTAGTCAATTTATAACTCAATTGACACATCTGGCCCTATGCTGATAGAATACTGTACTGTGAACAGGCTGAAGGCATGCCAACATTTAATAGCAAAATGTGTTGCTTTAAGTGTGAGGTGATAAAATGAGGTTTCCATCTTGTAAGCATGGACTATTAATAATAATATATTGTCACTGGAATTGCAGAAATAAATAGTGATGACGATGTTAATAATGATAATAATAATAATAATAATAATATTAATAAAAATATTAATAAAAATTATTATCTGTTAATATTACTATTGTTATTTAATGACCCTTGAACTCTATGAATTTTGCAAACAGTGATGTGCATATTACTATACATATTACATATTATAATAGTTGGAAAAAGTTGAATGTTGGTATAGGGAACATCATAATGCAAATAAACACTATGGAAGATTAAATAATCCTATAAATGGCCTAACTTTGGACAGGCTGTTGACTGGATAATATATTTAGTGTAATAAACATTCTTGTCTGGGCTTCAATGGTGAAATCCTTAGCTCCGGCATGGCTGAGCTAGTGGAAGTCCTATTTGGCTCACTAGCATTGTTCCTGGTTCCGTATTCCTGAATTGCTACTTGATAACCCATGCTTCTGACTTTCGCTTGTTTTCCTGACCTTCTTCTGTCTCACATTTTTGGTACTGAATAGCCCACCTGGTTCTGACCCATTTTGTATGACTCTGCTTTTCTGTTTGTCCATATTGTGTGTTGTTGTTTGTCCTGCATTTATTATAGTGTAGGGACTGTCGTCCAAGTGCATTCCGCCATTTAGGGCTTATACTGCAAGTATGTGGAGAAAGATGGCTGGGTTCTAGTTCAGGGACTCACTGTACTTGTCTGTCCGTATCTAAAGTCATTACATTATCACTGGCCAAATAAAAAAAGCTGCTTTCCCTACACCATCATGGACGCTGTCGCAGCTTTAGCCACACAGATGGAGGGTTGAGAGAGTCCAGCAGCAAAAGTGCCATCAGACACTAGATCTCCCTGCTTCTGCCGCCCGTCACTGGTGGAGTCTAAGGTTAAGCTTCCTGACCACTTCACTGGTGACATTAAAGGTTTTGCAACTTTCAGGGAGAGTTGCAAACTATTTTTTTGTTTGAGACCTCACTGCCTGGTATCATGATTTCTGTGTTGCAAGGTGACCCCCAGGAGTGGACGTTCTCACTTCCACCCAATTCCCCTGAAGTACATTCTGTTGACTGTTTCTTTTTCACTGTCGGTCTCTTGTATGATGAGTCAGAAAGAGCAGTGTACACAGAGAGTCAGCTTCTCTGACTGCTTTAAGGCAAATGACCAATAGAAAAGTATTTCTCTGAATTTCATAAGTGCTGTACTGCTTCTGTGTGGAGTGATCCGGATGTCAGGTCTCAGTTTAGGTTAGGCCTTTCTTTTATTTATTTTTTTTTATTTTATTGAGCAAAATAGAAAATAAAGATGCAGCAATGGAGGTAAAACCACAGGCCTCCATTATACACAAGAATAATTTAACAAAGTTTAGGTCGGCTAGTCGCAAAACCAAGTAATGTAATAAAGCTCATGTATAGATTAGGCCTTTCTGATACACTTAAGAATCTTTTAGTCAGCCATCCCACTTCCAGGTCCCTTAATAAGGCTATGTACTTTGCTATCCATATAGATCGATGTTTAAGTTAACGTAAGCACCAAAGGTCTGTCTTTGTCCATCCTTCTCCCTTTCTCCTGTTTCTCAAGACTCGATGTCCAAGGCACTGGTTGAATTTGATGAACCCATGCTAGTATAGGAACATCACAAGAAGCCTGCCCTCTGCTTCTGCTGCAGAAGACCTGAACATCAGATGTGATCCTGCCCTACTAGGCTGAAGTGATTATCGCGGAAATCACTTAGACGCACAAGTATTTCCCGAAAGGACTTGCAGGATTCTGCTGCATATTCCAGCCTCTGGGGTGGATACTACTCCTTTGGCTTTTGGCTGGAGGTAGTGTTGAGCGAATAAAAGCATTCAAAGTGGAATCGATCTAAAATTTATGAAAAATTCTGTTCACCACAAATCCGAGTTTTCTTGCGCTTTTTGGTAACGAATAGTTTTTTTCTTAAATGGTTGCTGTCATGGTTTGAATCTCTCTGTGACAATGGCCACACCCATCTGCCTTCCAGCCAAGCTCTTGAACTAATTCCTGCTTACCTCATTTGCATAGCGAATCAGAGGGGGTTTTACAATTGACTAATAGAAAGAGGTGTTCCAATTGTCAATATAACTATATATGGTGCATTCAATAAATAATTTTGTCAGTTTGAACTCACATACAGCCTGACTGGTGTTAGTTCTGTGAGAATTAAAACGACACGAGCGGTCGTTTGAGGCCGGATCATCAACGGCGGAACCAGCAGATATTGTGGTCACATCAGGGAGTGCCGTGAGAGCAGAACAGAGCGAGCAGGGGCTCGTTACAGTTGCTACACATGTTACAAAGTGAAAGTAAGAAATCCGGAAATGTGATATGACCTATAATGACATGAAGTCAGTCAATCTGCAGGTAGCCATCCTGTGTGATGTCACAGCCCAATAAAAACCTTATCCTGCATGGTCTCCACCATTTCACTGTGAGCTAAGCTTAGGCAGAGACGTGACAAGCACTTATGCACTAGAGACAGGGTTGATGAAACTGTTAATAGAAGAATATTGGATAGTGTAGGGACAGTACAGGGAGATCATAGGGAGAGTTGTTAGAGACTGTAGGGAGAACAAAGGGAGAAAGCAGGGACAGTGCACGTTGAATGTAATTGCTGTGTGCATCTTGCTGAACTGCTGCCACATTCCCAGTTAATTTGTTAGTTTATACATAGAATTACTGTGCCTCAGTATTATAGGGAGATGTAATATATAGGTGTGTGCATCTTTTTGAACTGCTGCCACATTCCCAGTTAATTTGTTAATTAATATATAGAATTACTGTGCCTCAGTATTAAAGGGCAGAGTAATATATTTCTATTTGCATCTTGTTAAACTGCTGCCACATTTCCAGGTAATCTGTTAGTTTACATATAGAATTACTGTGCCTCAGTATATAAGGGAGGTGTAATATATCGTAGTGTGCATCTTGTTGAACTGCTGCCACATTCCCAGTTAATTTGTTAGTTTATACATAGAATTACTGTGCCTAAGTATTAACGGGAGATGTAATACATAGGAGTGGTTTGTGTATATATAATGTTTTGGAGTTGTATAAACTCCCATGTAAATGTAGCCTGTTTTCCATCCACAGGCTACATTTAGGTGCACCTGTGAGGCCTGGGCCATATTAGCCAGTCTTGGATGGGGCTCACATCCCTCTCCCCCCTCCCATTGCAGGCATGGTCATCTCAATTTTAACATCAGTTTGAGGGCTTAGTAAGATTGCAGTGTGCACCTGTTTTGTCATTTGTTATTGCTATATTGTTATATTATTTATTACATCCCCACTACTGCCATCTTGTGTAGGATGTCTATTGTGGTACTACTTGTGGTCCGCTGCAGGAATCCTCCACCGTATGTATTTTTGCTGGCGATCGCCATTAGCAATGGGCCACAAGTGATCTGCTCCCCTGTATATATATGCACAACTGCATTTTTTGGTTGAGCACATCCTGCTTCATGCCACCTTTCAGTTGGTTTGTGTATATATAATTTTTTGGAGGTGTACAAACTCCCATGTAAATGTAGCCTGTTTTCCATCCACAGGCTACATTTAGGTGCACCTGTGAGGCCTGGGTCATATCAGCCAGTCTTGTATGGGGCTCACAGCCCTATCCCCCCTCCCATTGCAGGCATGGTCACATGCTGGAGGCAACTGAGGCGTTTGCTGTGAGTCGGACTAATACATTCCTGTAATTTTGCCCACTGGCCCCTGGTATTGCCCATATGGCACAGGTAGGTAAGTGTTAGGTCCCGAGCTACTTGAGAGACCTTGGCGCGGTGCTCGGGCTTAAGACATGTCCTCCATTGTAGGACATGTCGACTAACCTCTCAATTTTAACATCAGTTTGAGGGCTTAGTAAGACCGCAGTGTGCACCTGTTTTGTCATTTGTTATTGCTATATTGTTATATTATTTATTACATCCACACTACTGCCATCTTGTGTGGGATGTCTGTTGTGGTACTTGTGGTCCGCTGCGGGCATCCTCCACCGTATGCATTTTTGCTCTGGATCGCCATTAGCAACGGGCCACAAGTGCAGGATCTGCTCCCCTGTATATATATGCACAACTGCATTTTTGGGTTGAGCACATCCTGCTTCATGCCACCTTTCAGTTGGTTTGTGTATATATCATTTTTTGGAGGTGTATAATCTCCTATTTAAATGTAGCCTGTTTTCCATCCACAGGCTACATTTAGGTGCACCTGTGAGGCCTGGGCCATATCAGCCAGTCTTGGGTGGGGCTCACAGCCCTCTTCCCCCTCCCATTGCAGGCATGGTCACATGCTGGAGGTAACTGAGGAGTTTGCTGTGAGTTGGCCTAATACATTCCTGTAATTTTGCCATCTGGCCCCTGGTATTGCCCATATGGCACAGGTAGATGAGTGTTAGGTGCCGAGCTACTTGAGAGACCTTGGCGCGGTGCTCGGGCTTAAGACATGTACTCCATTGTAGGACATGTTGACTAACCTCTCAATTTTAACATCAGTTTGAGGGCTTAGTAAGACCGCAGTGTGCACCTGTTTTGTCATTTGTTATTGCTATATTATTATACATAGAATTACTGTACCTCAATATTAAAGGGCGGTGTAATATATCACCATATTTATCTTGTTCAACTGCTACCACATTTTTAGTTAATCCATTTTAATTACTGATACAGTTACTGTATACTATGGCCAACAGACAGTTGCCTGGGCCCTCCAAAGGAAGGGGCAGTGGCAAAAATGTTGCTGTAGCCGGCACAAGTAGCAGTAGAAGATAGGGGGTTGGTAGCAGCAGCACGCCAGAACTGCCACTGTCATCCAAGGGTTGTGGTTTGACCAACAATCCAGCTGTGCTGGAATGTTTTACTCTCTCTTCAACATCATCTAAAACCACTGGCATGGCCGAGGAACTGCCTCTGTGCCCTCACCTGTCCGGATTTTGCTGCTCCTTCTGCTAGCCAATTAATGTATGCCGCCGATTCTGCTTCACTTTTCAGCAAGGATGAGCTTTGTGAGGACAGTCAGCAGTTACAGGCCAGCACGGACTTGGAGGAGAGGTCTGCTACGGACTCCTATAGGCATGCAAGTACCGATAATGACAATCAGGCGAGTACATATGTTGCAAGAGGTCAAAGACATGAGCAAGAGACAGGTGAGGGTGACATAAGTGATGACCAAACAAATGTAGATGATGATGTAGCCGGTCCCACATGGTTGCTGGGTGAAGAAGGGGTATTGTCATCATCAGTGGGCAAGAGTGGTAGTTTGTCCATGAGACAGCAGGATGGAAGCATGCCTGTGAGACAGCAGGGTGGAAGCGTGCCCATGAAATTGCAGGGTGGAAGCATGCCTCTCTTACATCAGGGTGGAAGCAGTGGGAGATCTGCAGCCTAACACAGGAGGGGTACAACAACTGCTACTCGGGAGACTACCTGTATGGAACACACTAGCAAAGCACATAATCATGAAGCAGCAGACAGGCATCACGCAGTGGTGGAGAGAGAATGCTATACCTGACAGTGTGCGAAGTCGGTAAGGGATTTTAACATGGTGATATGCAGGATGTGTGGGCAGAAGGTGAGATGCGACCAGGGTGCTAATGTTGGCAGGATAGCCCTGTGTCAACACATGGAGCATAAAGTGGTGTGGGAAAACCATGCCACTCATTTAGTGTTACAGTCTGATGCAGCAATTGCTGCATCTTCCACCGGCCCACACCCCATTTCCAGCAGTCAGGGGTCACCAACTTCAGCGGTAGAAAGCTGTCATTCCTTCCCATCAACTTTAATGTCGTTTATTGCTCCTTCTACTCCTTCTCCTTCTACTCCTCATCACTTGTTTCTATAGCACCGAAGCAATTACAAAAAGACAACAGTATGCATGCTCTCATCCAACAGCGCAGAAGCTGAACATGCACCTGGCCAAGTTGCTGGCACTACAGTCCCTCCCTTTCCATGTAGTTGACTCTGCACATGTCAGATAACGGATGACTTGTGCCCACAAAGGGGGAGAGTCCCAAGATGACATTACTTTTCAAAAAATGCTGTACCAGCCCTGAACACTTATGTTGTGCTGGACCGTCCTTGGACCTCTCAGTGTCTGATAGAGTTCACGCCATGTATGAAGTTGTAACTATGGTCAAGAACAATATATGTTATTCACAGCTCACTAGGTAAATGTGGTTCCAGACCAGGCACACCAGCAACCTGGTCAGGTAATTGCAATGCTGTCAATGTCCTCTTCTGCCTCCTCACCCTCCATCTTGTCCTCATCCTCCCCTCTAGGCACAATTCACAGTGGTCCTCAATCATATCACGTAAAGCAAAGTTAGGCATTGTCACACAGTTCGGAACCTGGTCAGCCTTGGCAAACTGAGCCACACTAGGAAGGAACTGCTCAGCGTCATCAATAAAGAAATTGAACACTGGCTGTCTCCACGTCAACTGGATATAGGGACCATGGTTACTGATAACAGGAAGAAAATTCTGCATGTGTTGCGCCAGGGAGGGCTGACACATGTGCCCTGCTTGGCGCACGTCTTCAATCTAGTTGTCAACCATTTCCTTAAGTCTTAACATTCAAAACACGCCCTCCTTGAGCTGCAAAAGCACAATGCTCTTCCCCAACATCACCTGATATGGGATGTTTCCACCTGTTGGAACTCGATATGTTAGACCACTTGTACGAGTAGAGGAAGGTCAACGATTTATTTATAATACAGATGGACAGATCTCCTCCCCAGTGTAACTTCCCCGTTAGCCAGTGGCAGCTCATGCGTGACACATACAGTTCAGGGCCTTTGAGGAGGCCACTTTATTTATTAGCAGAACTATGAGATGAAAGGTGTGTTCCACTATTTCATGTCCTGGAGGGGATGCTGACAAATCTACTGAATCTACAAAGCCTACTGAAGAAACTACACAACAGCAGAACCTTAACCAGCAGGTGGTGGCATATGTGGACTGCACCCTGTCACCCATGATCCAAGATCCCCTGAACTACTGGGCATGGAAACTTGAAGTGTGGCTACAACTGTCCGAGTTCGCCATGGCATGCTTTACTACCCAGCCAGTAGTGTGGCATCAAAGTGTGTTTTCAGTGCTGAGAGGGGCATAGTTACCCCTAAGAGAACAAGTCTTTTCTCCTAAAACGATGAGAGACTAACTTTCATATAGATGAATCAGGCGTGGATCAAACAGTATTTCCAGACACCGGTGCCTGATGCAACAGAATTGATAATTCTGCCACTATTGATCATACTGTTGTGGCCCCCATCCCCACTCATGGGGCCACTATTGTCCTTGTTACTGCCACTGCTGTTGTCCCTCATTCCTGCTCTGTTATGGGGCCACTATTGTCCCTGTCACTGCCACTGTTGTTGGCTTCAATCCCCACTGTGAGATCAGACCACTATTGTCCCTGTTTGTCGTGTTGACATCTCTGTTTATTTTTTTGTTTCTCTTATCCATCAGAACAGAAAAAAAGGACCCTGCATTATGTATTTTCCTTGTTAAAAAATTGAGCATAAGGCATCTTTCACACAGTCAGTATTTTGCATCAGTATTTGATCAGTATTTGTAAGCCAAAAGCAGGAGTTGGTCCAAAACACAGAAGAGATCAACATATTTCTATTACATTTTATCTCTGTTTTGGACCCACTCATGGTCTTGGCTTACAATTACTGATCAAATAGTTATGCAAAATACGGAGCAAATGCTGACCACCTGAAAAAGGCTTTATGGATGCTCAAAATAATTTTTTTTTTGTTTTTTTACTTTTCTGTACTTTTGACATATCAGAAGAACAGAAAAACAATGATGTGTCTTACTGCCTTACCTTACTGCCACTGCTGCTGCCCCCCCTCCCCACTCTGTCATGGGTCCACTATTGTCACTGCCACTGCTGCTGCCCCACTCCCCACTCTGTCATGGGGTTTACTATTGTCCCTGTTACTGCCACTGCTGTTGGCCCCCATTCCTACTCTGTCATGGGGCCACTATTGTCACTTCTACTGCCAATGCTGCCACCCTCCTGACTCTGTAATGGTGTAAGAAATTATTATATATAAATATATTCTATATATAATATTCCCTCTTACTGGGTCTGATTCTTTAAGTTAGGTGTAATAAATGAGACATAAGAGTAAGATTTAAGAAAAAAAAATATATTGTGCAATGTGAAAATATTGATATTACAATTACTATTAATGAGTATATATGGAGATTTAGTGTAACAACAAAGAAATAAACATCATGTATGGAGAGACTTGTACACAATAATACTTATAATTACTTAAGGTCCTTTTACACAAGACAATATTATAGCAGATTGTCGGGAGGGAAGCATTCCTTACTGACAATCTGCTGCTCGTTGGTGGAGGAAACCATTGCATTTACATGCAGTGACCTCCTCCAGAGATTGGGTGGAGCAATCGATAATGCTATCGTTGTTCACCATAACCACTCTTTTCGCTGCAGCACAGTGTGTTTACACAGCATGATCTGCTGTCGGGAAACAAGGATTTTTGTGTTCGCTCAAACTATTTAATTACCCTATCGGGTAATCGTCAGTACATTTACACTGCAAGATCATCGCTAACAAGCGTTACTATGAACGCTCGTTAGTGATGATCTATTGAATTCTCGGCCCATGTAAAGGGCCTTTAACATTACAAAATTACAATATAAAGTGACTCTCAAGATCATTTTGTAACTAAACAACAAATTACCCTCATGCTACAGTATATAGTAGTTATCATACATAGATCTGTTTAGGTGTCTCAAAAAATTTAATTTCCTATCTGTTTGATATATACAAATGTGCAGAACTCCATGTTTTTTTATCCTGCAGAGTCCAGTAAAAAAAATGTATACGTTAACATACATTTTTTTCTTCCATGGAACTTTATGGTGAACGGACGCCACTGTACGGCATCAGTCTGAGGCATGTGTTAATGTATGCATTTTTGGTATGCATTAAATGGATGTCAAAAATAGGATGTGAACCGAGCCCTAGTGTCAGAAAAAGCACCAGTACACAGCAGAGCAGCGGATCAGGGAGGGGAGGCCACCATGTACTGACAGAGCGCTACCTTGTCCTGGTGGTCAGGGATGAGGACTATGTTTCCCAAGGATCATTTTTTTACTGGGAAATACAGGGCACAGTATAATACACTAGAATCTATAAGATATAAAGATATTAGCGCTACCCCCGAATAACAATACAATTAGGTGGTCATTTATTATATAGGCATATTTCTGACACAGATTGTGGCGCAAAGGTCCTTAGCACCACAATATACATATTTTTCCCGCTCATGCCAGGTCTAAAAAAGGTGTTGTGGCAGGAAAAGGCATAAAGTTATGTCCATTCAGTTATTGGATACCAACGCCAACATTTTTTTACATTGAACTTGGGCCATGATTAAGAGGGACGGCTGGTGGCATCCGTATTGCACTAGAGTTGAAATTCGCAAGGCGCAAGACAAGCCACAGCCAAGGCATTTGTTGCCACAGATGTTTTCATTAATCAACAACGAAAGTCGGAGGTTCGAAGACGATCCGACAGGCGATCCGGCGGCGCTATTTCCATTAGCTGCCGAGCATTTTCTGGGAAACCAAACTCTTTGGGTTTCGGGGGGAGTATGGTTGTGTAACGCACCAAATTGATCAGTTAGGATCTCAACTGCGGAGTCCTTTGACATCCACTCCTGTCACACTACTTGAGTGTTGATGGTGTCTTTTGCGGCTGCTCAGTGTGTACCCCAGGCGGCTCTCTCAGTCTTAAGCGGAGAGTATGGGGTTAACAAAATCATGTACCGCGTACTAAAGATAGAGTGTAAAACTAATAGTGAGGAAAGTTCGTTTCAGGAATGAGAGTACAGATTAAAGTTCATGAATAACAGCTCTAGGCAACGTTCAGGAATCCCAGGCCTGCAGTACTAATAACCACCAGCACGAGTCCCTTCCTTTCAGTGAGCAATGTCAGTGAACAAAATGACAGGCTGATACTTGCTGTTAGAAGTCATGCAGGGATCCTGCAGTGGTGGAGCCGGATAAGGTAGGTGAGGGTTTCTCCTGGAGGTTCAGAGTTGCAGGTAGTTAGGAGCTTGCGTCCTCGTGGTGAATGGAGCAGGCAGGGTGCGCACTCCAATTAGTGGAACACCCTGTGCAGCACCTGGCTCCTATTTATTGACCAAGTGTGGATGGGCGGAGCCACCTTAGACGGCCCAGCGGCCACTGCTTCCAGCCTGGGAGGCAAACAGCGATCGTTGTCATGGTTACACAGGGCATGGATCCAGGCTGGAGCGCAAACCACCGTATCCTTACAGTACCCCCTTAAGGGGACCCTCTCCGGGGTACCCCAGTAGGGGAGGGTCGGTCGGGAAATCTCCTGTGGAACAACCTTTGGAGTCTGGGTGCATGGACGTCTCGCACATCTTCCCAAGAGTCATCATGAGACCAGTAACCCTTCCATCTAACGAGGTACTGGATCCTCCCCGTCTTCTTCTGGAGTCGAGAAGCTGCTCAACCTCAAATTCCTCCTCACCACGGACATCTATCGGGGGAGGGTTGAGGAACCCGTGAGGGAACGGGCTAGGTCTAAACGGTTTTAGCAACGATACATGGAATGTGGGATGTACCTGTAGTCGAGGAGGAAGGGTAAGTCTCACCGTGTTGGGGTTGATAATTCTTTCTATCAGAAAAGGACCCAAAAATTGCCTACCCAGTTTCTTAGCAGGTACCCCCAACCGAAGGTTTCTCGTTGACAGCCATACCGAGTCTCCAACCTGATAAGGAGGATTTTCTCTTCTGTGACGGTCGTAGTAGATCTTCTGCCTTTCCTTTGCCCGTTGGAGGTTGTCTTTCAGCATCATGAGGGTTGTTTGCAAGGTAGTTACATAATCATCTGTGGCAGGAACGTTTGTAGGAAGGCTGATTTCAGGGAGAGACCTAGGGTGGAATCCATAATTAGCAAAGAATGGACTATGTAGAGTGGAGGAATTTACAGAATTGTTGTAAGCGAATTCGGCAAGAGGGAGTAGGCTTTCCCAGTCATCTTGAAGGAATGAGCAGTGACATCTGAGAAATTGTTCCAGACATTGGTTCACCCTTTCCGTCTGCCCGTTAGTTTGGGGGTGGTAGGCGGTAGACATTCTATGGTCGATTTGGAGTCTAAGACAAAGTGCTCTCCAAAATTTGGATATAAATTGTGAACCCCTGTCTGATATAACTTGGCTAGGGATTCCATGTAGTTTTATGACATTGGACAGAAAGGCCTCGGCAGTTTCACTGGAGGAAGGTAATTTTTGAGGGCGATGAAGTGTGCCATCTTAGTTAGTAGGTCTACTACAACCATGATGGTGTTGTTTCCTCTGGAGCGGGGAGTTCTACAATGAAGTCCATTGAAACCCATTCCCAGGGTCTGTTGGGGATAGGAAGACTCATAAGAAGGCCATATGGTCGATTTCTATCACTTTTGCATGAGGCACATGTCTCACACGTGGAAACATATTGCTTAATTTCTTTGGTCATTTTTGGCCACCAGAAGTTCCTGCGTATCAGGTTTATGGTTTTGGCAATGCCAGGGTGTCCCGCGAGGGTGTGTCATGGCAGAGTTTGATTACCTGGGTGGTGAGAGGAGTTGGTATGTACAGTAGGTTGTTTTTGTAGAGGAAACCCCGTTGGTCTTTCAGAAGTCCCGGGGATGTTAGCACAGTCAATTTTCAGAGCATCCTTAAGCTGGGTTTCCAATTCGATGGTGGCGAGGATAATTTTGTTAGGTGGTATAATGCATGTGGGGGCTGTGACTGCGGCGCGGCATTCAGCCAGACGTGATAAGGCGTCAGCCTTCCCATTTTTGAGCCTGGTCGATAAGTAATTTGAAAGTCGAATCTGTCAAAAAAAACTCCACCGTACCTGACGTGCTGACAGTGTTTTACTGGTTTTCAGGTATTGTAAATTACGGTGATCCGTGTATATTGTGATGGGGTGTGTTGAACCTTCAAGTAGGTGCCTCCAGTTCTCTAGGGAACATTTTATGGCAAGAAGTTCCTTTTCCCCTATGGGGTAGTTGATTTCAGCTGTGTTTAGAGTCTGGGAGTAAAACCCGACAGGATGTAGTGGGGATGAGAAGGAGCTCCGCTGGGACAGAACAGCTCCTATGGCTGCCTGTGATGCATCTACTTCCAGCACAAAGTGATAGTTTGGATTCGGAATGGTCAGAATTGGTGCTGAAGTGAATTTGTCTTTAAGTAACTCAAAAGCTGATTGGGCCTCCATGGACCAAACAAATTTCGTATTGACACTAGTTAATCTGGTTAGGGGTTTGATGGTAGCGGAGAAGTCTTTGATGAATTTCCTGTAGAAGTTCGAGAACCCTATGAATCGCTGGAGGGCTTTCCTAGAGTCCGGAATCGGCCAGTTTTGGATGCAAGTGATCTTTGACTGATCCATCTGAATTCCCTTGGGTGAGATTATATAACCAAGGAACGGAAGGGTAGTAGTCTCGAATATACACTTTTCTGGTTTGACATATAAGTGATGGACGCTTAATCGCGCAAGTACCCAACGGACGTGTTTCCTGTGATCTTGTAGGTTATCGGAGTAGACCAATATGTCATCTAGATAGATGACAACACATACATCTAGTAGATCCCTAAATATGTCGTTGATAAAGTTTTGGAATGTGGCAGGGGCATTGCACAAGCCGAAAGGCATTACCATGTACTCAAAGAGTCCGTACCGGGTGCGGAAAGCAGTTTTCCATTCATCCCGGTTCTAATCCTAATCAAGTTGTATGCGCCTCTCAAGTCCAGTTTAGTGTAGATAGTTGATGTTTGAAGTCTTTCAATAAGCTCGGATATTAGCGGCAGGGGTACCGGTTTTGATTGTTATTTTATTTAATGCTCTGTAATCAATGATGGGTCTGAGGCTCAAGTCTTTGTTCCTTACGAAGAACATACCTGCGGCTGCAGGGGAGGTTGAAGGCCGAATGAATCCCTTCCTTAAGTTCTCTTCGAGATACTGTTTGAGGTGGTCAAGTTCTGGTTGTGCCAATGGGTAGATTCTTCCTGTGGGTATTTCACTGCCCGGCAGCAGGTCTATGGGGCAATCGTAGGGTCTATGGGGCGGTAGGGATTCCGCCATCTTTGCACTAAATACCTCCGAAAACTCTGAGTATTGGGTAGGGACCTGGTTCACCCCTACATGCATGAGAGTTTTAATAGGGAAGCAGGTCTCCCTGCAATAACGTGAGGTAAACCCAATTCTCCCCTGTTCCCATAGGAGAACTGGTTGATGTAACCGAGCCATGGCAAGCCTAAAATGATGGGGAACGAAGGGGAGTGTATGACATCAAAGGATAGAAATTCTGTGTGGTTATTTTCGCTTGTCACCAAAAGGGGTTGAGTCTGGCTATGGATAGGTCTAGAGGTTGTACCATCAATAAAACTCACGGATATCGATACATCTTTCCTTGTATGGGGAATTTTATTTCTCTCTACTAGATGCTTATCGATAAAATTCCCTGAAGCTCCCGTGTCCACCATTGCATCAACGATAGTTCGGTTTTGGTCCCACTGTAAGGTAAGAGACGTATAAATGTAACCACTTGTGTTGTTATCTTTTCTGCCTAAGTTACAGAACGTCATCATTTTACTTTCATGTTTCTTTCTTATGGCAGGACATCCATCAACCGAATGGTCAGCCGACGCACAGTATAAGCAGAGGTTGAGGTTCCGTCTCCGGGTCTTCTCTCTCTCAGTCAGAGGACCACGAATTGCCCCAATCTCCATCATCTCTGCTACAGGATCCGGGCTGGTCTGTCTCGGGGTGGGTGTAAACCCTGAGACTCTCTCGGCCCTACGTTCCCTTAAGCGTCTGTCAATGGTGGTGACCTTCTGCATCAAGGCGTCGAGTGTATGTGGCAGCTCTCCGCGGGCTAACTCATCCTTCAGGGCCTCAGATAGACCGAGACGGAACTGATTTCTAAGAGTGAGATCATTCCATTCAGTCTCACGGGCCCAACGAGTGTATTCCGCAATAAAGTCCTCAACGGGTCGTCTCCCTTGCTTTAGGGTGCGAATGGCGGTCTCCGCAGTCAGCTGCTTGTTGTGGTCCTCGTAAAGGAGGGCCATTGTTTCAAGAAATTGCGGAAAGGAATTCAAGACCGGGTCTTCCTTTTCTAAATAGGTGTTAGCCCATGCTCTGGCCTCCCCCTGAGGTACGAGATCATGGTGAGTACTTTGGTTCTATCGGTAGGATAGGTCCGGGGCGTAACTGAAACATCAGCTTGCACGCATTCAGGAATTCGCGGAACTGCTTCCGGTCTCCTGAGAAAAGTTCAGGTGGACTGACCTTGGGTTCCGGTCCATCGTGGTGGTGTCCTGTGCGCGACGAGACGAGATCTCGCAACGTCTGATTTTCCAATTGGAGGTTCTGTACGGTCACGTTAAGGGTTTCCACCCTCTCAGTGAGGGCGACCATGTGCCGCGCGAGCTCCGCTGGATCCATGAGGGTTCCACTAATATGTAACGCACCAAATTGATCAGTTAGGATCTCAACTGCGGAGTCCTTTGACATCCACTCCTGTCACACTACTTGAGTGTTGATGGTGTCTTTTGCGGCTGCTCAGTGTGTACCCCAGGCGGCTCTCTCAGTCTTAAACGGAGAGTATGGGGTTAACAAAATCATGTACCGCGTACTAAAGATAGAGTGTAAAACTAATAGTGAGGAAAGTTCGTTTCAGGAATGAGAGTACAGATTAAAGTTCATGAATAACAGCTCTAGGCAACGTTCAGGAATCCCAGGCCTGCAGTACTAATAACCACCAGCGCGAGTCCCTTCCTTTCAGTGAGCAATGTCAGTGAACAAAATGACAGGCTGATACTTGCTGTTAGAAGTCATGCAGGGATCCTGCAGTGGTGGAGCCGGATAAGGTAGGTGAGGGTTTCTCCTGGAGGTTCAGAGTTGCAGGTAGTTAGGAGCTTGCGTCCTCGTGGTGAATGGAGCAGGCAGGGTGCGCACTCCAAATAGTGGAACACCCTGTGCAGCACCTGGCTCCTATTTATTGACCAAGTGTGGATGGGCGGAGCCACCTTAGACGGCCCAGCGGCCACTGCTTCCAGCCTGGGAGGCAAACAGCGATCGTTGTCATGGTTACACAGGGCATGGATCCAGGCTGGAGCGCAAACCACCGTATCCTTACAGGTTGCAAAGCTGAAAATTAAACTAATTGACGGAAGGGCACCACCCGGAGTGGAGCCTGTGGCTTAATTTGAATACGCACAGGAAACATCAACCGGCCTGGACACAGAAATGATTGACAGTTTGATACCTCTTTCTCGATTCTGTGGGTGGTGGTATATTATGCGGTCAAAGGTTAAAAATTTTACTGTAGGCCACTGTACTACGGCCCCCAAAAATTTGTCTCTTACCAGACAGAAAAGAAATTGTCAGTATGTGGCTCGAGGTACATTATGCTGTCACAGGATAAGTACAGGCCCCACAAATTAGCTAATAGGCATTCACCTGACAGCAAAGAGCTTTAGATTCTGTGGTGGGAGGTACATAAGGCATTCACAGAATAAAAATGTAACTGTCGGCAAGTACAAGCCCCAAAAAGTACCCAATAGGCATTCACCAGACAGCAAAGAACTTTAGATTCTGTGGCGGGAGGTACGTAAGGCAGTCACAGGATAAAAATTTAACTGTCGGCCACTACATGCCCCAAAAATTAGGCATTTGCCCCACAAACAAGGCCTTTTATTCTTCTTTACTTACATAAGGCTAGGACCATTCTTTGTTCTGGGTGGTGGCGGCGGATATGTGTGGGTTGGCATGAGGAAATTCAATTACACATGTTCATCACAGGTGTTGAATTCCTCCAATATCCATGCCTCATTCATTTTTAGAAATGTGAGGTAGTCCACACTGTCGTGAGCTCGGTGAGTGCGCTTATCGGTCATGAACCCCCCCTGCAGTGATGAACGTCCTTTCGGACAGGACACTTGACAAGGGGCAAGCCAAGAGTTCCATGGCAAATTGTGCCAGCCCTGGCCATAGGTCAGGTCAAGCCTGCACACCCAGAAGTCCAGGGGTTTCTCGCTTCTTAGAGCATCCACATCAGCTGTTGACCCGATGTAGTCGGACACCTGTCGGTTTTGGCGTTCCCTGAGGCTGGATCCGGAGGACGACGGCTGTCCATGGGTTAGCTGCAAGAAAGATCTCATATCCGAAGTGACCAACACATCTTCAGACCGCCCTCTTCTTGCAGGTGCGGAAGGAATGGTACCCGGACCTGTTTCGCTGTGGGTGGAAATTGCTCTGCCAGTACCCGCAACAGCAGAATGCAGCATCTCTCGCAACAGGGCCTGGAAATGCTGCATTCTGCCTGCCCTCTGTGATGGTGTAACATGTCTGCCATTTTGTGTTTGTACCTGGGATCTAAGTACGTTGCCACCCAGAACAGGTCCGCCCTGTATGCCTTTTATACGGGGGTCACACTTTAAACACAGGAGCATGAAGGCCCCCATTTGCACTAAATTGGAAGTGGTGGGGCACCCTGGCTCCTGCTTATCACCCAGGAGAATGTCGTCCTCGGTCTCCTCTTCCCAGCCACGGACAACACCAGAGAAACCCGAAAAGTTTAAAGCCTGCTCGTCTTGTTCCTTCTCCTCCTTCCCCCAGCCAACATCCTCCTCTAACTCCTCTAACTCCTCTCCAAACTCCTGCTAACTTGTCTCAGACGGAGTAGGCCCCTTGGGAATTCATTTAGCATTGCGACTTCCTCATCTTCCAGCTTCTGCTCCTCGACGGCTTGATCAATGGCATGACACAATGCATGCTCCAGAAAGATGGCGTAAGCTACAATGTTACTAATGGCGCCCTGACTGCGACTGATCAGTTTGGTGATCTCATCAAATGGCCGCAGAAGTGTGCATGTGTCTCGCAGGAGCAGGCACTGGTGCGGTGAAAAGAAACCAAGATCCCCAGAATCTGTCCTGCCGCCGAGTTCGTACAGGTAGTAGAGATGTCGCGAACATAAAATTTTCCATTCGCGAATGGCGAACGCAAATTTCCGCAAATGTTTGCGAACGGGCGAATCGGGCGAACCGCCATAGACTTCAATAAGCAGGCGAATTTTAAAACCCACAGGGACTCTTTCTGGCCACAATATTGATGGAAAAGTTGTTTCAAGGGGACTAACACCTGGACTGTGGCATGCCGGAGGGGGATCCATGGCAAAACTCCCATGGAAATTTACTTAGTTGACGCAGAGTCGGGTTTTAATCTATAAAGGGCATAAATCACCAAACATTCCTAAATTGTTTGGAATAACGTGCTTTAAAAAATCCAGTGTGTGTATACGATCAGGTATGATGTTGTATGCGTCCTGGGAGCGCCAGATGTGTGCATGGTGGATGGCTCGCTCCAGATACATTTGCACTCTGCTTTTAGCCTCCTGTGCACTGCAAGTTCTTCCTGCTTCTCCTCCTTCTCCTCCCTATCTGCTGCTCCGTCACTCCCTCTGAACTCTCCTCCTTTTCCTCTCTTGTGGTCACCTATGTGACATCCATCGACATGTCATCATTGTCCCCTTCATCACCACTGACATTAGAGATCTCGGAGTAGGCAGCAACAGTGGGGACCTCCCTCCTTGGACTGATCTGGGTACTGTCGTCAGACCGCTGGGTGGTGGCCGTTGCTACCTCCTCTTCCTCATCCGATGAAGAATGACAGCGCATCAGTAAGGTCTGGGAATGGATGGGAAAATAATAACTGTGATTCGAGTGGAGGGGCTATGGTGGTGGTGGTGGTGTCTTTGGGAGTGCACACAGCAGAGAATGAGGATGGTGCAGAAGTGGAAGGCTGAGTGAGCCACTCAAACAACTCTGGTGTGTCCTATGACGTAATCACACGCACCTTCTCCAACTTCCCACTTAGGCTCCGGCCTGGTGCACCTGCCTGGCCCATTACAACACCTGTGGAACGTCCTGCCTCTTTCTCTGCCTGTCATTTTTTAAACTGACCGTGTGCCAAAGTCCCTAGAGAAGAGCAATATTATGTCGAAAAGGTATATCGCACCCCTCAATAAATATTTTGTGGAATCAGGTATATAGGAGACGTAAATGAATATTTTGTGGAATCAGGTATATCGCAGGCCTAAATAACTATTTTGTGGAATCAGGTATATCGCAGGCCTGACAAAAATATTTTGTGGAATCGGGTATATCGCAGGCCTGAATAAATATTTTCTAAATTTACTTCTGTTCAAGGGCTCTCTTGAGAATGCTTAATAACTCATCCCTGAATAAAGGTGTAGGATCAGATGGTAATCACCTATAGGTCTGTTCATCCCTAAGAATATTCATGCACATATCTTGGTATTGTTCATGCCCAAGTACCACAATATTCCAACCCTTATCAGAGGGCTTAATCACTAGATTCTCATCTTGATAAAGTGCCCTGAGTGCAGGAGGGCATAGAGCTGGTGCACAGTCCAGTAGAAGACCATCTCATGGTAGAGCGAGAGGGCAAGGCAGAAGGGGACGTGGTGGTAGAGGGACTGGCAATAGGGGGGTCTTTTAGACAATACCTGGGCTGGTGGGAGAGAGAAATAGTATTTTCAGAGGGGATGAAACGATTCACTGATGTGATGTCCCTCTTAAGATATATAGATGATGTGTTCATCTTGTGGGGGGGTGATAAAGTACTGTTCAGTGAATTTGTTTCATCTCTGAATTCCAATCAGCTAGGACTGTTCTTCCCGTCCGAGATCAATCGATGTATTACCTTTCTCGACCTCTCTATCACATTGAATCCATCAGGCCAGATCATTACTAATATTTTCAGAAAGCCCACGGCTACTAATAATCTATTGCAATGGGATAGTGGACATCTGCTGGCCTTGAAGAGAGGAATCCCTAAGGGACAATATTTAAGGATGCGGAGGATCTGTTCCCTATTGAGTGATTTTAAGGCAGCTGCAATGGATCTGCAGCACAGATTCCAATGATGCGGTTATCTGCGGAGTGTATTAAGACAAGCCTATCATCATTTATTAAGTAGCAATAGGGATCAATTGTTGTCTCCCAAACAAAGGGACATTGTGGATAACCCAACCAGGATCATTGGGACTTTCGATGGTGCACATCATGCCATCCGTCAGATCCCGGAAGAGAACTGGGACATTCTAAAATCGGACCCAGATGTTGGCTGCCTGTTACCATCGAGGCCAGCCATTACTTACAGGCTTAATCAAAATCTATGTGATATGTTGGTGCATAGTCTCTATCAAGGCCAGAGGAAACAAACATGGCTGCAAATCTCGGATATGAGCAAATTTCCATGCGGTTCATGTAAATTCTGTGGCTTTATTGATAGAGCTAAGCGGTTTACCGACAGTGGTGGATGCAATACATATCAGATTAGACAGTTTGTGAACTGCAAATCTGAAGGGATCGTTTACCTTATGACCTGTATTTGCAGCATCAAGTATGTCGGTAAAACTATCAGAGAATTTAGACGACGTATTGGTGAGCATATCGCTGACATCGCGAAAGCCAATGATACGCCGGTTGCTCGCCATGTCTCTGACTGTCATATTGGCAGAACGTCATCTATTAAACTCCAAGATATTGACTGCATCAAGATGTCAACCAGAGGTGGCGATTGTGATCGGATGTTATTGCAAAAGGAGGCACGTTGGATTTAAGTTAAACACCATCAAGCCTTTTGGTTTAAATGATGCTATCTCCTTTGTGCCATTTATATAATATCCTCGCAATCCTTCCTGCGGTGCATATCCCGGGTAATATACATATTACGCTGGCCAACATCACATCTTCTATCTATATGTGGTCGATCTGCTTAGGTAGATATCTATTGATTTGCCTGGGTGAGGAATGTCCCTTTCAGCAGCTCCTATATCTTTAAAGGATATATCCCCCTTTCTAATCCTGTTACCCATGGTAACTATGTAACACTATGTTGTAGCCGCATTTCATATTCCCCTATTGTACTTTGGCGCTCTGCACTTTTCCTGGGACTTACTCTGTATCCTCTGGCATGTCAGCTGATTTATGACACGGTGTTGTGCCTTTGGTTAGATTGGCTGCCTGTCCGGAGGCTTGTCCGGTGGGGCTATGTCTTTAAATGCTCAGCATGCTGCGAGCCGCTTCGCAGCCATCACAGTGCTGAGCAGTTTGCACACTAGCACGCCGTCTCTCAATGCAGTGGGTGACGGCTTAGGCAGAGCTTTAGCCGTTCCTCACACTAGAGGTCCGGTATGAGGCAGACACAACTGTCCCGTACGGATTTCTGTTTTGGCCACTACTACACCAGGGCAATTGGCCTGTATGCCACAGCTCCCTGCCATTAGTCATGCTACATATGCGTGCAGCACATTGATGTATGTGGCGCCTTACTCGGCTCACATTCCTCATACCAGTGGTGTCCATGTGCTCCTGATGAAGTGCACTGAACGGTGCATGGAAACGCGTTGAGCAGTTTAATCATAGTAGCTGGGATAATTGTGCCATATGATAGTGTGTCCCCAAATGCTATCTGGATACTGCTATTTTCCAGCTCAGCACCCTATCTGTTCTTTTAGTTCAGGGATGTTCATGCGCACGACCATCCTCTGTTAATGGTGGTTGTGCTGGGTAACAACGTCTCCAGTACCAGTACAATTGTGCTAGCTGCATGTATATGAGGGACATGTCAATTAAGTGGCGTTGACACACACCTTGGTCGCTTACTATCCCCCATATTAATACACCACGAATGTTTAGACTGTAGCAAGCCTTTCTGCGGGGCATAACCCCCCTTGTTTTATATTTTGATATATAATAAACATTTTTTGTGTTTGTTTTAACGTCCCTTTCCATTATAATTCTGATCCAAATATTGAGGATGTGTACTGCTACACCTATCTTATTAGTTTGTTTTTTGGTAAATCATATTGACCCAAATTTACCACTAAGATAAGTATGAGGTGTCATAAAAAAACTATTTCAGAAACCCTTGAGGAAGTAAAAGCAAAAAAGATATTATCACAGTATTTCATAAAAGAGAAAGAAAAAGAAGTAGGATCGCACATCCACAAGCTCAGCTTCTGATCTATAACTGCTTCTCAGCAAAATTAATATCGCCTCTCGGCGCAATATTTACTATAGTGCCTATATTTACTAATATTTAAAAAGGTTGACAGTTTTTTTCTATTGATGACCTATCCTCAGGATAGGTCATCAATATCAGATCAGCTGGGGTCTGATTTCCGGCTGCCTTCTCTATTCGGTTTACATGCTCGCCATCACAACTGCAGTGGCAAGCAGTGAAATTACAACTAGTGATGAGCAAAGGATTTAAAAATTAAATTTTTCTGCTTGGCTGAATTTTACAAAAAAATCTGCTTTGTGATGATTACTATGTCACAAAGCACATTTCTTCGTAAGTAGTGGATGCAATGACAGGGAGCGGTGATTGCACTGCCCCCCTTGATTGTACCCCCCAGATGCCACATTCAAACATGATCGCAGCATCTGATATTAAGAACAGTGTAAAAACAAATTAAAAAAAATACTTACCTGATCCCATTGATCGCGAAGGGGCAGCCACCCCCATCTTGCTTGAAGGTCTGGCCTGGCACGAAATCTTGCAGGGCCCAAGATGACCTCATCACGCCGGTCAACATGGTAATCATACGTCACCGCACAGGGGAATTCTCCCGAGATCTTCAAGCAAGATGGCAGCAAGCAAATGGATCAAGTAAGTTTTTTGTTTTGTTTTTTACATTATTTCATGTTAAATCAATTTGCTACAACGAAGCACGAGGAAATTCGGCTTTGCAGCAAATTGAATTTATCCTGACATTCTGATTGAATTCCACATGGTGGACTTCAATTCGCTCATCACTAATTACAACCATGGCATCCCCATTCACTTTAATGGGATGTCTCCTGTCTGTTTAAGTGAATAGGACAGAACCATCTCATAGAACTGAATAGGGAGTTGCGATGGTGAGCCGGTGAACAATAAGGAGAAGGCAGCACTCGTATGATTAGTACGTAAAATAAGAATGCTTGGAGGGGGGGGGAATGTGTGTATGTAGGTAAGTAACTAGCTGAGAGATAGAAAACAGAGGATGTTTATTAATGGTATACACTCAGATTGGGTCACTGTTACTAGTGAGATACCACAAGGGTCAGTATTGGGCCCTATTCTCTTCATTATATTTATTAATGATCTTGTAGAAGGCTTGCACAGTAAAATCTGATTTTTTTCAGATGACACTAAACCATGTAAAGTACTTAACACAAAAGAGGACAGTGAACTGCTACATATAGATCTGGATAGATTGGAGGCTTGGGCAGAGAAGTGACAGATGAGGTTTAACACTGACAAATGTAGGGTTATGATAGGATGGGAAAATATATATCATCAGTACATACTAAATGGTAAAACTGAAATGAAATGGACTTTACAATTTTACTTGACAGCAAACTTAACTGTAGCAACCAGGGTCAGGCAGCTGCTGCCAATGCCAATAAGATTAAGTGCTTTAAAAGAGATATAGATCCACAGAACATAGTTCTGCGACTTAACAAATCATTATTCATACAGCACATGGAGTATTTTGTACAATTTTGGGCACCTGTGCACAAGAAAGACATAGGGGGACATTTACTATCCTGAAATATGCCTATATTATGCATATTTCTGGAACAGATTGTGGCGCAAAGGTTCTTTGAACTGCAATCTGAGACTTTTCCTTGCTCACACCAGGTCTAAAAAAGTGGGTGTGACATGGGTGGGGAAGGGGGCGGTCCGTCAGGTCCATCTCCTTCATTTTTTTCTATGCCTTTTTTAGGCATAGAAAATGGTCTAAATGTAAGCCAGCAAGGCAGCTGTCTTACGTTTAGAACTGGCGGAGGATATGCCGAAGTTATGTAGAGGCCAGCACCAGATATAAGGGTTATTAAGACCGGCATCTAAAACGCTGGTCTTAATAAATGACCCCCATAAAGCTTCAGTGAGTTAAAGGGCGCACAACTAAAATCATTAATAAAACAGACTACAGTACTACAGTACCCAGGAAAATTATCAAAATTAAATGTATTTAATTTACAAAAAAGACATCTGATGGAAGATCTAATACCTATGTCCAAATATATCAAAGGTGAACATAGAGATTTCTCCCATGATCTATTTATACCCAGGAGTGCGACCATATCAAATGGACATCTTCTACTTCTAGAGGAAAGAAGGTTTCCACATCAACATAGAAGGAGATTCTTTACTTAAGAGCCATGAGACTATGGAACTCTCTGCCAGAGGAGGTTGTGATGATGAACTCAGTAAAAGAGTTCAATGGGGCCTGAATATATTTTTTAGTGTGTAATATTACTGGTTATAGTCACTAGAATTCTGGAGAAGGATAATTGATACAGATATCCCATTTGCCTGATTGGAGTTGGGAAGGAATATTTCCCCCCAAATGAGGAAAATTGGCTTCAAACACATGAGTTTTTTTTTTTTTACCTTCCTCTGGATCAGCTTTGTAGGATAATAAGCTGAACTGGATAGACATATGTCTTTTTCAGCCTTACAAACTATGTTACTATGTTAGCTTCACTGTATGGGCATATGTGATCAGTGATCGCTTACCCCATAGAATATAATTCTTCTTGGGCAGAAGATAGCTGTTTATATAGCACAATCTGCTACACAAAAATTATGATTCTAGCAACCGGCTGAAAGACACAATTATTGCATCTTGTACACAGGGCAAATACTGTGAACAGTGTTTTGCCATATCTTTGTGGTAATCATGGCCAAAATTAAATTTGTAATGTCTGAATGAACCCTAATATTCAGTATGCCTTAAAGGGGTTATTCAGGAAATGATAATGATAACCTATTTTCAGGATAGGTTATTATCACATCATTAGGGGTCCGAGTTCTGGCACCCCTGCCGATCAAATGCTCAAAGGAGACCAGGGGAACACTGTGGGTTCCCAGCAGCTTATTATGGAGAGTGCCATACATAGTATAGTGGCTGTGCTTGGTATTGCAGCACAGCCCCATTCACTTCAATGGGGCTGAGGTGCAACTAGGTTATGTGACCGATGTATAGTGATGTCAAATGGTTTAGGAAGAGGTCGTGGCTGGCCTGTTCTAACAACTGATCAGCAGGGGTCCTTGGTGTCGGACCGCCACCTATCTGATATTGATGATTAGAGTTGAGCGAACACCTGGATATTCAGGTTCGAGAAGTTCGGCCGAACTTCCCGAAAATGTTCGGGTTTGGGATCCGAACTCGACCCGAACTTCACCCCGAACTCGAACCCCATTGAAGTCAATGGGGACCCGAACTTTTGGGTACTAAAAAGGCTGTAAAATAGCCCAGGAAAGGGCTAGAGGGCTGCAAAAAGCAGCAAAATGTAGGTAAATCTCCTGCCAACAAATGTGGATAGGGAAATGAATTAAAATAAAATAAAATAAATAAAAATTAACCAATATCAACTGGAGAGAGGTCCCATAGCAGAGAATCAGGCTTCATGTCACCCACCAATGGAGAAGGCCACTTTTACTTGTTTAGGCCCCAGCACCCAGACAGAGTAGAGAGGTCCCATAGAAGAGAATCAGGCTTCATGTCACCCACCAAAGGAAAAGGCCACTTTCAGTTATTTAGGCCCCAGGACCCAGACAGAGGAGAGAGGTGGCATAGCAGAGAATCAGGCTTCATGTCACCCACCAATGGAAAAGGCCACTTTCAGTTATTTAGGCCCCAGCACCCAGACAGAGGAGAGAAGTCCCATAGCAGAGAATCAGGCTACATGTCATCCACCAATGGGGAAGGCCACTTTTACTTGTTTAGGCATCAGCACCCTGACAGAGAAGATAGGTCCCATAGCAGAGAATCAGATTTCATGTCACCCACCAATGGAACAGGCACTTTCAGATATTTAGGCCCCGGCACCAAGACAGAGGAGAGAGGTCGCATAGCAGAGAATCAGGCTTCATGTCACCCACCAATGGAACAGGTCACTTTCAGATATTTAGGCCCCGGCACCAAGACAGAGGAGAGAGGTCGCATAGCAGAGAATCAGGCTTCATCTCACCCACCAATGGAACAGGCCACTTTCAGATATTTAGGCCCCGGCACCAAGACAGAGGAGAGAGGTCCCATAGCAGAGAATCAGGCTACATGTCATCCACCAATGGGGAAGGCCACTTTTACTTGTTTAGGCCTCAGCACCTAGATGGAGGAGATAGGTCCCATAGCAGAGAATCAGGTTTCATGTCACCCACCGATGGAACAGGCCACTTTCAGATATTTAGGCCTCGGCACCAAGACGGAGGAGAGAGGTCGCATAGCAGAGAATCAGATTTCATGTCACCCACCAATGGAACAGGCCACTTTCAGATATTTAGGCCCCTGGCACCAAGACAGAGGAGAGAGGTCGCATAGCAGAGAATCAGGCTTCATGTCACCCACCAATGGAACAGGTCACTTTCAGATATTTAGGCCCCGGCACCAAGACAGAGGAGAGAGGTCGCATAGCAGAGAATCAGGCTACATGTCACCGATAAATGGAAAAGGCCACTTTCAGTTATTTAGGCCCCAGCACCCAGACAGAGGAGAGAGGTCCCATAGCAGAGAATCAGGCTACATGTCATCCACCAATGGGGAAGGCCACTTTTACTTGTTTAGGCATCAGCACCCTGACAGAGGAAATAGGTCCCATAGCAGAGAATCAGATTTCATGTCACCCACCAATGGAACAGGCCATTTTCAGATATTTAGGCCCAGGCACCAAGACAGAGGAGAGAGGTCGTATAGCAGAGATTCAGGCTTCATGTCACCCACCAATGGAACAGGTCACTTTCAGATATTTAGGCCCCGGCACCAAGACAGAGGAGAGAGGTCGCATAGCAGAGAATCAGGCTTCATCTCACCCACCAATGGAACAGGCCACTTTCAGATATTTAGGCCCCGGCACCAAGACAGAGGAGAGAGGTCGCATAGCAGAGAATCAGGCTTCATGTCACCCACCAATGGAACAGGTCACTTTCAGATATTTAGGCCCCGGCACCAAGACAGAGGAGAGAGGTCGCATAGCAGAGAATCAGGCTTCATCTCACCCACCAATGGAACAGGCCACTTTCAGATATTTAGGCCCCGGCACCAAGACAGAGGAGAGAGGTCCCATAGCAGAGAATCAGGCTACATGTCATCCACCAATGGGGAAGGCCACTTTTACTTGTTTAGGCCTCAGCACCCAGACGGAGGAGATAGGTCCCATAGCAGAGAATCAGGTTTCATGTCACCCACCGATGGAACAGGCCACTTTCAGATATTTAGGCCTCGGCACCAAGACGGAGGAGAGAGGTCCCATAGCAGAGAATCAGGCTACATGTCATCCACCAATGGGGAAGGCCACTTTTACTTGTTTAGGCCTCAGCACCCAGACAGAGGAGATAGGTCCCATAGCAGAGAATCAGGTTTCATGTCACCCACCGATGGAACAGGCCACTTTCAGATATTTAGGCCCCGGCACCAAGACAGAGGAGAGAGTTTGCATAGCAGAGAATCAGGCTTCATGTCACCCACCAATGGAACAGGCCACTTTCAGATATTTAGGCCCCGGCACCAAGACAGAGGAGAGAGGTCGCATAGCAGAGAATCAGGCTTCATCTCACCCACCAATGGAACAGGCCACTTTCAGATATTTAGGCCCCGGCACCAAGACAGAGGAGAGAGGTCCCATAGCAGAGAATCAGGCTACATGTCATCCACCAATGGGGAAGGCCACTTTTACTTGTTTAGGCCTCAGCACCCAGACGGAGGAGATAGGTCCCATAGCAGAGAATCAGGTTTCATGTCACCCACCGATGGAACAGGCCACTTTCAGATATTTAGGCCTCGGCACCAAGACGGAGGAGAGAGGTCTCATAGCAGAGAATCAGGCTACATGTCATCCACCAATGGGGAAGGCCACTTTTACTTGTTTAGGCCTCAGCACCCAGACAGAGGAGAGAGGTCGCATAGCAGAGAATCAGGCTTCATCTCACCCACCAATGGAACAGGCCACTTTCAGATATTTAGGCCCCGGCACCAAGACAGAGGAGAGAGGTCGCATAACAGAGAATCAGGCTTCATGTCACAAACCATTGGAACGGGCCACTTTACGATATTCAGGCCCCTGGCACCCAGATGGAGGAGAGGTTCATAAACTTTAGGTTGCCCCGCAATATAATGGTAAAATAAAAAAAAAGAGGATTGAAAGAAGAAGTGCCCTGGAGTCCAAGAATATATGGTTAAGGGGAGGTAGTTATAAATGTCTAATCTGCAGAAGGGATGGACAGGTCCTGTGGGATCCATGCCTGGTTCCTTTTTATGAATGTCAGCTTGTCCACATTGGCTCTGGACAGGCGGCTGTGTTTGTCAGTAATGACGCCCCCTGCCGTGCTGAATACACGTTCAGACAAAACGCTGGCCACCAGGCAGGCCAGCACCTCCAAGGCATAAAAGGCTAGCTCTGGCCACATGGACAATTTGGAGACCCAGAAGTTGAATGGGGCCGAACCATCAGTCAGTACGTAGAGGGGTGTGCACACGTACTGTTCCACCATGTTAGTGAAATGCTGCCTCCTGCTAACACGTTCAGTATCAGGTGGTGGTGCAGTTAGCTGTGGCGTGGTGACAAAACTTTTCCACATCTCTGCCATGCTAACCCTGCCCTCAGTGGAGATGGCCGTGACACAGCTGCATTGGCGACCTCTCGCTCCTCCTCTGCTTTCGCCTTGGGCTTCCACTTATTCCCCTGTGACATTTGGGAATGCTCTCAGTAGTGCGTCTACCAACGTGTGCTTGTACTCGCGCATCTTCCTATCACGCTCCAATGCAGGAAGTAAGGTGGGCTCATTGTCTTTGTACCGAGGATCCAGCCGGGTGGCAACCCAGTAGTCTGCACACGTTAAAATGTGGGCAACTCTGCTGTCGTTGAACAGGCACTGCAGCATGTAGTCGCTTATGTGTGCCAGGCTGCCCAGAGGTAAGGACAAGCTGTCCTCTGTGGGAGGCGTATGGTCGTCGTCCTCCGTTTCCCCCCAGCCACGCACCAGTGATGGGCCCGAGCTGCGTTGGGTGCCACCCCGCTATGAACATGCTTCATCCTCATCCTCCCCCACCTCATCCCCGTCCTCCTCGTCCTCAAGTAGTGGGCCCTGACTGGCCACATTTGTACCTGGCCTCTGCTGTTGCAAAAAACCTCCCTCTGAGCCACTTCTAAAAGACTGGCCTGAAAGTACTAAAAATTACCCCTCTTCCTCCTCCTCCTCCTCTTCTAGTATCGCCCTAAGTGTTTTCTCAAGGAGACATAGAAGTGGTATTGTAATGTTGATAAAGGCGTCATCGCCACTGGCCATGTTGGTGGAGATCTCGAAACAGCGCAACAGGGCACACAGGTCTCGCATGGAGGCCCAATCATTGGTGGTGAAGTGGTGCTATTCCGCAGTGCGACTGACCCGTGTGTGCTGCAGCTGAAACTCCTCTATGGCCTGCTGCTGCTCGCACAGTCTCTCCAGCATGTGCAAGGTGGAGTTCCACCTGGTGGGCACGTTGCATATGAGGCGGTGAGCGGGAAGGCCAAAGTTACGCAGTAGCGCAGACAGGCGATCAGCGGCAGGATGTGAACGCCAGAAGCGAGCACAGACGGCCGCACTTTCTGCAGTAGCTCTGAAATGTCGGGGTAGTTGTGAATAAACTTCTGCACCACCAAATTCAGCACATGCGCCAGGCAAGGGATGTGCGCCAAACTGGCTAGTCCCAGAGCTGCGACGGGATTTCGGCCATTATCACACACCACCAGGCCGGGCTTGAGGCCCACCGGCAGCAACCACTCGTTGGTCTGTTGTTCAAAACCCCGCCACAACTACTGCGCGGTGTGGGGTCTGTCCCCCAAACATATGAGTTTCAGAATGGCCTGCTGACGTTTAACCCTGGGTTGTGCTTAAGTTGGTGGTGAAGGTGTGTGGCTGACTGGATGAGCAGGTGGAAGAAGAGGAGGAGGAAGCCGAGTAGGAGGAGGAGGCTACAGGAGGCAAAGAATGATGCCCTGCGATCCTTGGTGGCGGAAGGACGTGCACCAAGGAACTCTCCGCCTGGGGCCCAGCCGCCACTACATTTACCCAGTGTGCAGTGAGGGAGATATAGCATCCCTGGCCATGTTTAGTGGTCCACGTGTCTGTGGTTAGGTGGACCTTGCCACAGATGGCGTTGCGCAGTGCACACTTGATTTTATCAGACACTTGGTTGTGCAGGGAAGGCACGGCTGTCTTGGAGAAGTAGTGGCAGCTGGGAAGAACATACTGTGGGCCAACCATCGCCATCAGCTATTTGAAGCTGTCTGTGTCCACCAGTCTGAATGACAGCATTTCAAAGGCCAGTAGTTTAGAAATGCTTGCATTCAGGCCCAGGGCTCAAGGGTGGCTAGGTGGGAATTTACGCTTTCTCTCCAATGTTTGTGAGATGGAGAGCTGAACGCTGCCGTGTGACATGGTGGAGATGCTTGGTGACGGAGGTGGTGGTGTTGTTGGCACATCCTCTGTTTGGTGGGCGGCAGGTGCCAAAATTCCTCCCGAGGCGGAGGAAGAGGCCGAGGCAGCAGCAGAAGAGGGAGCAGGGGGAGCCAGAGTGAGTTCCTTGCTTTTAAGGTGTTTACTCCACTGCAGTTCATGCTTTGCATGTAGATGCCTGGTCATGCAGGTTATGCTCAGGTTCAGAACGTTAATGCCTCGCTTCAGGCTCTGATGGCACAGCGTGCAAACCACTCGGGTCTTGTCATCAGCACATTGAAGAAGTGCCATGCCAGGAAACTCCTTGAAGCTGCCTTTGGGGTGCTCGGTCCCTGGTGGCGGTGGCCAGTAGCAGGGGAACTCTCTTGGCAGCGGCTGTTCTGCTTTTGCCCCCTGCTCCCTCATTTGCTACGCTGTTGGCTCAGTCTCACCACTGCCTCTTCCTCTGAACTATGAACGTCAGTGGTACGACCTTCATTCCATGTGGGGTCTAGGACCTCATCGTCCCCTGCATCGTCTTCCACACAATCTTCCTCCCTGACCTCCTGTTCGGTCTGCACACTGCAAAAAGACGCAGCAGTTGGCACCTGTGTTTTGTCATGATCCAAGACGTGTGGACTCTGATGAGGTGGTATTCCCATGTCCTCATCATCAGGAAACATAAGTGGTTGTGTGTCAGTGCATTCTATGTCTTCCACCAATGGGGAAAGGCAAGGTGGATTCCCTTGGGAAACCCTGCCAGCAGAATCTTAAAACAGCATAAGAGACTGCTGCATAACTTGAGGCTCAGACAGTTTCCCTGATATGCATGGGGTTGATGTGACAGACTGATGGGCTTGGTTTTCAGGCACCACCTGTGCGCTTTCTGCAGAAGACTGGGTGGGAAATATTGTTGTGAACGTGCTGGATCCACTGTCGGACACCCAATTGACTAGCGCCTGTACTTGCTCAGGCCTTACCATCCTTAGAACGGCATTGGGCCCCACCAAATATCACTATAAATTCTGGCTGGTACTGGAACCTGAGGTAGTTGGTTCACTAAAATGTGTGGCTGTGGAAGAACGACCACGTCCTCTCCCAGCACCAGAGGGTCCACTAACAACACCACTACCATGTTCGCGTCCGCATCCCTTACTAGGTGTTTTCCTTATTGTTACCGTTCACCACAATAAGAAAAAAAATTATTTGGCCCAATGTATTGAATTCAAAGTCAGGCCTTTTTTTTACAGACACCTAACACTATCTGGCTATCTATTTATGTACCGTATTACACTAATCCAGGCACAGCAGTAACCACAGATTTTGGGTAATATCAATTGTAGGCCTAGTATTTAGGCCCTGGATGAAAGGTGTCCTTTTATGGACAGATTTACACTTGGAGATGCACAGTGGCGTGTGAAAAAAAATATTGTATTATGCTTTCAGCACTATTCAGCAGTATTTTAAGACTTTGCGTAATATACCCTTTAACGAAAAGAAATACACTTAGAGATGCAAAACAGTGTGTGCAAATGTAGAGGATTATGCTGTATTTTAACACTCACTGTAATATACCATTTAACGGAAAGAAATACACTTGGAGATGCACGCTTAGTGCAATATACCCTTTTGCGGACAGATTTACTTGGCCTGCAACAGCTGGAAGACCAGATTTTGGGTATTGCTATTTTAGCAATTGAATTTCACCCAAGAACAAAATATATCCTTTGACGGATACTATTAAACTCCTTGTCCAGCCACAGCTAGAACACCATATTTACTGTATTTCTATTTTTGCAACTGAATTTCACCCCAGAAAATAATATATCCTTTGACTGACACTATGTAACTTGTCCAGTCACAGCTGGAACTCCATATTTACGGTATTGCTATTTTGGTAATTGAATTTCAACCCAGAACAAAATATATCCTTTGACGGATACTATTAAACTACTTGTCCAGCCACAGCTAGAACACCAGATTTACTGTATTTCTATTTTTGCAACTGAATTTCACCCCAGAAAATAATATATCCTTTGATGGACACTATGAAACTTGTCTAGTCACAGCTAGTACACCAGATTTACGGTATTGCTATTTTGGCAATTGAATTTCCACCCAGAACAAAATATATACTTTGACGGATACTATTAAACTACTTGTCCAGCCACAGCTAGAACACCAGATTTACTGTATTTCTATTTTTGCAACTGAATTTCACCCCAGAAAATAATATATCCTTTGACGGACACTATGAAACTTGTCCAGTCACAGCTGGAACACCAGATTTACGGTATTGTTATTTTGGTAATTGAATTTCAACCCAGAACAAAAGCTATACTTTTACGGACACTATGAAACTTGTCCTGCCACAGCACAAACCACTGATTTAGGGTATTGCTATTTTGGAAACTGAATTTCACCCCAGAAAAAAAATATATATTCTTTGCCAGACAGTATTACACTTGGCTAGCCACAGCTGGAACACCAGATTTAGGGTATTGCTATTTTTTTTAAGTGAATTTCACCCCTCAATAACATATAGAAAATTCTATCCTGAGTTTCTATGGGTGACAATAAGCACAGCCAAGCCCCTGATGTAGGATATAGCAAAAAAAAAAAAACTACTATTGATGGATTAATGGACTTGGTGGCAGCTTGTGCTGGCGCACCACAAGACGCAAAATGGGCGCCGATCACCCCAGAAAAAAGTGACAGAAAAACTCTCTGGGCAGCCTGAAAACAGTGAGCAATTAACGAGCAGAAGTTGAGTGATTCACAGCGGTAGATCGATCACTTCATTAAGTCTATTTGCTGAGTTAATCTCTGCCTAATCTCGCCCTAACAGCAGCTGCATCCTATCCCTACACTAATCAGAGCAGAGTGACGTGCGGCGCGACATGACTCCAGCTTAAATAGAGGCTGGGTCACATGCTGCACTTGGCCAATCACAGCCATGCCAATAGTAGGCATGGCTGTGATGGCCTCTTTGGTAAAGTAGTCTGACGCTTGTCGATTGGCTGCTTTGCAGGCTTTCAAAATGCGCCATAGAAATCGCCGAACAACGAACCCGAACCTGAACTTTTACGTAAATGTTCAGGTTCGGGTCCATGTCACAAACACCCCAAAATTCGGTACGAACCAGAACTATACAGTTCGGGTTCGCTTATCCCTATTGATGACCTATCCAGAGGATAGTAGAAGTAAAAGGACCAGAGTAGTTTACTTCTACGATTCTCTACTATATTCACCGAGGAAAATAAACTGTCAGATGAAATGCAGAATGTAAAAGTAAATTCCCCATTAAAAGTGCCCTGTCTGACCCAGGAAGAAGTAGAACAGCAACTTAAAAAGATTAAAATAGACAAATCGCAAGGAAAAGATGGCATACACCCCCGTATCCTAAGGGAATTATGCGATGTCATAGCCAGACCTTTATTACTGATATTTACAGACTCTATACTGATAGGAAATGCTCTAGGCTTGACCTGGGTGAGTCAGTGGATGTCATATATCTGGACTTTTCCAAAGCATTTGACACTGTACCACACAAAAGGTTAGTATATAAAATGAGAATGCTTGGACTGGGAGAAAATGTCTTTATGTGGGTAAGTAACTGGCTGAGTGATAGAAAACAGAGGGTGTTTATTAACGGTACACACTCAGATTGGGTCACTGTCACTGGTGGGGTACCTCAGGGGTCAGTATTGGGCCCTATTCTCTTCAATATATTTATTAATGATCTTGTAGAAGGCTTGAACAGTAAAATATACATTTTTGCAGATGACACTAAACTGTGTAAAGTAATTAACACTGAAGAGGATGGTTTTCTGCTACAAAGGGATCTGGATAGACTGAAGGCTTGGGCAAAGAAATGGCTGATGAGGTTTAACACTGACAAATGTAAAGTTATGCACATGGGAAGGAATAATGCAAGTCACCCGTACATACTAAATGGTAGAACACTCGTTAACACTGACATGGAAAAGGATCTAGGAATTTTAATAAATAGCAAACTAAGCTGTAAAAACCAGTGTCAGGCAGCTGCTGCCAAGGCCAATAAGATAATGGGTTGCATCAAAAGGGGCATAGATGCCCGTGATGAGAACATAGTCCTACCACTTTACAAATCACTAGTCAGACCACACATGGAGTACTGTGTACAGTTCTGGGCTCCTGTGAACAAGGCAGACATATCAGAGCTGGAGGGGGTTCAGAGGAGGGCAACTAAAGTAATAACTGGAATGGGGAAACTACAGTACCCTGAAAGGTTATCAAAATTAGGGTTATTTACTTTAGAAAAAAGACGACTGAGGGGAGATCTAATAACTATGTATAAATATATCAGGGGTCAGTACAGAGATCTCTCCCATCATCGATTTATCCCCAGGACTGTGACGAGGAGACATCTTCTGCGTCTGGAGGAAAGAAGGTTTGTACACAAACATAGAAAAGGATTCTTCACTGTAAGAGCAGTGAGACTATGGAACTCTCTGCCTGAGGAGGTGGTGATGGTGAGTACAATAAAGGAATTCAAGAGTAGCCTGGATGTATTTCTGAAGTGTAATAATGTTACAGGCTATAGCTACTAGAGAGGGGTCGTTGATATAGGGGGTTATTCTGATTGCCTGATTGGAGTCGGGAAGTAATTTTTTTCCCCTTAAGTGGGGAAAATTGGCTTCTGCCTCTAAGGGGTTTTTTGCCTTCCTCTGGATCAACTTGTAGAAAACAAGCCGAACTGGATGGACAAATGTCTTTTTTCGGTCTTATATAGTATGTTACTATGATTCGGTGTGACAGTATTGGATCTGCGGTTTTTGCACAGCTGATTCATTCCGGTGGCCTGGTGAGACCGTTGTGTGCTGCTTTTATCTACTTTTGTTTGCTATCCAGAGGATAGGTCATCAAAATTATTCCCAGGACAACCCTTTTAATTTTTATATTATAAAACTATGTAACTGTTATCACTAAAACACATCAAGACATACTATACTTTAGTGTCAAGATGCAACACAGTGCCCCAGATGTTTTAGGACCCTAGCAATCTTTCTGTATAATTGGGATCAAGTTGTGTACCTGGCAGCTACATAATCGACTAATCAGACAACTTCAATTTTTGGAACTACAATATATCAGCAGAGAAAGTAGCACCTAAAGACAGACAAAACTTATAGTCAGTAACAGGCAAAGTACAGGCAGACTACTTGTGAATCCGTGAAACAGTCTGAAGGGTGGATATGGTAATCAGTCAACAGAGAGTCAGAAAGACAAGGTCTTTTAAATATCCAGAAATGGCCCGCAATTGTCAGGAGAAGAATTAGGGTATGTATAATGGCCCTTTAAGACCCAGAAGGAGCGTGCACCCTATAGGTATGAGGAAGGCATTTTCTGGTAAAAAGCAAGCCTTCTAGAGAGAGACACAAACAGGTCAGCAAGAGTCAGGAGAAGAATAAGGGTATGTGTAATGGTCTTTTAAGACCCAGAAGTAGCATGCACCCTACATTATAGGTATGAGGAAGGCATTTTCTTGTAAGAAGCAAGCCTTCTAGAGAGAGACACTAGTGTTGAGCGAGCATATTGGTGGTATTCGGCCGAATTCTGCATGTGCTCGAGCGCAATGCTCGAGACTCCTTTCCGCGCGTCTCTTGGCTGCTATGCAGCCAATAAACGTGCAGGTAAGTACTGCCCTCACCGTAATGCCATAGCCATGTTGGTTACTGGCATTACAGTGATTGGCTGGCCGGAACGCGTCATCAGGTGCTATATAGCATCTAATGGCGCGTGTTCGGCTGAGTCTTAGTCAGGGAGAGCTGTGCATAGGAAGGGACAGACAGTGTAGGGAGTGATATTGGACTATTTTTATTAGGAAAACTTTTCAGAGACCCAAAAGTCCTTTTAAGGACTATTGTGTGAGACAACAGCAATATATATCTGTGCACAACTTGTGCTAAATTGCTAAAACTTTACAGAGCCAAAAGTCCTTTTAAGAACTATTGTATGGCAGCAGCAGCAAATTTCTTTTTTTAGCGCATCCTACGCTAAATAGGCTGCTACGGACAGTTAAATTATCTGCACCACATCTCCTGTATAAAGTGTGCGCATCCCAAAAAATATCTGTGACATCCAGTGTACTTTTTCCATAGATGGTGTCCACTGCGGACAGTAAAATTATCTGCGGCACATTTCCTGTGTAACATGTTAGCATCCCAAAAAATATCTGTGACATCCAGTGTACTCTTTCCATAGACTGTGTCCGCTGCGGACAGTTAAATTAGATGTGCCACATCTCCTGTGTAAAGTGTGCGCATCCCAAAAATATCTGTGACATCCAGTGTATTTTTCCGTAGATGGTGTCCTCTGTGGACAGTGACATTAGTTGCCCAACATCTGCAGTGTAATGTGTGCGCTGAAAAAATTTATCTGTGACATACAGTGTACTTTTTCAATAGACGGTGTCCGCTTCTGACAGTGACATTACCAGTTCTACATCTCCAGTGTAACGTGTGCGCTGAAAAAAATCTATCTTTAACATACAGTGTACTTTTTCCGTAGAGGCTGTGGACAGTAACATTACCTGTGGTACCTCTCCTGTATAATGTTTCCTCATCCCAAATACCTGTGACATTCCCTATAATTTTTTATTAGCTGCTGGTGACATCATTGACATTATCTGTGGGATATCTCCTGTGTGACGTTTCCACATCCCAAATACCTTTTTACATTTTTTGCACATACACTTCCAAATCCTACCCTACTGTACGTGTGACATACTTTCAAGCATATAAACCATTTAAAATGAAGAAGGCGAGCAGTGAGGGACGGGGAAGTGGCTATGATGCTGATGGTGCACACAGAGACCGTGGCCCTGGGCGCTTTGAAACTGTGCCTGCTGCCAGAGCACAAGAAAAGCTATCATCCATGATACCTAGCTTCATGTCCCACTTTGCGCAGGACACCACTCTTGAAGTCAGACCAGTATGACCAGGGGGTCGGTTGGATTGCAGCAGATAATGCTTCCAGTCGGTTAAGCACCACCCTGTCTTCCACCAAGTCCAGTCTCAGTAGCCAAGGCCCTCTCATATAATTTTTTAGAGGGTCAGCTATCCTGCAGGCCCTCGCATATAATGTTTTACAGGGTCAGCTTACCTGTAGGCCCTCATCTACAACCTTTTAGAGGATCAGCTCACCAGCAGGCCCTCACCTACACTCTTTTAGAGGGTCAGCTCACCTGCAGACCCTCACCTACAACCTTTTACAGGGTCAGCTCACCTGCAGGCCGTCGCATATAATGTTTTATAGGGTCAGCTCACCTGCAGTCCCTCGCATATAATGTTTTACAGGGTCAGCTCACCTGCAGGCCCTTGCATATAATTTTTTAGAGGGTCAGCTCACCAGCAGGCCCTCACCTACAACCTTTTAAAGGGTCAGCTAACCTGCAGGCCCTTTTGTAAAATGTTTTACAGGGTCAGCTCACCTGCAGGCCCTCACTTACAATCTTTTAAAGGGTCAGCTCACCTGCAGGCCCTCGCATATAATGTTTTACAGGGTCATCTCATCTTCAGGCCCTAACATATAATTTTTTAGAGGGTCAGCTCACCAGCAGACCCTCACCTACAATCTTTTACAGGGTCAGCTCACCTACAGGCACTCGCATATAATGTTTTACAGGGTCAGCTCACCTACAGGCCATCGCATATACTTTTTTAAAGAGTCAGCTCACCAGCAAGCACTCGCATATAATGTTTTACAGGGTCAGCTCAACTACAGGCCCTCGCATATAATTTTTTAAAGAGTCAGCTCACCAGCAAGCACTCGCATATAATGTTTTACAGGGTAAGCTCACCAGCAGGCCCTCACCTACAATCTTTTAGAGGATCAGCTCACCTGCAGGCCCTCACCTACAAGCTTTTAGAGCAGGGGTGCACAACCTTTTCTGGTTGGGGGCCACATTGTCAGCCTGAACCAATTCCAAGGACCGAAAATAAAACTTAAAGGGGTATGACCAACTGAAATACTGTATTTTTGGCATATTGAACATACAGTATATACTATAAATGTCTAGTTACAGTTCTAGGACTCCCATCTAATAGGAGAATACATGAAAGATACATCTAAGAAGTCATAAGTCATAGACATACATGTCTTTTACCAGATGTTTGGGGGCCGCACAGAATGGTATCGAGGGCCGCATGTGGCCCCCGAGCCGCAGGTTGTGCACCACTGTTTTAGAGGGTCAGCTCACCAGGAGGCCCTCACCTACAATATTTTATAGGATCATCTCGCATGCAGGCCCTTGTATATCATGTTTTACAGGGTCAGCTCACCTACAGGCCCTTGCATATAATGTTTTACAGGGTCAGCTCACCAGCATGCCCTCACCCACAATCTTTTACTGGGTCAGCTCACCAGAAGACCCTCACCCCTAAGGTTTTAGAGGGTCAGCTCAGCAGCAGGCTCTGGCCCCTAATGTTTTAGATGGTCAGATCAGCAGACCCTAGCTCCAAATGTTTTTGAAAGTCACCATCAGGCCATCAATCATAATTTTTCAAGGGTGTGTATGATGCCCTCCTTTATATGTAATTTTTGGCAGCCCTTTCACTTAGTGCATAGGCTTTATGAGTATAGGAGTCCCACTACATGAACAATTGTACCCCAATCTGAATGAGGCCCTCCTCTATGTGATATACAGGTCGTATTGGAGTGCCTCTTGCTTGTAATTTTTGGCAAAACTTGCACTTTATATACAAGTATTGTATATTTTCCTCTAAAATCGATTTTATCTTTGGTTTTGTGCGTATTATTGTCAGTCTGTAAAAGTGGCGTACTACTTGGACAACATGGTTCCCAGCAGCGACCTGGGAGTCCAAGATGCATCCAGACATCCACCGCCTGCTGTTCCCGAACTATTTAGTTGGTGTTTCCATCAATTTCTGACCTTTTGCTATGAACTAGGCACCCTCCCCTCTTAAGAGCAGGGGGTGCCTGGTTTAAAGGGTTTCTGTCACCAACTTTTGACATTATAAGCTGTCTGACATTAGCTATGTGCTAATGTCAGACCAGCTTGATAATGTCTTTTTTATAAAAATCCGCTGTATATATAGTCTGAAAAACTTACTTTTATATTATGTAAATTAGCCTCTAGGAGCAGGGGGGGCGTTGCCCTGCTCCTAGCGGCTCCGTCCGGCAACCTGCTGGCACGCCCCTTCACACTTTGATTGACAGTGCAGGGCAGCGATCCTCCTGCACTGTCTCGTTCTGAAATCGCGCGCCCGCGCCACCGCTCTGTATTCGGCGCAGGTGCGGTGAGCAGAGGACAGCAGGCACCAGTGTCCTCTGCTCACCGCGCCTGCGCCGAATACAGAGCGGCGGCGCGGGCGCGCGATTTCAGAACGAGACAGTGCAGGAGGATCGCTGCCCTGCACTGTCAATCAAAGTGTGAAGGGGCGTGCCAGCAGGTTGCCGGACGGAGCCGCTAGGAGCAGGGCAACGCCCCCCCTGCTCCTAGAGGCTAATTTACATAATATAAAAGTAAGTTTTTCAGACTATATATACAGCGGATTTTTATAAAAAAGACATTATCAAGCTGGTCTGACATTAGCACATAGCTAATGTCAGACAGCTTATAATGCCAAAAGTTGGTGACAGAAACCCTTTAATGCTTGGGTTCTACCATTGACTTCCATTATACTCGGGTGCTCTGTAGAGCACCCGAGCATCTCTATATGTTTGGCCCGAACACCTGAGCACTTGGGTGCTCGATCAACACTACTTTTTACATTTGTTTGTCCATGTACCAGCTCCTGTTTGTTTCCAGGAGTTTGACTTTTCACTGCTTGTCTAAACTTCTGCCTTGCTCTCCATATTGACCCAGTGGTGCCTGCCCTGACCTCTGACCTTTTACAGATTTTCACATGATCTGTATCTTTTGAAAGCCTTGGGTAAGTAGTCAGCTAAATAAAGACTACTACAAGAAGTAGTAGCCTGGAGATTGTGCAGCATCCCACTGCTACGGCAGTGGTCCACTGCTAAAAGAGTTTGCTGAAGGAGTTAACAGGTCGTTAGCTACTGTTACTAGGTGGGGCTGTTCCACTCTCCCTATAGAGAGGAGTAGGATCAGAACACAGTGAGACAGAGAGGTTTAAGGAATTAGTAAAAGAGCAGCCCTGAAACAAAAACAGCCAGGCAGGAACAAAAGATGTAGAAATAAAGCTTAAAACCAGCTTAACCCCAAAGTTAATTTGTCCAAGAGATGAAAGGCCTTTAGGAGATTTGACATGCCTTAAAGGCTCACAGGGAATCTGCTATTTCTCATATCCCACAGAGGACTTTGTGAATCCACTTGTGAGTAAAGAAGTGAGTGTAGAAAACACCAAGAAATCTATGCACCCCTATTTCTGAATGTTTGTACTTGAGTTAGAGAAAAAAGTGCAGTGTGAGGAAAATTTCTTTAGCGGAAAAAAAAATTGGCTTTTTAACTACCTTTGCAGCTGTAAGAACTGTAAAAAGTGCAAAACTGTAAAATAATGGCCAGTCCATGCATGCTAAGAAGGGTGACTGCTGTATTCAAACCTTATCTGCAAGTAAAGAACCATTAATCTGTTAAAACTTCCTCATTATTGCCTCACACCACAGGGAACCCTGCCTTGCAATTCAAAATTCATCACCACCATGAACTTTTCGAATCATCACCAGGCAGAAGAACCCCAGGAAGAGAAAGGAGAAGAAAAGGTGTACCTTTCCCATCAAATAAGACCCAGGGGAGCTACAGAGAGAGGACTGCTACCATGAGTAACTACAACCATTATTGTTGCTACAACAATTCCAATCTTCTCTGCTTTCCCCTTCAGTCTCTGCAGTTGTCCTGCAGCAAAGACCAGATCCATGTATAGAGGTTAAGGTTTAATGCCGATGGACCACTTATGATAATACTCCTGCTAATACCCTTGGGAGTAGCTCTACGCTAAACCTGTTTAAATGACAAAGTGGGTCCACATCTGCTTCATAACAACTGTCCTGCAGAGATGATGTCATGTACATTCATATAACTGCCATAATCAATTAATAGCCCTAGTGGTCAAGTGGATATGCAGAATATCATTGCTGCAGAAGAGTATCGGAGTATCAGAAGACACCTTTAGTACTCGGAAAGATGACTACTATAGGTGAAGTCTAGTTTTGAAGTCTGGTTAACAACTGGCGTTGTTACACTGTCTATGGACTGCATAAATATAGAAAATCGGTCCCACCTGAAAAAAAATACTGTACATATGCACATTCCTATGTACTTCTTGCCGTTTTTGTAACTTTCAGAGGATGACAGAGCATGAAATACTTTAGTTATTTAGGCAGACACCCAGTCTGTATATTCATTCTGTTATGCATTTTATGATCTTATGAATGTTTAATAAAGGACATTGTTTTTAAGATCTCAGTGAGTGCAGCTTTGCTGGTGTATGCTGTTTTATCAACTGCAAGGCTGGTGGAAGATATAATTATGGTAGTCTGACATCAGGAAATGCTAATGAAATAATATTACCTTATTTAAATGTAAATGTACAATGCACATAGTATTATTATTCTACCTTTATGCTTTAATTTTTAAAACATTAACTCTATAATGTTCCTCAAAGGTTACTAAGATTTACCAGTAATGGGTGGCCAAAGGCTCTTTTGGAATTTCTGTTTTCTTCGGAAGTCACTAATGGCTCTGTCATGCTTTCTTGCTAATATGTGAATTCATGCATCTTTATCTTTTGGGGAATTGTCAGAGAAGATAAACCTTGAGAAGACAGGTGCATCAAGAAGAAAAGCAGCCTTTCATGTCATCAGATATAGCAAGGCAGTAAAACTAATAAGCAGAAAGGAAGGTGAAATTGAAACAGATTTAAAAATGACAGTTTAATGAAAGTTTTGCAAAGTATTAATCTGACAGAAAACATGTATTGTCAAACAAGCTGAAATGATTGAGCTATATAGCACACAGCAAAAGAAGAGAGGTCAACCGGAAATTTGTACAGCCAATACAACTAGACATTCTTGTAAACTGGAATATTGTTATAAAAAATTACGTAATCAGAAGAACAGAACTAATATCTATTGGTATTTGATAAAAACAAAAAACTGACAAGTGTCAACTGATTTTGTTAACATATATATACAAGCAACAAAAATAATAATAGGAATTTGTTACTTTTAGAACTGACCATCATAAACTTAAAGGGTTTGTTTGGTTTAGGGTTGTTTACCACTGAAGAAGGAGAATATAAATCTCCGAAACACGTTTGGTTTCGAGCAGTATTGGACAACTAATGACAAAACTTCATTCATCTATAAAATTGCAAGTTTTGCATTGTGCACATTCAAATTTACCAAAATAATCCCAGCGAGGATAATTATACCGTGATAACCCGCTATACAACTAAGCCTAGGACCCGTAGACAAGCACTGCCTCCCGATAATGTGGGATGCCTCCCGCTCACGTGGAACGCCACGTGAGATGCCATTCCCGACCAGCGGAGAGAGCGGGGAACTTGACTTATCGCAGTTTCAATTCCACGAGTGGTAAAGTACAGCAATAAATATGAATATCACTCTTATGTTGACAATGTAATATTGAACATTTTGCCTAATATTTTGCTCAATAAACTGACTAAGCTATAATAAGGGCCATTGAAAGCATATTGGCCGTGTGGAGCTTTGATCATTCATAAGCCATTAAGATCATATTACACCAAAAAGTTCAAAAGGTTCAAGGCTATAAGATGTTTCCTGTTATATGCTATTGATCTTGAGAATATTGGGATTTACAGTGGATATATAAAGTCTACACACCACTGTTAAAATGTCAGGTTTCTGTGCTGTAAAAAAATGAGACAAAGATAAATCATTTCAGACCATTTTGCACCTTTAATGTGACCTATAAACTGTACAACTCAATTGAAAAACAAACTGAAATCTTTTAGGTAGAGGGAAGAAAAAATATAAAAATTAAATAATATTATTGCATAAGTGTGCACACCCTCAAACTAATACTTTGTTGAAGCAACTTTTGATTTTATTATAGCACTCATTCTTTTTAGGTATGAGTCTATCAGAATGGCACATTTTGACTTGGCAAGATTTGCCCACTCTTCATTGCAAAAAACACTCTGTCAGATTGCGAGGGCATCTCCTGTGCAGAACATTCTTTAGATCACCCCACAGATTTTCAATCGGATTCAGGTCTGGGCTCTGCCTGGGCCATTCCAAAACTTTAATATTCTTCTGGTGAAGCCATTCCTTTGTTGATTTGGATGTATGCTTTGGGTCATTGTCATGCTGATAGATGATGTTCCTCTTCGTGTTCAGTTTTCTATCAGAAGCCTGAAGGTTTTGTGCCATTATTGACTGGTATTTGGAGCTGTTCATAATTCCCTCTATCTTAACTAAGGCCCCAGTTCCAGCTAAAGAAAAACAGCCCCAAAGCATGATGCTGCTAGCACAATGCTTAACTGTGCATTGGTGTATGCATATGAAGAATACGGGAGATTGTTGTCACCTGTACCATACAGCCAGTACTTGCCAGATATTCCTGCAGCTGCTTTAATGTTGCTGTAGGCCTCTTGGTAGCCTCCCAGACCAGTTTTCTTCTCGTCTTCTCGTCTTTTCATCAATTTTGGAGGGACGTCCAGTTCTTGGTAATGTCACTGTTGGGCCATATTTTCTCCACTTGATGATGACTGTCTTCACTGTGTTCCATGGTATATCTAAAGCTTCGGAAATTCTATTGTACCCTTTTCCTGACTGATACCTTTTAACAATGAAATCCCTCTGATGCTTTGGAAGCTTTCTGTGGACCATGGCTTTTGCTGTGGGATGCGACTAAGAAAATTTCAGGAAAGATCAACTAGAGCAGATTAACTTTATTTGGGGTTTATCAGAGGCACTTTAAATGATGGCAGGTGTATGCTGACTCCTATTAAACATGATTTTGAATGTGATTGCTTAATTCTGAACACAGCTACATCCCCAGTTATAAGAGGGTGTGCAGACTTATGCAACCACATTATTTTAGTTTTTTTTTGTTTTCTTCCCTCCACCTAAAAGATTTCAGTTTGTTTTTCAATTAAGTGGTATAGTTTATAGGTCACATTAAAGGTGGAAAAAGTTCTGAAATGATTTATCTTTGTCTCATTATTTTAAAGCACAGAAACCTGACATTTTAGGGTACTTTCACACTAGCATTTTGGATTCCGTTTGTGAGATCCGTTTCAGGGCTCTCACAAACGGTCCAAAACGGATCAGTTAAGCCCCAGTGCATTCTGAATGGATAAGGATCCGTTCAGAATGCATCAGTTAGGCTCTGTTCCGCTTCTATTCAGTTTTGGAGGGGGACACCAAAACGCAGCATGCAGCATTTTAGTGTCCGTCTGAAGAGGCGGAGCCTAACGGATCCATTTTTAATTGCAATGTAAGTCAATAGGGACGGATCCGTTTTCAATGACACAATATGGTGCATTTGAAAACGGATCCGTTCCCCATTGACTTTCAATGTAATTCAAAACAGATCTGTTTTGGACTTTGTCATTTTTCTTTTAACTAATGCAAACAGATCCGTTCTGAACGGATACAAACGTTTGCATTATAGGTGCCGATCCGTCTGTGCAAATAAACAGGCGGATCTGCACCAACGCAAGTGTGAAAGTACCCTTAACAGGGGTGTGTAGACTTTTTATATTCACTGTATCTGATTCCATCCCTACATTTGGAACTTTGTTTATTTGTATATTCATTTTTTGTTTTTTATGTTTTTATCTGATATTACTTTTAATAAATATGTATGTGTAATTGTAACACAATTGGGTTGATTTATGAAACATCAAATAGTGAGTGCCACCCGTTGGGATCATAAATTTTATGGTTTAGGGTTCTGTCACACAAACTTTTTTATTACTTTGATGTATTAGTTGGATGAGTTATAGTGTTTGTTTGTTCCATTTGGGTTACAGACATGTAATTTATTAACCCCTTCAAGACCGAGCCACTTCACTTTATGTAGTAATAACTTTGGAATGCTTTTACTTATCCAAGCAATTCTAAGATTGTTTTCTCTGGACATATTGTACTTCCTCTTAGTGGAAAATTTGAGTCAATAAGTTTTAACTTTATATATAAAAAAAATATGGAAAATTTAGAAAAATTCACTATTTTCTAAATTTGAATGTCTCTGCTTTTAAGACAGATAGTGATACCTCATAAAATAGTTATTACTTAACATTCACCATATGTCTACTTTATGTTTGAATTATTTAGTAAATGTCATTTTATTTTTTAGGACTTATTTAATTTAGAACTTTTTTTTAAGAAAATGTTTAAACCCACTTTTTAAGGGCCAATTCAGTTATGACGTCACTTTGTGGGGCTTTTAGAGTAGAAATCCCTCATAAATGAACCCATTCTAGAACCTACTCCCCTCAACTTATTCAAAACTGATTTTACAAACTCTGTGAACCCTTCAATTCTTTTTTGCAGATTTTCCACTTTAATTAATTTTTTCGGTTAAAGCAATAAGGGTTAACAGCAAACAAACTTCAATATTTATTACCCTTATTCTGCAGTTTACAGAAACGCTCCATATCTGGTCATAAACTGCTGTATGGCCACACCGTAGGGCTCAGAAGGGAAAGAACACCATATGGTTTTTAAAGAACAGATTTTGCTGGAATGGTTTTTGGTGTCATTACACATTTGAAGAGAACCTAAGGAACTCCTACAGTAGAAACCCCATATAAGTTACCCATTTTGGAATCTACACCCATAAAGGAATTTATTGAGGGGTGTAGTAAGGTGTTTCAAACAATAGAGAATCTTGGTGTTTTTTAAAATGTTGATTTAGCCCCAGATTATTTATTTTCACAAAAGGTAATATGAGAAAAAATACCCCCCCAGTTTGTTACGCAGTTTCTACTGAATAAGGCAATGTGGCTATGTGTCACATACTGAATAAGGCAATGTGGTCATAAACTGCTATATGGGTATGTCTCATTTATTGTTATTTTTCTGCTAATCGTCTTGTGTAGGGGCTCCTTTTTTCAAAACAAAGTGAATTTTTTTATTGGTACTATTTTGAGGTAAATAATACGTTTTGATCACTCGCTATTACGTTTTTTGTAAGGCAAGGTAACAAAAAATGGCCTTTTTGGCACAGTTTGTATTTACTTATTTTTCAAGGCTGTTCACCTGACGGGGTAGATTGTGTGATATTTTTTTATAAAGCAGTTCATTACAGATGTGGCAATGTCTAATATAACAATTTTTTTGTTATATATAATAAAAGCATTTTTGAAAAATAAAATCATGATTTTGTGTTGCCATTTTCTGAGTCACATTTTTTTTTCTCTGCCCTCCTTGTGTGTTCCAGCACTTCCAGTTTTGGTTCTGTTTGTGTATAAGTTAACCCTGTCTGCTTGCCTCATCTATATCTTTACTATCTTTCTACCTGTTTATCCTGTCTCCCACCATCTATTCTTCAAGTGTGCTGTATCTCTGAAGTCTTAGTGACTGTTCAGACTATACAGGGATAGCGCACCAACCAAGCAGTGTAGCACAACACCACTTTTAACCCCTTAAGCACCGGAGGATTTTTATTTTTTGTGTTTTCGTTTTGCACTCCCTGCCTTCCCAGAGCCATGACATTTTCATTTTTCGGTTCACATAGCCATATGAGGGCTTGTTTTTTGCAGGACAAGTTGTACTTTCCAATACCACCATTTAATATGGCATATGATGTAGTGGGAAGTGGGAAAAAAATTCCAGATGGGGTGAAATTGGAAAAGAAAAGCAGTTCCACCACAGTTTTGCGGGTTTTTAAATTCCGACGTTCTATATGCGATAAAACTGACTGGTTACTTTTATTTTACAGGTCAGTGCGAATCCAGCGATACCCTATATGTATAGGTTTTCTTGCGTTTTGATAGTTAAAAAAAATTCAAAAGTGGGAAAAAATCTGTTTGTCACCATGTTTTGACCCCTATAACTTTTTTGTAATTATATGTACGGAGCTGTATGGGGGCTAATTTTTTGCATCATAATCTTATATTTTTATTGATACCATTCTGGGGTTGTGTATGACTTTTTGATCACTTTTTATTAAATTTTTTGTGGAAAATGAAGCGAACATTTGGACGCTTTTTTCAATTTTGCTGTTTGACGTATGGGGAATATTTTTTTATATTTTTATAGTATTTCCACACATTGCGACTCCCATGATGTGCATTTTTTTTTTTTTTTTTTTTTTTATTTGAACTTTTATTTTTAGTTTTTTATTTATTTTTTACACTTTTTTTTTTACACTTTTATATAGTTCCCATAGGGAACTATAACATAAAATCATCTGATTGCGATTTTCATATATGCCAATGCAATAGCTTTCGAATATATGAAAAAATCGCATATTTCCTATGGAGCCTATTACAGGCAAGGCTCCATAGGAAATACTACAAAGCTTGGGTTTCATTCATAGGTCGCTCGCAGATGCCATGGTCAGGATTGACCACGGCATCTGAGGGGTTAAATGTCCACGATCGGCATTGCTGCTGGTCACGGACATTAGCCATGGGTGTCTGCTACAAGAGTGATGCGGACACCCGTGGCTAAGGCGCCCACATGAAGCAGCATCTTTAGGGACAGGACACAGGACGTACGGGTAAGCTTTAGAAGCTTTACACATAATTAAACTAACTAGTGAGATAAACAAGTGGCATAATGCATAAGGTTTGACTTTAATGGTGGCTATATCTGTGCCTGCGGTTTTCCAGAGTTTTTGTTGTGCTTTCTTTACCCTGATATTCGGGTATTTGCACTAGAGTCCCTGATCCCTCTGGGTCAGCTGCCAACTATACCGGGCCTCAGGAAGGTAATGGTCCATTTCCTTCACCGTAGTGAATTCCAGATCCCTGTACAGGGGTTAAATGGTGAATACAATAGGAGCCCTTATATTGCCCTTAGGGTTTAGCCCAAAACCAAAACAGTTAGTTGGCACAGTGGTTCCATACTCGCTAATCCATAGCAGAGATCAGTATTGAGAAAATAAGAAACCATTGGCCAAATATTGCTTCTGCAATAATATTAGCTTGGTTATTGAATTTAATGAACAGTTAGTTGATTATATCTGCGTTAACTTTAAATATCAAATCATATTAGTTTAGACCTCTCTCTTGTCAATTTGTGAATAAGTTAGGCTTTAAATACAAATTCAGTATTACACAAATAGACCTTACATTAAAGGGAAAATTAAAAATCTTCCAATAAGAACAAGAACTTTGCCATGCCTATGGTCATACTTTTACATTTTTTGTTCTAAAAATGAATTATATTTTGAGATGATTGAGAGAAAGAGTGCAGTGAAGATGAAAATGGAATATCACATGACCTGGGTGGGGGCCCCAGCTGTTTAGCCTGACAACCAATCATGAGTGAGGATATTTACTGGTCTATCAGGCATTGTATTAGCTCTGAATCAGGGATGCCATTGTGATCTCATCCAGTGATGTGATTGGATAAGTCTGTTGTTATTCTGAAAGACACAGCAATCAATCACAAAAGCCAGCCATTTTGGGCATTGGAAGGGTAGTGTATTGATTGTGAAGAAGTTATATTTAGTCAGATAGGTTGAACTCCTAGGTAGAAGGTCAGGCTTTGTCATTGTGGATGATAGGGTAAGTTCTTTCTGCGTGTCTGTTACAGCCAAGGATGATGTTGTTAATATGTATACAGGCTGCTGCACTGCTGCATCAAGATCCTTAAGAGATGCAGTTCACTATGTGTTTTTTATGTGCAGCATCCTGTTTTTTTCCCAATCAATTTTCTACAGTTCTTATGAGTGCAAGAAGAGTATTTTAGTGCTTCAACAGCAGCATAATAGCGCACATTTTTTTCGTACGCATCCAGTTGCAAATGTTTTCTCATCCCACAAACCTTACAATTTTTTAGTTTATACATGTGCAATAAGTGAGTAAGTGTATTTTAGTTGGCCAAAAGCAGTATACTAGTGTATATTTTTGTCGCCCCCAAAGGATGGCCAATTACACCTGATTGTTTCCCAATTTACTAGTTTAAATTAATTTAAATTAAGAGTATTTTAGTGCGTCAACAGGGGCATAAATTTTTATATAATCTAATTGTGCATATTTTTATCCCAAAATCCTGTGGCAATTTTTCTACAGTTTATAAGTGAGCCATAAACGTATTATAGCGTGTCAACAGCAGTGTATATTTTTGTCACCCTAAGTGGAAAAAAATTAAGAAAGAGAGAAAGGTCTGTTCTTGCAGAAATCAGGGTGTCATACATCGATTTTCAGGCCAGTTGGAACACTTTTGATTCCAGTCAAATTTATTCATATCTGAATTAAATTTTCTGACCTATTCGTTAGAAACAGACATGAAATTAATTTTGAGAATTTTGCTCATCTCTAATTATATTCAGAAGAATAGATCATGTAACTATTAAAAGAGTTATCCTGGAAAATGTAATGATGACTTATCCTCAAGATAGGTCATTTTTATCACATCAGCGGGGGTCCAAGTTCCGGCATATCCGTCGATCAGCTGTTTCAAGGAGGCTCTAAGCACACCGGTGCTCTGGTGAGAAATGCAGGCTTCTGGTAGCTTTCCAAGGACAGGGCTGTACATCATTTAGTAGCAGTGCTTGGTATTGCAGCTCAGCCCTATTGACTTGAATGGGACTGAGCTGCAAATAGGCCATATGACCAATGTAAAGTGATGTTACTAGCCTAGGAAGAGGCTGCGGAACTAAAGGCCTCTTTTAACATCTGATTGACGGGAGTCCCGGGTGTTGCACCCCGCAGATCTGATACTGATATCATGTCCTGAGAAAAAGTCATAAAGGTATTTTACTGGACAACTCCATTAACCCCTTCAGGCCATTTTTCACCTTAAGGACCAGGCCACATTTTGGAAATCTGACATGTGTCACTTTATGTGTTAATAACTTTGGAACACTTTTACTTATCCAAGCCATTCTGAGATTATTTTCTCATGACTAGAGTTGAGCGAACACCTGGATGTTCGGGTTCGAGAAGTTCTGCCAAACTTCCTGAAAATGTTCGGGTTCAGGATCCAAACTCGACCCGAACTTCACCCCAAACCCGAACCCCATTGAAGTCAATGGGGACCCGAACTTTTGGGCACTAAAAATGCTGTAAAATAGCCCAGGAAAGGGCTAGAGGGCTGCAAAAGGCAGCAAAATGTAGGTTCCCCTGTGAAAAAATGTGGACAGGGAAATGAATTAAAAAAATAAAATAAAAATTAACCAATATCAATTGGAGAGAGGTCCCATAGCAGAGAATCAGGCTTCATGTCACCCACCAATGGAGAAGGCCACTTTTATTTGTTTAGGCCCCAGCACCCAGACAGATGAGGGAGGTCCCATAGCAGAGAATCAGGCTTCATGTCACCCACCAATGGAAAAGGCCACTTTCAGTTATTTAGGTCCCAGCACCCAGACAGAGGATAGAGGTGGCATAACAGAGAATCAGGCTTCATGTCACCCAACCAATGGAAAGGCCACTTTTACTTATTCAGGCCCCAGCACCCAGACAGAGGAGAGATGTCCCTTAGCATAGAATCAGACTTCATGTCACCCACCAATGGAACAGGCCACTTTTAGATATTTAGGCCCCGTTACCAAGACAGATGAGAGAGGTCGCATAGCAGAGAAAAAGGCTTCATGTCACCCACCAATGGAACAGGCCACATTGCGATATTTAGGCCCCTGGCACACAGACGGAGGAGAGGTTCATTCAACTTTGGGTTGCCCCGCAATATAATGGTAAAATAAAAAAAAAGAGGATTGAATGAAGAAGTGCCCTGGAGTCCAAGAATATATGGTTTAGTGGAGGTAGTTATAAATATCTAATCTGCACAAGGGATGGACAGGTCCTGTGGGATCCATGCCTGGTTCATTTTTATAAACGTCAGCTTCTCCACTTTGGCTGTGGACATGTGGCTGCGTTTGTCTGTAATGACGCCCACTGCCATGCTGAATACATGTTCAGACAAAACGCTGGCCGCCGGGCAGGCCAGCACCTCCAAGGCATAAAAGGCTAGCTCTGGCCACGTGGACAATTTGGAGACCCAGAAGTTGAATGGGGCCGAACCATCAGTCAGGGGTGTGCACACGTACTGTTCCACCATGTTAGTGAAATGCTGCCTCCAGCTAACACGTTCCGTATCAGGTGGTGGTGCAGTTAGCTGTGGCGTGGTGACAAAACTTTTCCACATCTCTGCCATGCTAACCCTGCCCTCAGAGGAGCTTGCCATGACACAGCTGCGTTGGCGACCTAACGCTCCTCCTCTGCCTTCACCTTGGGCTTCCACATTTTGAAATGCACTCAGTAGCGCGTCTACCAACGTGTGCTTGTACTCGCGCATCTTCCTATCACTGTCCAGTGCAGGAAGTAAGGTGGGCACATTGTCTTTGTACCGGGGATCCAGCAGGGTGGCAACCCAGTTGTCTGCACACGTTAAAATGTAGGCAACTCTGCTGTTGTTGCGCAGGCACTGCAGCATGTAGTCGCTCATGTGTGCCAGGCTGCCCAGAGGTAAGGACAAGCTGTCCTCTGTGGGAGGCGTATCGTCATCGTCCTCCGTTTCCCCCCAGCCACGCACCAGCGATGGGCCCGAGCTGCGTTGGGTGCCACCCCGCTGTGAACATGCTTCATCCTCATCCTCCTCCACCTCCTCCTCATCCTCATCCTCCTCGTCCTCAAGTAGTGGGCCCTGGCTGGCCACATTTGTACCTGGCCTCTGCAGTTGCAAAAAACTTCTAAGAGACTGGCCTGAAAGAGCTAAAAATTACCCCTCTTCTTCCTCCTCGGCCACCTCCTCTTCCATCATCGCCCTAAGTGTTTTCTCAAGGAGACATAGAAATGGTATTGTAACGCTGATAACGGCGTCATCGCCACTGGCCATGTTAGTGGAGTACTCGAAACAGCGCAACAGGGCACACAGGTCTCGCATGGAGGCCCAGTCATTGGTGGTGAAGTGGTGCTGTTCCGCAGTGCGACTGACCCATGCGTGCTGCAGCTGAAACTCCACTATGGCCGGCTGCTGCTCACACAATCTCTCCAGCATGTGCAAGGTGGAGTACCACCTGGTGGGCACGTCGCATATGAGGCGGTGAGCGGGAAGGCTAAAGTTACGCTGTAGCGGACAGGCGAGCAGCGGCAGGATGTGAATGCCGGAAGCGCGCACAGACGGCACGCACTTTATGCAGCTGCTCTGACGTGTCGGGGTTGTTGTGAATGAACTTCTGCACCACAAAATTCAGCACATGCGCCAGGCAAGGGATGTGCGTCAAATCGGCTGGTCCCAGAGCTGCGACGAGATTTCGCCCATTATCGCACACCACCCTAGGCCGGGATTGAGGCCCACCGGCAGCAACCACTCGTCAGTCTGTTGTTCAATACCCTGCCACAACTCCTGCGCTGTGTGGGGCTAGTCCACCAAACATATGAGTTTCAGAACGGCCTGCTGACGTTTACCCCGGGCTGTGCTGAAGTTGGTGGTGAAGGTGTGTGGCTGACTGGATGATCAGGTGGAAGAAGAAAAGGTGGAAGCCGAGTAGGAGGAGGAGGCTACAGGAGGCAAAGAATGATGCCCTGCGATCCTTGGCAGCGGAAGGACGAGCGCCAAAGAACTTTCCGCCTGCGGCCATGGCCATCAGCTGTTTGAAGCTTTCTGTGTCCACCAGCCTGAATGACAGCATATCAAAGCCAGTAGTTTAGAAATGCTGGCATTCAGGCCCAGGACTCGAGGGTGGGTAGGTGGGAATTTACGCTTTCTCTCCAATGTTTGTGAGATGGAGAGCTGAACTCTGCCGTGTGACATGGTGGAGATGCTTGGTGACAGAGGTGGTGGTGTTGGTGGCACATCCTCTGTTTGGTGGGTGGCAGATGCCAATACTCCTCCCGAGGCGGAGGAAGAGGCCGAGGCAACAGCAGAAGAGGGAGCAGGGGGAGCCAGAGTGAGTTCCTTGTTTTTAAGGTGTTTACTCCACTGCAGTTCATGCTTTGCATGTAGATGCCTGGTCATGAAGGTTGTGTTAAGGTTCAGAACGTTAATTCCTCACTTCAGGCTCTGATGGCACAGCGTGCAAACCACTCAGGTCTTGTCGTCCGCACATTGTTTGAAGAAGTGCCATGCCAGGGAACTCTTTGAAGCTGCCTTTGGGGTGCTCGGTCCCTGGAGGCGGTGGCAAGTAGCAGGCGAACTCTCTTGGCGGCGGCTGTTCTGCTTTTGCCCCCTGCTTCCTCTTTTGCTACGCTGTTGGCTCGGTCTCACCACTGCCTCTTCCTCTGAACTATGAAAGTCAGTGGTATGACCTTCATCCCATGTGGGGTCTAGGACCTCATTGTCCCCTGCATAGTCTTCCACACAGTCTTCCTCCCTGACCTCTTGTTTGGTCTGCACACTGCAAAAAGACGCAGCAGTTGGCACCTGTGTTTCGTCATCATCAGAGATGTGCAGACTCTGATGAGGTGGTATTCCCATGTCCTCATCATCAGGAAATATAAGTGGTTGTGCGTCAGTGCATTCTATGTCTTCTACCACTGGGGAAGGGCTAGGTGGATTCCCTTGGGAAACCCTGCCAGCAGAGTCTTCAAACAGCATAAAAGACTGCTGCATAACTTGAGGCTCAGACAGTTTCCCTGATATGCATGGGGTTGATGTGACTGACTGATGGGCTTGGTTTTCAGGCGCCACCTGTGCGCTTTCTGCAGAAGACTGGATGGGAGATAATGTTGTGAGCGTGCTGGATCCACTGTCGGCCACCCAATAGACTCGCCTTACCATCCTTAGAACGGCATTGGGCCCCACCAAATATCGCTGTAAATTCTGGCGGGTACTGGAACCTGAGGTAGTTGGTTCACTAGGACGTGTGACTATGGCAGAACGGCCGCGTCCTCTCCCAGCACCAGAGGGTTCACCAACAACACCACGACCATGTCCGCTTCCCTTACTAGATATTTTCCTCATTGTTACCGTTCACCACAATAATAAAAAAAATATTTGGCCCAATGTATTGAATTCAAATTCAGGCCTGTTTTTAAAGGCACCTAACACTATCTGGCTATCTATTTATGTACCTTATTACACTAATCCAGGCACAGCATTAACCACAGATTTAGGGGAATATCAATTTTATGCATAGTATTTAGGCCCGGGATGAAAGGTATTCTTTTACGGACAGATTTACACGTGGAAATGCACAGTAGTGTGTGAAAAAATATATAGGATTATGATTTCAACACTTGTATTTTAACACTTCGTGTAATATACCCTTTAACAGACAGAAATACTCTTAGAGATTCAAAACAGTGTGTGCAAATGTAGAGGATTATGCTGTAAGTATAACACTTACTGTAAAATACCCTTTAACGGAAAGAAATACACTTGGAGATGCACGCTTAGTGTACTATACACTTTTAAGGACAGATTTTCACTTGGCCTGCAACAGCTGGAACACCAGATTTTGGGTATTGCTATTTTGGCAAATGAATTTCACCCCAGAACAAAATATATCCTTTGACAGATACTATTAAACTACTTGTCCAGCCACAGCTAGAACACGAGATTTACGGTATTTCTATTTTTGCAACTGAATTTCACCCCAGAAAATAATATATCCTTTGACGGACACTATGAAACTTGTCCAGTCACAGCTGGAACACCAGATTTACGGTATTTCTATTTTTGCAACTCAATTTCACCCCAGAAAATAATATATCCTTTGCCGGACACTATTAAACTTGGCCAGCCACAGCTGAAACCACAGATTTACAGTATTGCTATTTTGGCAATTGAATTTCACCCCAGAAATTTTTTTATCCTTTGCTGAACACTATTAACCTTGGCCAGCCACTGCCGGGACACCAGGTTTAGGGGATTGCTATTTTGGCTATTGAATTTCACCCCAGAAAATTATCTATCCTTTGACGAACACTATAAAACTTGTCCAGTCACAGCTGGAACGCAAGATTTACGGTATTTCTATTTTTGCAACTGAATTTCACGCCAGAAAATATTATATCCTTTGATGGACGCTATGAAACTTGTCCAGTCACAGCTTGAACTCCAGATTTACGGTATTTCTATTTTTGCAACTGAATTTCACCCCAGAAAATAATATATCCTTTGACGGACACTATGAAACTTGTCCAGTCACAGCTCGAACACCAGATTTACGGTATTGCTATTTTTGTAATTGAATTTCAACCCAGAACAAAAGCTATACTTTTACGGACCAATGAATGAAACTACTGTATGGATATAATGAATAAATCCTTTTGAATTGCAACATTGAAAATTGTGTGCCTCAATTTCACTACACCCAATCATATTGTGGCTGCGGGGGTGCAGGGGGGGTGGTTGCGGGCGACGGGAGGCGGTGCGGGAGTCGTGCGGGAGGCGTGCGGTGCGGCGGGCGGGATCACGATTGTGATCCCCCGCTTGCCTTCTCTGTAATATTCCCTGGTGTCCAGTGGATCTATCAGAGTGTCAGCACATTGCTGACACTCTAATAGAAACGGCTGGCAGCCTTTTAACCCCTTTCATACCGCGGTCCGTGCGGACTGCAGTATGGAAGGGTTAACAGGGAGGGAGCTCCCTCCCTTTCCCATCGGGGGGCTGCTGTGCCTTTTCAGTCCCCCGACAGGATGGGATCGCAGAGGGAGGGAGCTCCACTCCCTCCCCATCCATCACCCGCTGCTCTCTTATTGCAGTCGGTGATGGTTGCCACGGAAGCAGGATGCTTTCAGAAGCGTCCTGCTCTCCATGGTGCTGAAAGTCTGAATAGACCTGCTAAAGGTCTGTTCAGACTTTGTAAAGTAAAAAATACAGCACAGTGCACTATATAGTGTACTGTACTGTATTATACGGACACCAGATCCACTGGATCTACAAGAACCAAGTGGGTCTGTGTCCAAAAAAAAAACGAAAAAAAAAACAACACATTTCACTGAATAAAAATTAAAAAAATAAAATACGCTACCCATATTATGTATCGCCGCGTCCGTAAAAACCTGCTCTATAAAAATATCACATGACTGAACTCCTTAGGTGAACGCCATAAAAAAAAAATGGTGTAAATAAGCCATTTTTTGGCTCCTTACATCACTAAAAGTGTAATACAAAGCAATCAAAAAGGCGTATGCCTCCCAAAATAGTACCAATCAAACCATCATCTCATCCCGCAAAAAATGAGCCCCTACCTAAAACCATTGGCCAAAAAGTAAAAAAACTTTTTTGTTTCAAAAATGCTTTTTAGTGTTAAATGTAAAAAAAAAAAAAAGTAGATATATTGGGTATCTCCACGTCCGTAAGAGTCTCTATAAAAATATCACATGACCTAGCCCCTCAAGTAAACACTGTAAAAAAAATTAATAAAAACTTTGTCAAAAAGCCATTTTTTTGTCACCTTACATCACAAAACGTGTAATAGCAAGCGATCAAAAAGTCATATGACCCCCCAAATAGTGCCAATCTAATTGTGACCTCATCCCACAAAAATTATACCCAACCTGAAACAATTGCCTAAAAACTGAAAAATATATGGCTCTCAGATTAAGGAGACACTAAAACATGTTTGTTTGTTTTTTTTTTCAAAAAGGATATTATTGTGTAAACCCCCCCCCCAAAAAAAAGGTATACATATATCGTATTGCTGCGGCCGTAAGGACCTGCTCTATAAAAATATAACATGACCTAACCCCTCAGATGAACGCCGTAAACATAAAAAATAAAAACGTTGTCAAAAAAGCCATTTTTTATTGTCACCTTACATCACAAAAAGTGTAATAGCAAGCGATCAAAAAGTCATATGCACCCCAAGATAGTACCATTCGAACCGCCATCTCATCCCTCTAAAAATGAGCCCCTACATAGGACAATCGCCCCAAAAAAAATAAAATATATGGCTCTCAAACTATGGAGACACTAAAACATGATTTTTTTTTTGTATAAAAAAATTATATTATTTTGTAAAACTTATATAAATAAATAAAAAGTATACATATTAGGTATTGCCGCATCCGTCACAACCTGCTCTATAAAAATAACACATGACCTAACCCCTCAGCTGAACACAGCAAAAAAAAAAATAAAAACTGTTGTCAAAAGCCATTTTTGTCACCTTTCATCACAAAACGTGTAATAGCAAGCGATCAAAATGTCATATGCCACCCCAAGATAGTGCCAATCTAATTGTGACCTCATCCCACAAAAATTATACCCAACCTGAAACAATTGCCTAAAAACTGAAAAATATATGGCTCTCAGATTATGGAGACACTAAAACATGTTTGTTTGTTTATTTCAAAAGGATATTATTGTGTAAACCCCCAAAAAAGGTATACATATATCGTATTGTCTGCGGCCGTAAGGACCTGCTCTATAAAAATATAACATGACCCTAACCCCTCAGATGAACGCCGTAAACATAAAAAAATAACGTTGTCAAAAAGCCATTTTTATTGTCACCTTACATCACAAAAAGTGTAATAGCAAGCGATCAAAAGTCATATGCACCCCAAGATAGTACCATTCGAACCGCCATCTCATCCCTCTAAAAATGAGCCCCTACATAGGACAATCGCCCCAAAAAAAATAAAATATATGGCTCTCAAACTATGGAGACACTAAAACATGATTTTTTTTTTGTATAAAAAAATTATATTATTTTGTAAAACTTATATAAATAAATAAAAAGTATACATATTAGGTATTGCCGCATCCGTCACAACCTGCTCTATAAAAATAACACATGACCTAACCCCTCAGCTGAACACAGCAAAAAAAAAAAAAAAAGATACGGTATCAAAAGCCATTTTTGTCACCTTTCATCACAAAAAGTGTAATAGCAAGCAACCAAAATGTCATATCCACCCCAAGATAGTGCCAATAAAACTCCCGCAAAACCATCATCTCATCCCGCAAAAAATGAGCCCCTACATCAGACAGTCGCTCAAAAAAAGACAAAAAAACTATGGCTTTCAGAATGTGGAGACACTAAAGCATAATTTTTTTCAAAAATGCTTTATTATGTAAAACCGAAACAAAAACCCCCAAAAAGTAGTCATATTTGGCATTGTCGCGTCTGTAACAACCTGCTCTATAGAAATAGCACACAATCTAACCTGTCAGTTCAACGATGTAAATAACAAAAAATAAAAACAGTCCCAAAACAGCTATTTTTTTACAAATTTTCCATTTTAATCAATTTTTCCAGTAACAAAGCAAGGGTTAACAGCAAAACAAAACTCAATATTTATTGCCCTGATTCTCTTGTTTGCACAAACACCCCATATGTGGTCGTAAACTGCTGTATGGCCAAACGGCAAGGCACAGAAGGAAGAGAACGCCATATGGTTTTTGGAAGGCAGATTTTGCTGGATTGGTTTTTTGACAATATGTCCCATTTGAAGCCCCCCTGATGCACCCCTACAGTAGAAACTCCAGAAAAGTGACCTCATTTTGGAAACTACGGGATAAGGTGTCAGTTTTGTTGGTACTATTTTAGGGTAAATATGATTTTTGGTTGCTCTATATTATACTTTTTTTGAGACAAGGTAACAAAAAATAGAAATTTTGAAATTTCATCTCCATTTGCCATTAACTCTTGTGGACACCTAAAGGGTTAACAAAGTTTGTAAAACTGGTTTTGAATACTGTACCTTGAGGGGTGTAGTTTCTTAGATGGCATCACTTTTATGGAGTTTCTACTCTAGGGGTGCATCGGGGGGCTTCAAATGGGACATGGTGTAAAAAAAAACAGTCCAGCAAAATCTGCCTTCCAAAAACCATATGGCGTTTCTTTCCTTCTGCGCCCTGCCGTTTGGCCATACAGCAGTTTACGACCACATATTGGGTGTTCGTGCAAACTAAAGAATCGGGGGAATAAATATTAAGTTTTGTTTGGCTGTTAACCCTTGCTTTGTTACTGAAAAAAATGGATTAAAATGGAAAATTTTCCCAAAAAAAATCGAAATTCTGAAATTTTATCTCCATTTGCCATTAATTCTTGTGGAAAACCTAAAGGGTTAATGACGTTTGTAAAATCAGTTTTGAATACCTTGAGGGTGTAGTTTCTAGAATGGGGTCATTTTTGGGTGGTTTCTATTATGTAAGCCTCACAAAGTGACTTCAGACCTGAACTGGTCCCAAAAAAGTGGGATTTGCTTCTAAGCTTCTAAGCCTTGAAACGTCCCCAAAAAATGAAATGCCATTCCCAAAATGATCGATACATGAAGTAGACATATGGGGAATGTAAATCAATAACTTTTTTGGCGGTATTACTATGTATTATAGAAGTAGAGAAATTGAAACTTGGAAAATTTTTCAAAATTTTTGGTAAATTTGGTATTTTTTTTATAAATAAAAATGAAATTTTTCAACTTCATTTTACCAATGTCATGAACTACAATATGTGACGAAAAAACACTCTCAGAATGGCCTGGATAAGAAAAAGCGTTTTAAAGTTATCACCACATAAAGTGACACTGGTCAGATTTTGCAAAAATGGCCTGGTCCTTAAGGTGAAATAGGGCCGTATCCTTAAGGGGTTAAAAATTTTTTTTTTTTATCCAGACCCACTTGGTTCTGGAACATCCAGTGTGTTTGATCCCGCTATAATACGCTGCAGTACACTATATAGTGTACTGCAGTGTATTGTCATTTTACACTTAGCCTGATCAGGCTCCTGCCTTTAGCAGGAGCCTAATCAGGCTTATCTATACCATGGCAAGCCGGAACCCTGTGAAGGCAGCACTGGAAGCATCCCGATGGGGGAGGGAGCTCCCTCCCTCTGTGAACCCGTCAAGCATTGGGCCATTGTAATGACACAGCAGCGACCTATGGGAGAGGAAGGGAGCTCCCTCCCTGTTAACCCTTTCCATACAGTGGTCCATATGGACCATGGCATGGAAGAGTTTAAACCGCTGACATCGGTGCCAGCACCGATGTCGGCCATTTCAAGCAGAGTGTCAGCTGTATGAGACAAAGATAAATCATTTCAGAACTTTTTCCACCTTTAATGTGACCTATAAACTGTACTACTCAATTGAAAAACAAACTGAAATCTTTTAGGTGGAGGGAAGAAAACAAAAAAAACTTAAATAATGTGATTTCATAAGTCTGCGCACCCTCTTATAACTGGGGATGTAGCTGTGTTCAGAATTAATCAATCACATTCAAAATCATGTTGAATAGGAGTCAGCATACACCTGCCATCATTTAAAGTGCCTCTGATTAACCCCAAATAAAGTTCAGCTGCTCTAGTTGATCTTTCCTGTAATTTTCTTAGTCGTATCCCACAGCAAAAGCCATGGTCCACAGAGAGCTTCCAAAGCATCAGAGGGATTTCATTGTTGAAAGGTATCAGTCAGGAGAAGGGTACAAAAGAATTTCCAAGGCTTTAGATATACCATGGAACACAGTGAAGACAGTCATCATCAAGTGCAGAAAATATGGCACAATAGTGACATTACCAAGAACTGGACTTCCTTTCAAAATCGATGAAAAGATGTGAAAAAAACTGGTCTGGGAGGCTACCAAGAGGCCTACAGCAACATTAAAGGAGCTGCAGGAATATCTGGCAAGTACTGGCTGGGTGGTACATGTGACAACAATCTCCCGTATTCTTCATATGTCCGGGCTATGGGGTAGAGTGGCAAGATGAAAGCCTTTTCTTATGAAGAAAAACATCCAAGCCAGGCTACATTTTGCAAAAACACATCTGAAGTCTCCCAAAAGCATGTGGGAAAAGGTGTTATGGTCTAATAAAACCAAGGTTGAACTTTTTGGCCATATATCCAAAAGATATGTTTGGCCCAAAAACAACACTGGACATCACCAAAAGAACACCATACCCACAGTGAATCATGGTGGTGGCAGCATCATGCTTTGGGGCTGTTTTTCTTCAGCTGGAACTGGGGCCTTAGTTAAGATAGAGGGAATTATGAACAGCTCCAAATACCAGTCAATATTGGCACAAAACCTTCAGGCTTCTGATAGAAAGCTGAACATGTAGAGGAACTTCATCTTTCATCATGACAATGACCCAAAGCATACATCCAAATCAACTAAGGAATGACTTCACCAGAAGAATATTAGAATTTTGGAATGGCCCAGCCAGAGCCCAGACCTGAATCCGATTGAAAATCTGTTGTGTGATCTAAAGAGGGTTGTGAACAGGAGATGCCCTCACAATCTGACAGATTTGCAGTGCTTTTGCAAAGAAGAGTGGGCAAATCTTGCCAAGTCAAAATGTGCCATGCTGATAGACTCATACCTAAAAAGACTGAGTGCTATGAGTCTCATTTTACATTTTTCTTTTTACAGCACAGAAGCCTGACATTTTAACAGGGGTGTGTAGACTTTTTATATCCACTGTATATATATATATATATATATATATATATATACATTATACATATTGTACAAGGTTCTGATCCCCACAGTTACAGACTGTGGGGATCAGAACCTTTCAGCCGACATTAGGATCGTGTAATTGGCTAGTCTGTACTGTATGTAACAGCGGGGTCTCAGCGCTGTCACCATGTCTGCAGACATGGTGATAGTTTAATGCCATGATGTGTATACTCTTCTTAGAGCACCAAGTAGCAGTGCTCCATGACGAGTATACACGTCAAATAGCACTAAGGGGTTAAGGTTTGATGAGAGATTAAAGGAGGAAACAGATATGCATAAACTTAATAAAAATCAGGCTACTGAAATGTGGTTATTTAACATAGAGAACATGAGTTCCACATACAGTATTTGGGCTGTTTTTCTATGTCTCTAAAGTACGCTAAAGTGCACTAAAATAGTATACACACATAACTGATGCAGAATGTCCTTCCCTTATGTAAAGAAAAATTAAAAATAAAGTAAAATGGGTAAGAATAGTCCAAAATACCAATTAAGCTATTTTATGTAAGAATAAGGCATGATATTATTGTTTACTGGTCATCTACTATATCTGCTTTGCAGCAGTTTAGTCAGTGCAGTAATGGAATACTGTTCTAAATGTGGTTTACATCTGTGTAAGTGTAGTAGATATAGATTATAGAATCTATTTCCCATGTTTGAGACTATATTACTCCCAGAGACTTCAATTGAGAGGACAACATACAAGCAGGGCTATCTGTCCATTGAACTTTATGGAGAATACAGTGGCAGTGAATTACTGAATGGAAACCACCAGTCTCCTGAGTCCTGATCAGTCCCAGCACCTATCAGGAATTTATGACATCCTAGGAATATGGTATACATGCCCAAGATTAAAATACCCAATTTCTCAAGTTCAAATATAATACACTGATAATAGCACTATGATATGCATTTGCTAAAACAATTGCTAACATCACTAAATGTGTTTTGGTTTATTTAGTTATATTCTCAGAAATATACATTAATTTTCCATATTGCACCATGTGCTTTTTTTTTTTACATGCTGTCATTTGATACTTAATTTGACTCAATCAAACAAAACAAATAACCCTTCACTTTTACTGGTAGAGATGAATGAGGAAGCTTCCACACCATCACCCACATGAAAGAGCCAAAATAAATGCAAACGTTCCACCTTTGTAATAAACTGAGTGAGCTGATTTTCCCTGCATAAAATAATCCATCTCTGTCAGAGGTTTCCTTTTTCTATAGTTCTAAGACAGCAGTTGTGCATACATAAGCCAAGCAACTAGAAAATTTCCCATTTAAGTCAGTAACACATGATTATGTTTGCAAAATATGGAAGATGAAAGTTTTCCAGTAATGTAATAAAGAGAAGTGAGAGTGCTGTAAACGTTCATTCATGTCTTGTTATATTAGCTACTAGTGCAAGCTTGAACACAGATAAAAGAATGAGAAGAGTGAAGATGAGGGAATGAGCATTAATCTGAGGTGTATGGAACCCTGAAAATTATTGAAGCAATTGTTGCAAAACTCTTGTGGTGATGATTCATATCTACACACTAACGATAATTGAATCAATTCTAAACTAATCAGATTTGTTACGAATTTCAGAAAATTTTGTCTACAAAATGGATCCGAAGATTTTTGATTCGTTTGGGAAGAGTCCCTGAAAATAGTGCCAATCAGAACTTTTTTTATGAGAACTGAAAGGGAGAAAACATGAGGGAGGTCAAATGACACTTGTAGGAAGTGGAGGAGAGACTTGCCTTGATTGGTTCAGAGACTGACATACATACTCATCAGCCATTTGGGGGTAGAAGTGGGCAGGGAGATGCATGGGCAGAATGAGCAAATGCTATACTTTGTTGAATTGCTGATGAGAGTGTCTGCCAAAAAACGATTTTAGAGTTGACAAAGGAACAAACAACTATTCTAGTGTAACAGAGACAGTCTAGGGAAAGAATAGAAAAAACATAATTGTGCTCAGGGACTTTGCTCAGGGAAATCTTTGAGAGAATGAGGGGCTGGGAACACTGCTTAATACAGCTGCTACAGCACCTTATTCTAGCAGTTCTGTATTACAAAACCAACTACCTGGAAAAAACAAATCTATTTTTCTTCCATATGAACAGAGGGACAGCTTTTCTGAGCAATTGCACATTTTACTTTCAATGTATTATATCCGTGTTTTTAAATGCGTTACAGCAAAAACATTTTACAGCAATTAAGCCATTTTAATACCCGTGTTATTGAACACCTAGTTTACACAAACACTGCATTTTTCAAACTATGTTAAAGGACACATTACTGCATCAGACAGTGTTTTTAACAGTTTAGTCCAATCATTCATAGTTAAACAAGTGTTACTTCAGGTCTAGTAGTAGAAAAAAAACTATTTATGCAAATACTGTGTTCTATTATGCGTTTTAAAGGACACATTACTGCATCAGATGGTGTTTTCATACATTTTAGTCCAATCATTTAATAGTTGAACAAATGTTACTTCTTTCCTAGCGTGGAAAAAAATTGCCACAACCTCTGCATTGTATTATTGGTGTTAGCGGACGCGTTACTGCATCAGACGGTGTATTCAGACATTTTAGTCCAATCATTTCATAGTTGAACAAGTGTTATTTCAGGTCTAGTAGAAAATTCACTGCAAACATGATGCTTTTTTGTGTCCTAGTTAGCAGACACATCAGATATCAGATTGTTTAAAAAAATGTTTCTACAAGTAAACTCACTACCCAGTGATATTAAACACATAGTTAAAAGATATTTCACTGCAAAAAATTGCCTATTCCCAAAGTAAATTATCAATACCAGTGTGCAGTGTGTTTCTAGAAGGGCATGGATATTTAATAGAACCTCTGTCTTTAAATTACAGAAAATGCAATTGCAATTTTGCTAGTACAGTTTAATAATCTATGTGTATCAAACCCATGACATTTTTTTTTTATAGAAAACCGGTGATTTTTCATTTACGGGCCTCATAATAAAATGTCTGAAAAAATGGAAGAGTGTAAAATAAAAGGCCTCTTCATTCCAGAGTCAGATTGTGAGTAGTAGAAGCACCAGCCATCCGCCAGTAGTAGTCGTAATGGTAGAATTCATAGACACAGTGCTGGCAGAGGGGGCAATAGTAGCGACACTGAAACTCTGGTCAGATACCATGCAGCGAATCGGAAGGGGGATGACATATCAAATTTGGAAAAAAGTGGTGGAGAGGGTAGGGACTATGACAATGATGATGTGTTGAAGAGGACCTGTGAGCTAGATCGATGTGGTGAGGTAACACCAGAGAAGGAGAGCAGTCACCATGGCAGCAATAAAAAGCAGAAACAACATACAGCTAAAAGCTCCAAAAAAAGTGGCAGGGCCGGATAAGTTTCTGTTGGGTCAGCTCAGGAACTGGTGATGCAGTTGGTAATGTGGGTGCAGGCTCAAAACATGCTAGACCAAGATCAAGCTTGGCTGCTTCTAGCTCTGTGCAAGCAACTTCCGTATGGTGATTTTTCTTCACAAGGCCAGCACACATACCACAGCCATGAGTAAGATCTGCAGGATTAAAATGAGCCATGAGTGTTGAAACATAAAAATAGATACCAGGGCTCTATTAAAGCACATGAGGAAGCATCACTGATCCTGTAGGAAAATAGAACTGGCCAGCATTCTTAATCAGAATATGACTGTTCTCTAGAGATGGCCTGAACTATCCGGGCTTGCGGCGCGGCGGCGGGCGAACACATGCGATGTTCAGTCCGCTCCCTATACATCATCTTTGAGCAAACTTTGACCCTGTACCTCACAGTCAGCAGACACATTCCAGCCAATCATCAGCATACCCTCCCTCCCAGACCCTCCCATCTCCTGAACAGCATCCATTTTAGATTCATTCGGAATTTGCAGTCTTAGTGAGAGGAGGGACAGTGTAGCTGCTGCTGATTTAATTGGGAAATTGATATCTAGGCTAGTGTATTCAGTGCCCACTCCAGTCCTGAAAGACTCATGTGATCCCTGCTGTAAGGACAGCGTCCTGACAGCACACCAAAAAGCTCTTTTTAGGGCTGCAACATTAGTCTGTTTTTCTTTTTTTCTCCATATATATATTCCAGTTGCCTGGCCTGCCCGTGTGTGAGGAGCCCACAGACTGTAGTGTGCCCACTGCCAGTGCCCACCCCTGTCATCCCGTGTGGCACAGCACTTTGCATCAAAAAAAGGCATTTCATTTTTACACTTTAGTGTAATTTCAGTTGCTTGCCTGCTAGTGTGTGTCAGGCCGACTTCCACTGACTGTAGTGTGCCCACTGCCAGTGCCCACCCCTGTCATCCCGTGTGGCACAGCACTTTGCATCAAAAAAAGGCATTTCATTTTTACACTTTAGTGTAATTTCAGTTGCTTGCCTGCTAGTGTGTGTCAGGCCGACTTCCACTTACTGTAGTGTGCCCACTGCCAGTGCCCACCACTGATACCGGGTGGCACAGTAGCTTGCCGATAAATAAGGCATTTAATTTTTAGACAGTAGCCTAAATTCAGTTGCTTGCCTGCTGCAAATGTGTGTCAGGCCCACTTCCACAGACTGTAGTGTGTCCACTGCCAGTGCCAACCACTGATACCGGGTGGCACAGTAGCTTGCCGATAAATAAGGCATTTCATTTTTACACATTAGTCTAATTTCAGTTGCTTGCCTGCTGCCAGTGTGTGTCAGGCCCACTTCCACAGACTGTAGTGTGCCCACTGCCAGTGCCAACCACTGATACCGGGTGGCACAGTAGCTTGCTGATAAATAAGGCATTTAATTTTTAGACAGTAGTCTAAATTCAGTTGCTTGCCTGCTGCCAGTGTGTGTCAGGCCCACTTCCACAGACTGTAGTGTGCCCACTGCCAGTGCCAATCACTGATATCGGGTGGCACAGTAGCTTGCCTATAAATAAGGCATTTCATTTTTAGACAGTAGTCTAAATTCAGTTGCTTGCCTGCTGCCAGTGTGTGTCAGGCCGACTTCCACTGCCTGTAGTGTGCCCACTGCCAGTGCCAACCACTGATACCGGGTGGCACAGTAGCTTGCCGATAAATAAGGCATTTCATTTTTAGACAGTAGTCTAAATTCAGTTGCTTGCCTGCTGCCAGTGTGTGTCAGGCCCACTTCCACAGACTGTAGTGTGCCCACTGCCAGTGCCCACCACTCATACCGGGTAGCACAGTACCTAGCACGCGTAGTACCACTTATCTAAAAAAAAAAAAGACAGGCAGAGGCAGGCCACCCCGCAGGGGCCGTCGTGGTCGTGGTGCTGTGATTTGCACTGTCCCTGGAATAATGCCTAGTGTTCAGAGGCCGCGTACCCTGAACCCGAAAAATTCTGAGGACACAGTTGACTGGCTTAGACAGGACACCCAATCTTCAACAGCTTCCGCTAAGAACCTTGACGCACCATCCTCCTCCAGCTCAGCTTCGGTCACCTGCTCTCAAGTTACCATGCTCTCGCCCGCCGCCACCACCACCACTACCACCACAGCCACCACAGCCGCTTCACTTGATCCATCAGAAGAGTTATTTACACATCAGTTAGATGCAATTAGTGATGCACAACCATTATTGCCAGATGATGTAGATTACAGGGATATGTCTCAGTCAGGCAGGATTACACACATGGACGTACAGTGTGATGATGATGATGTTGTACCCGCTGCTGCTTCCTTTGCTGAGTTGTCAGATACAAGTGAAGCAGTTGATGATGACGATGTGTCCACGGATGCCACGTGGGTGCCTGCTCGAAGAGAAAAAGAGGGGGAAAGTTCAGAAGGGGAGACAGAGAGAAGGAGGAGACGAGTTGGAAGCAGGGGGAGGTCGTCGCAAGGAGTTAGTGGCAGAGTCAGACAGCATGTATCGGCACCCGGGGTCAGCCAGACAGCACGCCAGCCAATGCATGCTGTTGCCACCACCAGAATGCCGTCATTGCAAAGATCAGCAGTGTGGCATTTTTATTGTGTGTCTGCCTCTGATAACAGCAATGCCATTTGCAACCTGTGCCAAAAGAAACTGAGTCGTGGGAAGTCCAACACCCACCTCGGTACAGCTGCTTTGCGAAGGCACATGATCTCACATCACAAACGCCTATGGGATCAACACATGAGTACAAGATGCACACAAACTCAAAGCCACCATGCTCCTCCAGGTCCAGCATCTTCAACCACGTCAACCACAGCTGTCCTCCCTGCCCCCTCTCAACCGCCACTCCGCCTCTCACCTCCAGCAGTTCCTGCTCATCTGCCCACAGTCAGGTGTCTGTCAAGGACATGTTTGAGTGTAAGAAGCCAATGTCACAGAGTCACCCCCTTGCCCGGCGACTGACAGCTGGCTTGACGGAACTCTTAGCCCGCCAGCTTTTACCATACCAGCTGGTGGAGTCTGAGGCCTTCAAAAAATGTGTCGCTATTGGGACACCACAGTGGAAAGTACCCGGACTAATTTTTTTTTCAAAAAAGGCAATCCCAAACCTCTACAATGTCATTGAAAAGGAAGTCATGGCATCTCTGGCATACAGTGTTGCGACAAGGGTCCATCTGACCACTGATACCTGGTCTGCAAAGCACGGTCAGGGCAGGTATATCACGTACACTGCGCATTGGGTCAACCTGCTGACGGCTGACAAGCATGGAATGCGTGGCTCCGCAGCGGAGTTGGTGACACCGCCACGACTTGCAGGCAGACCTACTGCCACCTCAACTACTCCTACTCCATCCTCTTCAATATCCTCCTCGGCTGAGTCCTCTTCTGCTGTGGCGTCTGGCTGCACATCAACTGAATCCCCCCAGCTCCCCAGGGGCTATTCCACATCCCGGATATGACAGTGTCACGCTGTCTTGGGGTTGACTTGCCTAAAAGGAGAGAGCCACACAGGACCAGCACTCCTGTCCGCCCTGAACGCACAGGTGGATCAATGGCTGACCCCGCACCAACTGGAGATCGGCAAAGTGGTGTGTGACAATGGAACAAATTTGTTGTCGGCATTGAATTTGGGCAAGTTGTCACATGTGCCGTAAATGGCACATGTGTTGAATCTTATCATACAACGTTTTGTGTCTAAGTACCCAGGCTTACAGGACGTCCTCAAGCAGGCCAGGAAGGTGCGTGGCCATTTCAGGCGTTCCTACACGGCCAGGGCGCACTTTTCTGATATTCAGCTGCGAAACAACATGCCAGTGAGGCGCTTGATATGCGACAGCCCGACACGGAATTCAACACTCCTAATGTTCGACCGCCTGCTCCAACAAGAAAAAGCCGTCAACGAGTATTTGTATGATCGGGGTGCTAGGACAGCCTCTGTGGAGCTGGGAATTTTTTTGCCACATTACTGGACACTCATGCGCAATGCCTGTAGGCTCATGCGACCTTTTGAGGAGGTGACAAACCTAGTTAGTCGCTCCGAAGGCACCATCAGCGACCTCATCCCATTTTTTTTCTTCCTGGAGCGTGCCCTGCGAAGAGTGCTTGATCAGGCTGTAGATGAGCGTAAAGAGGAAGAGGAAGAGTTGTGGTCACCATCACCACCAGAAACAGCCCTGTCATCATCGCGGATGAGGAGTATGAGGAAGAGGAGTCAGAGGAGGAATGTGGCGGCTTTGAGGAGGAGGAAGACCAACCACAGCAGGCACCCCAGGATGCTAATTGTTGTCACCTATCTGGGACCCATGGTGTTGTACGTGGCTGGGGGGAAGAACAGACCGTCAATGACATCAGTGAGGACGAGGAACGGAAAATGAGTAGCTCTGCATCCAACCTTGTTCAAATGGGGTCTTTCATGCTGTCATGTCTGTTGAGGGACCCTCGTATAAAAAGGATGAAAGGAGAACGACCTGTACTGGGTGGCCACGCTACTAGACCCCCGGTATAAGCAGAAAGTGTCAGAAATGTTACCAAAAAGGAAAGGATGCAGCAGTTCAAAACCAAACAAAAAAATATGCTTTACACAGCTTATAAGGGGGATGTCACAGCACAACAGGAATCTAACAGGGGAAGAGGTGAGTGTAATCCTCCTCCTACCACGGCGGCAAGGACTGGACGATTTACAGATGTGTTGTTGATGGAGGACATGCGGAGCTTTTTCAGTCCTACACATCGCCACAGCCCTTCGGGATCCAGCCTTAGAGAACGACTCAACCGACAGGTAGCAGACTACCTCGCCTTAACAGCAGATATTGACACTCTGAGGAGCGATGAACCCCTTGACTACTGGGTGTGCAGGCTTGACCTGTGGCCTGAGCTATCCCAGTTTGCGATACAACTTCTGGCCTGCCCTGCTTCAAGTGTACTGTCAGAAAGGACCTTCAGTGCAGCAGAAGGCATTGTCACTGACAAGAGAAGTCGCCTCGGTCAAAAAAGTGTTGATTACCTCACCTTCATAAAGATGAATGAGGCATGGATCCCGAAGGGACTGACAGTGGGGGATACGTTTGACTAACAAAAGGCCTGATTACATGCCTTGGCCTCAAAATGGTCCCCACGCTGCTGTATTTAATGTCTGCATACTGGATGACTTTCGTGAATTCTCCACCACCAACTAGGGTTCAAGCCGCAATGTTTTAGTCACTTTTCTGCCTGGAAAACATCAATTTTTCCAGCCGTTGCTACAATAGCAGCTGCAACAATGCCATTATTTTTCAGGCATGTGTACATGCCTAATTTTTCTGTCCTATGGTGCAGCACTGTGGCTGCAAAATCAAAAAAAAAAAAAGGCACATACAAGTGTCAATTCCCCTTCGTGATCGTTGCCTTGTTGTGGTGAAGGGGCTTGCGTATCACAATGAAGCAATCATTACCTCTATGAGTGTGTTGGCAATGTTGCCAAACCCCAGATGATAAGACCGTTGCTTCTCTATGGTCAGACCAAAAGTGATCGGACGGCTGGATAATATTTCATAGAAAAAACATTAATTTACCTTTTTTTTTTTTTTTTTTAAAGTTGTATGGGTTTTTAATACATAAAATAAAAAATCATAATAAAGTCTCTTAATATTTTATTAGAAATAATGCAGACAATTAAAAAAATCCCCATCAATTCCAATACAAAGCAAGTACAGAGCTCAGAACTAAATTATTTCATGATGTCGTAATGGTTCGTTAATTCAACAATGTTTAATCAATTCGACACACGTCCCCGGATAGGGATTAAACTGATAGGAATAGTACTAGTTAAGACACCACTCATATAGGGTGTCACAGCACATTGCTCTGTGCATGCACAGTGCCCCAATTTGGGAGTAAGAGGACCGACCAAGCTGCTTTTTCCATCTCCCGGTTCCTGAAATCAATTCAGTTTGGTGTATGAGAGTTTGGTCTGTCACTGTGAAGGCAGTCGAAGGTACCCGGCCTAATTTTTTTTTCACGAAAGGCAATCCCTGATATGGGATGTAACAGGGATTAAACTGATGAGAATAGTACTACAGAAAATACCACTCATATGGGGTGTGACAGTAAATTGCACGGCGCAGATGCAGTGACCGTGGATTAAAACAGAGTGGAGGGAGCCAGCGTTTTTTTAACCATCTCCCCGTTCGAAAAATCTATTCAATAAATGGACCCCAGATTGGGGATGTTAGAGGGATTAAACTGATGAGAATAGTACTACAGAAAATACCACTTATATGGGGTGTGACAGTAAATTGCACGGCGCAGACCATGGATAAAAACAAAGGGGAGGGAGCCAGCGTTTTTTTAACCATCTCCCGTTCGAAAAATCAATTCAATTCACCTTTCGGGGACCCTTTGTGTTGTACGTGGCTGGGTGGAGGAAGAAACCTTCAATGACATCACCGGGACATGGCTAGCTTGGTATCCAACCTTGTGCAAATGGGGAGTTTGCCGTTGTGCAAATGGACTGTTTGCGGTGCATTAAAAGGGGAGTTTGGTCTGTCAATGTCTGTGAAGCAGGCGTAACCCTTACACTACCTGATCGATTCACCATCATACCTGATTGTATACACACACTGGATGTTTTAAAGCATGTTATTCCAAAGAATTTAGGAATGTTAGTTGATTTATTCCCTTTATGGATTAAAACCCGACTCTGCGTCCACTACGTAATTTTCCATGGGAGTTTTGCCATTGATCCCCCTACGGCATGTCACAGTCCAGGTATTAGTCCCCTTGAAACAACTTTTCCATCACTATTGTGGCCAGAAAGAGTCCCTGTGGGTTTTAAAATTCGCCTGCCTATTGAAGTCTATGGCGGTTCTCCCGGTTTGCCCGTTCACGAACATTTGCGGAAGTTCGCGTTCGCCGTTCGTGAATGGAAAATTTTATGTTCGCGACATCACTACTGTTCTCCTTCTCATGGGCTTCTTTGTGGCTGCCAGTCTGCATCCACAAGCAGTACAATGTCATTAATGTTGAACGAAGCGAGCTTCAGATGCTTCATCCAAAGATTCAGAATAATACTTTACACAGCTGTGTCTCAGTACAGTATCAGAATGTATGGGCTACAATGAGCTGAAGTAAGTTATTTGCGAAATCGCACGTGACTTCGTTGAAAATCTTCGTTAGTTGAAGTGGAAAACCACTTTAAAACTTGAAACCGAACTTAGCTTTGGTTCCGACTAGTACCTCAGACATGTCCGTATGACATTATTGGCTATTGCTGTAATGGCATTCAAGAGCTTGGGATGGGGGAGGGGGGGTAGAATAGAAAAAAAAGTGGTTATAAGGTAATTTTCAGATCAATTTGAACAACTTCGATTCGCAAGGAATAGACTCAGGTTCAAATTGAAATTTTTAAAGAATTTGCCAAATCAGAAACAAAACGAATTTAAAAAAGTTTGTTCATCTCTTCTATAAACCAATTTCAGGCATGCTCAACCTGCGGCCCTCCAGCTGTTGCAAGACTACAACTCCCAGCATGCCCGAACAGCCTACAGCTATCAGCCTACAGCAAGGCATAGTGGGAGTTGTAGTTTTACAACAGCTGGAGGGCCGCAGGTTGAGCATCACTGACCAATTTCAAACCAGAAAATGAGAAGCTTTTTAGACAAGAGAGCAGGAAAAGGGAACATTTTTGGACTTTTTAACAAATTTGAAATATTTGACATTGCAGTGCATTTTTAAAGCGCAGTTTGTTACCACCAACAGCTTTGAAGTTTCTCATAGCCATATATGTCACTGTCACTTTGTCATTATTATTGATTTCTTGGCAATAAAGAGCTTAAAAGGAGTTGCATAGACTCTTAGCAGACTCCAGAATTTTCATCCACATCTTGATAGGACCATTGGGACACTTTTGATTTAGAAACATAATTAATCAGTACATTGTGCTTGGTAGAACAAAAACAAACACATAATCATAGTTAAAACGAAAGTCACACAGGCAAAGCAACATGCTTTAAATTAACCATGCATGATCAATATAGAAACAAATACCTCATCTAATATATAATCAGAGGTTCTTAGCAGATATATTTTTGATCCAAAAGTATCTGGGCTTATCCTATAACTCTAAACGTATTTCTATGCTGCTCATTGCTATCTACTTTCAAGGAGAGCCAAACCCATAAAAACACTGACTGCTAATCATGCTAATCTGAATGGGCCCAGATAATTTTTGATCAAAAATATATCTACTAACAACCTCTGATTGTATATTAGATGAGGTATAACTTCGTATTTATGGTACATTATGGACAGTTAGTTTAAAGAATGCCACTATGCCCATGTGACTTTCAGTCTGGGTTGAATGTATTCAGACCCAAATTGAATCTTAAGACTGATTTGGCAAAATAAAATCTGAATCAAATATCAGGAAATTCGCTCATCACTAGGTACCTGGTTATGAACTCCACCAATGTTAAATAGGCCACTTAAGGATTGGTCATCAGTATCCAGAATCTAGACAATCCATTTAACCATGGACAGCATGAAATCCCAACAGGCTACCTCATCACAGAGAGCTGTTTTCCTGTTAAACTCTGTGGTGTTTCGAAAAATTAGGGAGGATTTACATGAGGGGAATATTTGAAGTCAGTTTTTCTTGAGTCTGTGTTGGAGTACTTTATGCCAAATGTATCAAATGCTGTTGCATGTTTGATAAATTTGTACTTAAACCTAACATTTTTATCTAGAAAAGCTACTCCAGTTTTCCGACTCCATCTTCTTACTGGAGTAAGAGAGCAACTTTTTTGTGACTTAAAAAAAAAAGTGTTAGTGATAAATCTGGAGTGAAACTCAATAATATAGCTATAACTAGTTTACCAAAATGCAAAAAGTCACAGTTTAAAAATGAGCTGGCAACAGGAAGCAAAGTCCAGAATTCGGGAGAATCTACACAACTGTTTTTTTTTATCTCTTTCTAGGAAACAACCTGTCAATCAAGATGTTTAACACAATGGATGAATTTTCTTCCAAAGTCTGGACTCTCCTCCATGTACCTGGATCATTGTTAAAACCATGTTTTCTCTTAAACACTGCAGCTTTCTATAATCAGGAAGTATGTCCTATAGTGTTGAGTGCGCATGCTCGGCTGAACTGGTGTTTGACTCGAGCATCGTGATGCTTGGCCGAATACCCCGTGTGCTCGAGCACGATGCTCAAGTCAGTGTATTTAAATCTAATTTAGCCTCTATTTCTGAAAAAGTTCTGCCGGCACTTGAACTCACAACCGTCTACATTAGAGACAAGGACCTTAACCACTCAGCTATAAAGCTGAATGATAAACTGTGTCAGAAAAACTGTTAGAAAAACCTCATAGTAATTTGTCATTTAGTAAGTATTCCTATACAGCAGAAGTATCATTTTATATTTCACTGCAGGTTAACATGTAGCTGTATAGTGTAGTAGTTAAGGTTCTTGGCTCTAATACAGAAGGCTGTGAGTTCAAATCTTTGCTGAAACTTTTCAGAAATAGAGGCAACATTATATACGTTTCTGTCAGGATTCAAACTTACAACCTTATACATTAGAGCCAAGAACCTAAACTAGAGTTCAGCACACACCTACGCCGCCAATTTCGAGATCGGGACGCAAACTTGACCCGAACTTGACCCGAACTTGACCCCGAACCCCATTTATTTAATGGGAACCTGACCTTTGGGGCACTAAAATGGCTCTAAAAAAGTAATGGAAAGAGCTGCAAAAGGAAGCAACATGGGGGTAAGAGCTGGACAATGGCCCTGCAAACAAATATGGATAGGGAAATTACATAAAATACATAAAAATTTAAAATAATAATCTTGAACTGGGAGGAGGAGGTCCATTTGGGGTAGGAGGTTGAGCAGGCAGTGGACGTGGCAGTGTAGGTGGAAGCGGTGAGGCTTAGTGACCCCAACCACTCATCGGTCTGTTGTTCCATGCCCGTCCATAGCTCCTGCGCGGTGTGGGGTTTTTCCCCCAAACAGATGAGTTTCAAAACAGACCGCTGTCATTTCCCCCTGGCTGTGCTGAAGTTGGTGGTGAAGGTGTTACGCTGAGCGGATGAGGAGGTGGTAGAGAAGAAAGCGGAGTAGGAGGAGGAGGCATCAGGAGGCAAAGAGAAATGCCCTGCAATCCTCGGTGGCAGAAGGACATGAGCCAAACTGCTATCCGCCTCAGGCCCAGCCGCCAATGCATTTACCCAGTGTGCTGTTAGGGAGATATAACGTCCCAGCCCGTGCTTACTGGTCCATGTAACGGTGGTTATGTGTACTTGGCCACAGATGGCGTTGCGCTGTGCACACCTGATTTTGTCCTCCACTTGGTTGTGCAAGGAAGGGATGGCTCGCCTGGAAAAGTAGTGGCGGCTGGGAACCACATACTGTGGGACAGCCGCCACCATAACGATTTTAAAAGTGTCCGTCTTCACCAGACGGAATGACTGTATTTCTTTTTTTTTTCTTTTTTTTTTTACTTTTATTAGAAAATTACATAAAAAACATAAAAATAGCAATACATTTTACACTTATAGTGTAAAAACATCAAGCATCAACCAGAGAAGTATGGGAGTAATAAAGACAAATACATGAATAGGGGTGGTAGGGCATCCATTCCCCTCCTACTTAAATACCCTGTGACAATAACACAGTGCTTATCTTACCTTTAACCCTTTATTCCTTCTTATTCCCCTCCCCTCCTCCCCCCGCGCACCCCTTATCCCCCTACCCTATACCCACAACTAGCCCATCCACCTCAAGTAGGTGTAAGGGGGGGGGGTGTTAGGACAATGAGTAAGAGAAAGAAAAAAGAAAAAATAAATAAAGAAAAAATAAAAAAAATAAAAGAAAATATATAAATTATTTATTTATGTATTTTATCCACTGAATCCAATCCAATTTCAATCCAATCATGGTTATAGCCTCTATTACTCTTAATATATCTTGCTCTTTCTATTATACAATTGGAATTCATCAAATTTTCCCATTCTTTTATTGTTGGTAACTTGGGGCGCATCCATCTTCTTGCTATCAGTAGACAAGCTATAAAACATGATTTATATAGCATAATTTCATTCTCTTTTGATAGATCATGAGTAGAGTTGAGCGAACATCTGGATGTTCGGGTTCGAGAAGTTCGGCCAAACTTTCTTAAAATGTTCGGGTTCGGGATCCGAACTCGACCCGAACTTCATCCCGAACCCCATTGAAGTCAATGGGGACCCGAACTTTTGGGCACTAAAAAGGCTGTAAAATAGTCTAGGAAAGGGCTAGAGGGCTGCAAAAGGCAGCAAAATGTAGGTAAATGACCTGCAAACAAATGTGGATAGGGAAATGAATTAAAAAAAAAAAAAAAATTACTAAAATCAATTGGAGAGAAGTCCCATAGCAGAGAATCATGCGTCATATCACCCACCACTGGAGAAGGCCACTTTGAGTTATTGAGAGAGGTCCCACAGCAAGGAATAAGGTGTCATATCACCCACCACTGGAGAAGGCCACTTTCAGTTATTTAGGCCCCAGCACCCAGACAGAAGAGAGAGGTCCCACAGCAAGGAATAAGGCGTCATATCACCCACCACTGGAGAAGGCCACTTTCAGTTATTTAAGCCCCAGCACCCAGACAGAGGAGAGAGGTCCCGCAGCAAGGAATAAGACGTCATATCACCCACCACTGGAGAAGGCCACTTTCAGTTATTTAGGCCCCAGCAACCAGACAGAGGAGATAGGTCCCACAGCAGAAAATCATGCGTCATATCACCCACCACTGGAGAAGGCTACTTTCAGTTATTTAGGCCCCAGCACCCAGACAAAGGAGAGAGGTTCCATACCACAGAATCAAGCTTCATATCACCCACCACTGGAGAAGGCCACTTCCAGATATTTAGCCCACGGCACCCAGACAGAGGAGAGAGGTCGCATGGCAGAGGTTCAGGCTTCATGTCACCCACCATTGTAACAGGCCACTTTCAGTTATTTAGGCCCAGGTGCCCAGATTGAGGAGAGGTTCATTTAACTTTGGGTTGCACCGCAAGATCATGGTAAAGTTAAAAAAATTAGGATTCAATAAAGAAGTGCCACGGAGTACAAGAATACATGGTTGAGGGGGAGGCAGTTATAAATGTCTATTCTGCACAAGGGAGGGACAGTTCCTGTTGGATCCATGCCTGGTTCATTTTTATAGAAACACAAGGGGGGGTCAGTCAGCACGTCCCTGTATGCAGGTGCACGTAGCTATGGCAATTATACATACATACATGACGTTTTATGAGCGTCAGCTTGTCCACGTTGGCTGTGGACAGACGGCTGCGTTTGTCAGTAATGACGCCCCCTGCCGTGCTGAATACACGTTCAGACAAAATGCTGGCCGCTGGGCAGGCCAGCGCCTCCAAGGCATAAAATGCTAACTCTGGCCACGTGGACAATTTAGAGACCCAGAAGTTGAATGGGGCCGAACCATCAGTCAGTACGTGGAGGGGTGTGCAGACGTACTGTTCAACCATGTTAGTGAAATGCTGCCTCCTGCTAACACGTTCCGTATCAGGCTGCCCAGAGGCAATGACAAGCTGTCCTCTGTGGGAGGTGTATCGTCTGTGTCCTCTGTATCACCCCAGCCACGCTGCAGTGATGGCCAAAAGCTGCTTTGGGTGCCACTCTGCTGTGAACATGGTTCCTTCTCTTCCTCCCCCTCTTCCTCATCCTCCTCATCCTCGAGAACTGTGTCCTGGCTAGACAACTGTATACCTGGCCTATGTTGGTGCAGGAACCAAGCAAAAGCAGATTGAGAACACTGAAAGCGTGCACAGATGGCCCCCACTTTCTGCAGCAGCTGTATCTTTTCAGGAATCTCTGCACCAGCAAATTCAGCACATGCGCCAGGCAAAGGAATGTGCATCAAATCGGCTAGTCCCAGAGCTGCGACTAGATTTCGCCCATTATCGCACACCACCAGGCCAGGCTTGAGGCCCACTGGCAGCAGCCACTCATCGGTCTGTTGTTCAATACCCTCCACAACTCCTGTGCTGTTTGGGGCTAGTCCACCAAATATATGAGTTTCAGAACGGCCTGCTGACGTTTACCCGGGCTGTGCTGAAGTTGGTGGTGAAGGTGTGTGGCTGACTGGATGAGCAGGTAGAAGAAGAGGAGGAGGAAGCCGAGTAGGAGGAGTAGGCTACAGGAGGCAGAAAATGATGCCCTGCGATCCTTGGCGGCGGAAGGACGTGCGCCAAAGAACTCTCTGCCTGGGGCCCAGCCGCCACTACATTTACCCAGTGTGCAGTTAGGGAGATATAGCGTCCCTGGCCGTGCTTACTGGTCCATGTATCTCTGGTTAGGTGGACCTTGCCACAGATGGTGTTGCGCAGTGCACGCTTGATTTTATCGGATACTTGGTTGTGCAGGGAAGGCACGGCTCGCTTGGAGAAGTAGTGGCGACTGGGAACAACATACTGTGGGACAGCCATGGACATCAGCTGTTTAAAGCTGTCTCTGTCCACCAGCCTGAATGACAGCATATCAAAGGCCAGTAGTTTAGAAATGCTGGCATTCAGGCCCAGGGCTCGAGGGTGGGTAGGTGGGAATGTACGCTTTCTCTCCAATGTTTGATGGAGAGCTGAACGCTGCCGTGTGACATGGTGGAGATGCTTGGTGACGGAGGTGGTGGTGTTGGTGGCACATCCTCTGTTTGGTGGGCGGCAGGTGCCAACATTCCTCCCGAGGCGGAGCAAGAGGCCGAGGCAGCAGCAGAAGAGGGAGTAGGGGGAGCCAGAGTGAGTTCCTTGCTTTAAAGGTGTTTTTACTGTTTTTAACGTGTTTACTCCACTGCAGTTCATTCTTTGCATGTAGATGCATGGTCATGCAGGTTGTGCTAAGGTTCAGAACGTTAATGCTTCGCTTCAGGCTCTGATGGCACAGTGTGCAAACCACTCGGGTCCTGTCGTCAGCACATTGTTTAAAGAAGTGCCATGCCAGGGAACTCCTTGAAGCTTTCTTTGGGGTGCTCGGTCCCTGGTGGTGGTGGCCAGTAGCAGGCGAACTCTCATGGCGGCGGCTGTTCTGCTTTTGCCCCTGCTCCCTCTTTTGCTATGCTGTTGGCTCGTTCTCACCACTACCTCTTCCTCTGAACTATGAAAGTCAGTGGCACGACCTTCATTCCATGTGGGGTCTAGGACCAAATCGTCCCCTGCATTGTCTTCCACACAGTCTTCCTCCCTGACCTCCTGTTCGGTCTGCACACTGCAGAAAGAAGCAGCAGTTGGCACCTGTGTTTCGTCATCATCAGAGACGTGCGGACTCCGATGAGGTGGTATTCCCATGTCCTCATCATCAGGAAACATCAGTGGTTGTGCATCAGTGCATTCTATGTCTTCCACTACTGGGGAAGGGCTAGGTAGATTCCCTTTGGAAACCCTGCCAGCAGATTCTTCAAACAGCATAAGAGACTGCTGCATAACTTGAGGCTCAGACAGTTTCCCTGATATGCATGGGGGTGATGTGACAGACTGATAGGCTTGGTTTTCAGGCGCCACCTGTGCGCTTTCTGCAGAAGACTGGGTGGGAGATAATGTTGTGAACGTGCTGGATCCACTGTCGGCCACCCAATTGACTAGCGCCTGTACCTGTTCAGGCCTTACCATCTTTAGAACGGCATTGGGACCCACCAAATATCGCTGTAAATTCTGGCGGGTACTGGAACCAGAGGTAGTTGGTTCATTAGGACGTGTGGCTGTGGCAGAATGGCCACGTCCTCTCCCAGCACCAGAGGGTACACTAACACCACCACTAGATGTTTTCCTCATTGTTACCGTTTACCAAGCACCACAATAAGAAAAAAAATATTTGGCCCAATGTTTTGATTTCAAATTCAGGCCTTTTTTTACAGGCACCTAACACTATCTGCCTATTTATTTGTGTAGCATATTACACTAATCCAGGCACAGCAGTAACCACTGATTTAGGGGATTATCACTTTTAGGGCTATGTGGTAAGGTGCAAGGTGTCATTTGCGATGGCAGGTACGTGTCACCGAGGTTGCTGGCCTCGGTGAGGTGAGAGCCGGGTTTTTGTCTGCAGCAGCTAGTGCTGTTTGACTCTTTTAAATAGCATGGCTGCAAGGCCGATCCGGGCCGGCTCTTACTGGGAGCAGCTAAAGAGTAGGGTGGGTGGCTGCTCCCCACGGTCCAGTCCATGTTTTGGGCTGGGTATAAAAAGCAGCCAGCAGCTGTGTCTGGGTGTGTGTGATTATCCTGGAGCCTGCAAACAGGGCTGAGGAATTCTCTGTCCTGGAGGAAGGAGCTCAGCAAGGTGGTGTTTCCCTGCGACCTGAAGGTGGAATCACCTGCGGCTGAGCCGACTGCTAGGTGTGAACCCGCACCTAAACCACCCAAGGTGACTGGATCCTGTGTTGGCCTGTTTTTGTTTTGCCACAGTATTTCCGTTGTGTGTGAACTGTCACCAAGAGACTGTTTTCATTTCTGGTGTGCAAGTGTGAATAAAACACTGTTTGATGCACAATCTGGACTCCTTGTTTTGCCTCTAAACTGCACCCGCACCGCTGTCTACCAGAGCGACTCCCACATTTGGTGTCGGATGCGGGCATGCGCAGTGAGGCTGGCGTGAACGCCGAACTTTGTTTTTGCTGAGCAGAAGTGAATGTCCTATATTAGGCCGGCAAAGTTGCAGCCTGTGATCCCCGACAAAATGGAGGCGGCTGTGAAAGCCCTCATAGAGGCTAACGTGCAGCAGCGGGAGACCAACCAGCTACTGCTACAGCACGTGATGGCGTTGCAAGCGGCAGGAGCGTCCCACCGCGTCCACGATGCCCGGAAAGCTGTCCGTGCCGCGATCCCTAAGATGACCCCCTCGGATGATGTGGAGACCTATCTGGCGGTGTTCGAGAAGGTGGCCGTGAGGAGAAATTACCCGAGAACAGTGGGCAGAGGTCGTCGCTCCGTTCCTGGCGTCTGGACCCCAGCAAGTATTTTTGACCTCCCAGATGACCAAGCCGCTGACTACCCGACCGTGAAAGGTGAGATCCTGGCAAGACTGGGGGTGAACGTGTTAGTCCGGGCTCAGCGGGTCCACCAGTGGAACTTTAATACGGCTGAACCCGCCAGGCCGCAGTATTATGAGTTGCTGCACAGGTTGCAAAAGTGGCTGCAGCCTGAGGTTCTAAGTCCGGCTGCTATGCTGGACCGTCTGCTGGCTGACATCTTCTGGAGGGCCTTGCCGTACCCCTGCAGCACTGGATCGGCCAGGTGTCACCCACTAATGCCTTGGACATGGTCGACCTGGTCGAGCGCTATGAGGCCACAAAAACCTTGAAAGGAGGTGTTGTTGGGAGGGCCGGTCAAACCCGGAGGTCTCCCATCCAGTCCCGGCGACTGGTACCCGAGAAACCTGCTCGGGGTGTACCCCCTGTAGACCCGGCCCCGATAGTCTGCTGGCGGTGTCACGAGCCTGGCCATGTGAGGGCCGACTGTCCACAGTGGGGAGAACCCATGGAGACCAATTATGGGTACCGGGCTTCCATGTATGCCCGGAGACTGTGTGCGACCGGCACCCCCGAGACCCTAGACAATCGTCATCTGTGCCAGGTGCAAGTCGGTGATAATCTTGCAGTGGCGCTGCTGGACTCAGGGAGCCTAGTAACCCTGGTAAGTGCTGCCCTGGTACAGCCCTCCCAGTATACGGGCCGGAAAGTTGAGGTGAAAGTGACTAATAGCCCTGAGACAGGGGTAACCCTAGCAGAGTGGCCTGGTTCCTGTGGGAGGCCAGAGCCCTGGGAGCCCGAGTCCGAAGGGCCTGCGGTAGGGGTGACCACCACTTCTGTGATAGAGGGGGAGACAACCCCACTGAGTGTAATGGTGGGAGACACGGAGGACTTGCCACCGGGACCTGAGTTGGCAGACCTCAATGTCTCCGGGGAAAATTTTGGGACCGCACAACACCGGGACCAAACCCTAACCAGAGCCTGGGAAAGTGTCATAATAATTGATGGTAAACCCCAGAAACCTGGGGCTGAATTAATGTTTCCGCGATTCATTGTCCTTCAGGATATGTTGTATCGGGTGAACCAAATCCGAGGTGAGCCTGTTGAACAGTTGGTGGTGCCCACAGCGTATCGCAGGCTTGTCATGGAGCTTGCCCACCAACATGTTCTTGGGGGACACCTGGGGTGGCAGAAAACCCAGGACCGCATACTGCAGCGGTTTTATTGGCCCAGTGTGTTCAAGGAGGTAGAGAATTGTGTAAGTCCTGTCCCACCTGTCAGATAACTAGCCCCCAGCCACATTTCCGTAGTCCTCTGGTACCGCTTCCAATTATTGAGGTCCCGTTTGAGCGAATCGCTATGGATCTAGTTGGGCCTGTACCAAAAATCTGCCAGGGGCCACCAACACATTCTGGTAGTTCTCGACTATGCCACTCGGTATCCGGAGCGGTGCCTCTGCGACATACCTCAGCTAAACTCATTGCCAAAGAGTTAATGGAAATGTTTTCCCGTGTGGGCCTGCCAAAGAGGTTCTGACAGACCAAGGGACCCCTTTTATGTCCAAAGTAATGAGGGAACTGTGTAAATTGTTGCGTATAAAGCAGCTACGGACGTCCGTTTACCATCCACAAACAGACGGTCTGGTTGAGAGGTTTAACCAAACTCTAAAAAATATGTTAAAGAGGGTGGTGTCTAGAGATGGGAAGGACTGGGACCTGCTTCTGCCCTATCTCATGTTCGCAGTGCGAGAGGTACCCCAGGCCTCTACTGGGTTCTCGCCCTTCGAACTGCTTTATGGCAGACACCCTCGGGGCCTGTTGGATATCGCCAAGGAAGCATGGGAACAACAGCCTGTCCCCACAAAAGTGTCATTGAGTATGTCACCCAGATGCAGGAACGGATAGAAAGGGTGTTGCCGCTGGTCCGGGAGCATATGGAGGCAGCACAACAAGCCCAGAGTAGGGTGTATAATCGTCAGGCTCGGGTGCGGGGCTTCAATCCGGGAGATCGAGTGTTGGTTCTGGTACCCACCCTTGACAGCAAATTCCTAGCTAGGTGGCAGGGCCCCTATGAGGTGATCGAGAAGGTAGGGAAGTAAATTACAAAGTACACCAGCCAGGGCGGCGCAAGCCGGAGCAGGTGTACCACGTGAATTTACTTAAGCCTTGGAAAGATAGGGACACGACCGGCGACCACAGCCCCGGCCAGGGCTTCTAGGTGAAAAGGGTCCAGCCCCACAGTTCGAGGCCTGTGAAGCAGTAACCACGGTAAAAATTGCAGACAGCCTGTCTTCCAAACAAGTTCAGGAAGTCAGGGAGTTCATCAGTCGGAACACGGATGTGTTCTCGGACCTCCCTGGCCGCACGTCTCTCATCCAACATGACATCGTCACTGAGCCTCAGGCCAAGATCCGGTTAAAACCATACCGGGTACCCGAGGCTCGGCGACGGGCCATCGCGGAGGAAGTACAGTTAATGTTGAAGCTCGATGTCATTGAGGAGTCGAAGAGTGAGTGGGCCAGTCCCATAGTCCTAATACCCAAGCCGGATGGGGCGTTGCGGTTCTGCAACGATTTTCGCAAGTTAAATGAAGTGTCCAAGTTTGATGCGTATCCCATGCCCCGGGTAGACGAGCTTGTTGAGAGTTTAGGGCAAGCCCGTTATTTTTCTGTGCTAGACCTCACCAAAGGGTACTGGCAGGTACCCTTAACGGAGTCGGCTAAGGAAAAAACCGCATTTGTTACCCCGCAGGGCCTGTATCACTACAAGGTGTTACCCTTTGGCCTGCATGGCGCCCCGCCACTTTCCAAGGTTAATGGACATAGTGCTGCGACCACATCGTCGGTGCGCCTCGGCCTACTTAGATGATGTAGTCATCCACAGCACCGACTGGGAAAGCCATTTACCCAAGGTGCAGGCGGTAGTGGATGCCCTGAGGAAAGCCGGACTGACCGCTAACCCAAAGAAGTGCTCCATAGGGTTAGAGGAGACAAAATATCTGGGATATGTAATTGGGCGGGGAGTCATCAAACCTCAGGTAACTAAGGTAGAGGCCATTCGTAACTGGCCCCGACCGGTCACCACCAGGCAGGTAAAGTCGTTCCTGGGGATTGTAGGTTACTACATGAGGTTTGTGCCCCACTTTGCCACAATAGCAGCGCCATTGACAGACCTGTTGAAGGGGCGAAAGTCTGGGAGGGTTAGCTGGAGTGAGAAGGCGGAGGAGGCTTTCTCCGCGTTGAAGTCGGCCCTGTGTGGGTCCCCGGTTTTGGTGACACCCGACTTCAACAAGGAGTTTGTCGTACAAACCGACGCCTCGGAGGTAGGCCTCGGTGCGGTACTGTCGCAGGAGGTCAACGAGGGAAGAACATCCCGTTGTCTTCCTGAGCCGTAAGCTCAGTCCCGCCGAGTCCAGATATAGTATAGTGGAGAGGGAGTGCCTGGCTATCAAGTGGGCACTCGAATCTCTCCGCTACTACCTGTTAGGGAGGAGGTTCCGTCTGGTGACCGACCATTCCCCCTCAAATGGATGAGTCAGGCCAAGGAGAGGAATGCTCGGGTCACCAGGTGGTTCCTATCTCTTCAAAATTTCAAGTTTTCCGTGGAACACAGGGCAGGCCGCTTGCAGGGCAACGCAGATGCCCTGTCCCGCGTCCACTGCCTCACGTGTGTTCACCCCTCAGGGTTGAACAAAGGGGAGTATGTGGTAAGGTGCAAGGTGTCATTTGCGATGGCAGGTACGTGTCACCGAGGTTGCTGGCCTCGGTGAGGTGAGAGCCGGGTTTTTGTCTGCAGCAGCTAGTGCTGTTTGACTCTTTTAAATAGCATGGCTGCAAGGCCGATCCGGGCCGGCTCTTACTGGGAGCAGCTAAAGAGTAGGGTGGGTGGCTGCTCCCCACGGTCCAGTCCATGTTTTGGGCTGGGTATAAAAAGCAGCCAGCAGCTGTGTCTGGGTGTGTGTGATTATCCTGGAGCCTGCAAACAGGGCTGAGGAATTCTCTGTCCTGGAGGAAGGAGCTCAGCAAGGTGGTGTTTCCCTGCGACCTGAAGGTGGAATCACCTGCGGCTGAGCCGACTGCTAGGTGTGAACCCGCACCTAAACCACCCAAGGTGACTGGATCCTGTGTTGGCCTGTTTTTGTTTTGCCACAGTATTTCCGTTGTGTGTGAACTGTCACCAAGAGACTGTTTTCATTTCTGGTGTGCAAGTGTGAATAAAACACTGTTTGATGCACAATCTGGACGCCTTGTTTTGCCTCTAAACTGCACCCGCACCGCTGTCTACCAGAGCGACTCCCCACAGCTAGTATTTAGGCCATGGATGAAAGGTACCCTTTTATAGACAGATTTACACTTGGAGATGCACAGAAGCTTGTGAAAAAATATGTAGGATTATGCCTTCAGCAATTGTATTTTAGCACTTTGTGTAATATGCCCTTCAACTGACAGAAATACAATCGGATATGCATGGTAGCGTGTGAAGATATTGAGGATGACCCTCTCAGCACTTGTATATACACCTTGAGTGTAATATACCCTTTTACTGACAGATTAACACTTGGCCTGCAACAGCTGGAACACCAGATTCAGGGTATTGCTATCTTGGCAAGTGAATTTCACCCCAGAACAAAATATATGTTTTGCGGACACTATTATACTTTGCCAGCCAGTGCTGGGACACCAGATTCAGGGTATTGCTATTTTGTCAATTGAATTTCACCCCAGAACAAAATATACTCTGTTACAGACATATTTAAACTAGGCCTACAACTGCTGGAACACCAGATTAAGGGTATTGTTATTTTGGCAATTGAATTTCACCCCAGAACAAAATACACCCTGTTATGGACAGATTTAAACTAGGCCTGCAACTGCTGGAACACCAGATTCAGGATATTACTATTTTGGGCAATTAAGTTTCACCCCAGAACAAAATACCGTATTTTTCGCCCTATAAGACGCACCGGCCTATAAGACGCACCTGGGTTTTTGAGGAGAAAAATAAGAAAAAAAATATTTTTAACCAAACGGTGTGCTTTTGAAGTAATGGTGGTCTGTGCATGACAGTATTATGGGGGGATCTGTGGATGGCACTGTTATGTGGGGGAGATGTGGATGGCACTGTTATGGGGGATCTGTGGATGACACTGTGATGGGGGATCTGTGGATAGCACTGTGATGGGGGGATCTGTGGATAGCACTGTGATGGGGGATCTGTGGATAGCACTGTGATGGGGGATCTGTGGATAGCACTGTGATGGGGGATCTGTGGATAGCACTGTGATGGGGGCATTTATGAATGACACTGTAATGGATTGGATCTGTGGATGACACATATATAGCATCTTATGCTATATGTGTCATCCACAGATCACCCAATTACAGTGTCATCCACAGGTGCCCCATTACATTGCTATCCAAAGATATACCATTTATAATCTTTATTAATGTCCCCTTATTCCCTATAAGCCCAGTACAGTAGCTGTATGCTAACCTGCTATACCGATCCTCTAGCAGGCAGAGCGGTGTGGCGGCAGGCTGCTGTGTAACGTCCTCACTGACGTCATCTGCCTGCTCCTCCTGCTTCATTCATAAAGTGAAAGGAGCAGGCAGATGATGTCAGTGAGGACGTTACACAGCAGCCTGCCGCCACACCGCTCTGCCTGCTAGAGGATCGGTATAGCAGGTTAGCAGAGCGCTACTGTACTGGGATTATAGGGAATAAGGGGACATTAATAAAGATTATAAATAGTATAAAAGCAGTCACGCTGTGAGCGGCGGGCCGCCCGCCGCGTGTTGACAGGCTCCGCCCCCTCCTCCTTCCATGCTGATACATCGCAGGCTGTGCGATGTATCAGCTTTAACTATAGGAAAATGGTAGTATTCGCCATATAAGACGCACTGCCATTTTCCCCCCACTTTTGGGGGAAAAAAAGTGCGTCTTATATGGCGAAAAATACGGTATATGTTTTGGCGGACACCAATTTACTTTGCCAGCCAGTGCTGTGACACCAGATTCAGGGTACTGCTATTTTGACAATTGAATTTGACCCCAGAACAAAATATATGTTTTGGCGGGCACTATTATACTTTGCCAGCCAGTGCTGGGACACCAGATAAGGGTAGTGTTATATTGGCAATTGAAGTTCACCCTAGAACAAAATATATGTTTTGGCGGACACTATTATACTTTTCCAGCCAGTGCTGGGACACCAGATTCAGGGTATTGCTATTTTGGCAATTGAATTTCACCCCAGAACAAAATATACCCTGTTATGGACAGATTTAAACTAGGCCTGCAAATGCTGGAACACCAGATTCAGGGTATTGCTATTTTGGCAATTCAATTTCACCCCAGAACAAAATACATGTTTTGGCGGACACTATTATACTTTGCCAGCCAGTGCTGGGACACCAGATTCAGGGTATTGCTATTTTGGCAATTGAATTTCACCCCAGAACAAAATATATGTTTTGGCGGACACTATTATACTTTGCCAGCCAGTGCTGGGACACCAGATTCAGGGTATTGCTATTTTGGCAATTGAATTTCACCCCAGAACAAAATATACCCTGTTACGGACAGAATTAAACTAGGCCTGCAACTGCTGGAACACAAGATTCAGGGAATTGCTATTTTGGCAATTGAATTTCACCCCAAAACAAAATATATGTTTTGGCGGACACTATTATACTTTGCCAGCCACTGCTGGGACACCAGATTCAGGGTATTGCTACTTTGGCAATTGAATTTCACCCCAGAACAAAATATATGTTTTGGCGGACACTATTATACTTTTCCAGCCAGTGCTGGGACACCAGATTCAGGGTATTGCTATTTTGGCAATTGAATTTCACCACAGAACAAAATATATATTTTGCCGGACACTACTATACTTTGCCAGCCACAGCTGAAACCACTGATTTACGTTATTTCTATTTTGGCTATTGAATTTCACCCCAGAACAAAATATATCTTTTGCCGGACACTATTATACTTTGCCAGCCACTGCTGGGACACCAGATTCAGGGTATTGCTACTTTGGCAATTGAATTTCACCCCAGAACAAAATATATGTTTTGGCGGACACTATTATACTTTTCCAGCCAGTGCTGGGACACCAGATTCAGGGTATTGCAATTTTGGCAGTTGAATTTCACCCCAGAACAAAATGTATATTTTGCCGGACACTATTATACTTTGCCAGCCACAGATGAATCCACTGATTTACGGTATTGCTATTTTTTCTATTGAATTTCACCCCAGAACAAAATATATCTTTTGTCGGACACTATTATACTTTGCCAGCCACTGCTGGGACACCAGATTTAGGGGATTGCTATTTTGGCAATTGAATTTCACCCCAGAAAATAATCTATCCTTTGCCAGACAGCAGACAGTATTACACTTGGCTATTCAAAGCTGGAACACCAGATTTAGGAGATTGTTATTTTGGCAATTGTATTTAACCCCTTAATAAAATATAGAAATTGCTATCCTTAGTTTCTAGGGGTGACAATAAGCACAGCCAAGCCCCTGATGTAGGATATAGCAAAAAAAAAAAAAAAAAAACTAGTATTGATTGATTGATGGACTTGGTGGCAGCTTGTTCTGGTGCACCACATGTCACAAAATGGCCGCTGATCACCCCAGAAAAAAGTGACAGAAAAACGCTCAGTGCAGCACAAAAACCAGTGAGCAATTAACTAGCAGATTTATTAGGTGCTGTTGCTGACTTTTCCCTGCCTAATCTCACCCTCACAGAAGCTGCGTCCTCTCCTTACACTAATCAGAGCAGTGTGACGTGCGACGCTACGTGACTCCAGCTTAAATAGAGTATGGGTGACATGCTGCACTTGGCCAATCACAGCCATGCTATTAATAGTCATGGCTGTGATGGCTTCTTAGGGCAAGAAGTAAAACGCTATCTGATTGTAGCTTGCTTTGGTGTGCTTGGTCCCTGGGTGCGGTTGGCAATAGCAGGCGCTCTGCTTTTCCACCCTGCTCCCTCTTTTGCTGTGCTGGTGGCTCTCTGCGACCACCACCTCTTCCTCCAAACTGCACACGTCACTCGCATGACCTTAATTCCATGTTGAGTCTAGGATCTCATCATCTTCCATATCATCTTCCACCCACTCTTCACCCTTGCCCTCCTTGTCGGTCTGCACATTGCAGAAAGCCGCATCAGTTGTCACCTGTGTTTCGTCATCATCAGAGACGTGGTCCTCCCATGTCCACATCCTGAAACATAAGTGGTTGGGTATCGGTGCACTCAATCTCTTCCACTTCTGGGGCAGGTCTATGTGGTTGGCCCACTCTAACCCTGCCAGCAGAGTCATTAAAAAGCTTAAGAGACTGCTGAATAACGGCAGACTCTTAAGACTCTTAGACTTCTTGACTGATTTGCAATGGGGTGAGGTGAAAGACATGCCCATGGTCTGCAGGTGCCAACTCTGAGGTTTCAGCAGGGGACCGGGTTGGAGAAAATGTGAAGGAACTGGAGGCACTGTCAGCCACCTAATCTACTACCGCCTGTACTTGTTCTGGCCTCACCATTCATAGAGCGGCATTCGGGCCTACAAAATAACGCTGAGCAAGGTGTTTCATTTGGGCGTGTAGCTGGCACAGATCGACCACATCCTCTCTCTGCAACAACAGCTCCCCCACCACCAGCAGTACCACGACCAGGGCCACGCCACTTATTTGATGCTCTCCTCATTCTTTGCGTTCACCCACCAAACTAACAGACAGATTTACAAAATGTATTTCCTAGTCAGGTAAGCAGTGCAGGGTTGTTTGAAAGAAAAAAGGAGTACAGATCACTGAACAATCTAAACTCTGAAAAATTTACTGAATATATTTCCCTGTCAGGTATGCCTTGCAGCAGGAACACACCCTCCAAGCCACTTGTGAATGTGAATGACTGGCCTTATAACCGTGGAAATGTCTACCCACAATCTAAGAGCTGGATTTATACATTATACAGTATTTCACTCTCACAAATGCAGTGCAGACCGCAAATGTACTTTATGGCAAAAATAGGGTTTTTTTTTCCAACCACAATGTCCCAGTTGTATTTACTGATTATATTTCACTCTCAGAAATGCGGTGCAGGCCGCAAATGTACTTTATGGCAAAAAAGGGATTTTATTCACCCACAATGTCACAGTTGAAGTTACTGAGTATATATCACTCTCAGAAATGCAGTGCATGCCGCAAACGTAATTTAAAAAAAAAAGAAAAATTATTTGACCCCCCCAGAATCTAACAGATGGATTTACTGAATTGATTACACTGTCACATATGCAGCTCAGGGATACTTTTTTTTTATTATCAGGATATGTATGTTGTTTGTTGTTTTGGGACTCAAATAAGGATTTTTAAGATTTTTTTTTTTCTTTATTTGTATCTGACATACATCTCATGAAAAGGCAAATAATTAGATTTCTTTATTGAGTCCCGCCGGTGCAAGTGAATTCAGATTATAAATCCATTTTGTTTCGTTTCGTGATATCCGTTTAATAAAATCCCCTCCTCTTAGGTCTGGTTTGATTTGTTCCAGTGCTCCAAATCTAGAACCTTCAAATTTACCTTTATGTCTCTCTTTGTAGTGGCATAAAAGTGGGTGGTTCTCACATTTTTTATTTATGTTTCTCATGTGTTCTTCTATCCTAGTAAGTAATGTTCTTTTTGTATGTTCCACATATAGTTTAGCACAGGGGCATTCTATAAAATAGATGACACCCTTGTTATGACAGGTGAGGTAGCTTTCTAACCGACAGGTACTATGTACTGTCTCTATTGTTTCTAATGGTTTATTATGTTTTGTGTATTTACATGCTTTACACATCTTACATGGAAAAAAACTGTCTTATTCTTCTGGGTTGTTTAAGGTTTAGATTTATTTTGATGATTCTTAATAGGAGGGACTATTAAGTTTCCCAGATTTTGTGATTTTTTTGAAGATAAAGGTGGGGTGTTGCGGTATTCTTTCTCCGATCACTTTATCCTGTTTCAGGATTTCCCAAAGCCGTTTCACGATTTTCTACAAAATGCCTTCTCCTTGACTGTATTGAGTAATAATTGGAATCTTGAATTCATTGTCTTCTTTACTGTGTTCCATTTCTTCCTTTTTGGTTTTGTTTAACAGTGTTTCCCTATCAGTTTCTGATACTTCTTCTTTGATTTTCTCCAAGTCGCTTTTTTTGTATCCTTTCTCCTCAAATTTGGTCTGGAGGTCATCTGCTTCTTTCCTGAATTGCTATAATTCAATACAGTTCCTGCGTAGTCTTGTAAATTAGCCTTGGGGGATATTTGTTAACCATACCGGAAGGTGACAGCTGTCTAGTGAAATTAGACTGTTGCTATTAGTCGGTTTCGAATAAGTCCAGGTTTGGATTTGATTGTTATGGATTTTGATAGTTAAATCTAAAAAATGAATCTCTTCTGTGCTGAAGGTGGGAGTAAATTGTAAATAAAAATCATTTTTAATTAGTTCAATTAAAAATTCCTGTAGAGTATCTTCACCACCTTTCCAAATAAAAATAATGTAATCAATAAATCTCCACCTGAGGACCAGATTCGCGCAAAGTTTACCTTGGTAGTAGATGGTAAGTTCCTCCCATCTTCCATATATAGATTTGCAAAGCTAGGTGCGAATTTAGTCCCCATGGCGGTCCCCCACATTTTTAGGTAAAATATTTCTTCGAATTTAAAAAATTGTGGTTTAAAATGAATAAAATACATTCTCCAATGAAGTTCATTTGTTCCACTGATAATTCCTTTTCTTTCCGTATGAAATACTCCGTTGCCTCATTTTCTTTGTTGTTTTCAATAACTGTGCACAGGAAGGTTACATCAAGGGTCTCAATAATGTAGCACTGTTTCCATAACGTCTTCTCTAATATCTCTAGGATATGCTGAGTGTCCTTTAAATAGACAGGGAGCTTATGAACGTATTGTTGTAAGATCAGGTCTACATATTTGGACAAATTGGACGTGCGTTCCCCAGTACCTAATATAATAGGTCTCCCTGGTGGTTGGCTTTTACTTTTGCGTATCTTAGGCAGACAGTAAAAGATGGGTGTTCTAGGATACTGGGTGTCAATGAACTTTTGGTTTGTAGTGTTGTAAAGGGTTAGATTTGAGTTTCTTGTATGTTTTTTGGTCCTCTAGGAGTTTGTCAGACTCCTCAATATATTGAAACGGCCTAGAATGACAATGCCTCTGCCCTTATATGTTACTAAATATGCAAGTAGAAAATCATATATGAACTGGTAGTGTTGTATACATGTGGACACAGGGCATCATAGAGGATTACTTATATTATTTTCCCTTCCCCTGGCACATATGAATAGCAAGTGCACTTAAAAAATGGGTATATGTCGCCCACTGAACTACAAGAACAGGGTTAAATTACTGTCCCTGGCAAATTAATGTCCCTGGCAAATTATTGTCCCTGGCAATATTGTCACTTGCACAAAATGGCCGCCGCTGACCACCTAACTAACACACGGATTAAAACTTATTTTGCTGTGTCACTGGGCTCAGGGAAGGGTACAAAAATGTTGTATTGCACCCACAAAAAAAATTGTTGTAGATCGCAGACTTAACACAAAACTCTGATATCAGATTCTTTCCTAATGTCTCCCTCACAGCAGCAGCATCCTATCCCGACACTAGTAAGAGCTGACCTGACTTGCGGTGCTACGTGACTCCAGCTTTAGAGTTGAGCGAACACCTGGATGTTCGGGTTTGAGAAGTTCACCCGAACTTCCGGAAAATGTTTGGGTTTGGGATCCGAACTTGACCCGAACTTCACCCCGAACCAGAACCCCATTAATGGTCAATGGGGAACCGAACTTTTGGGCACAAAAAAGGCTGTAAAATAGCCAAGGAAAGGGCTAGAGGGTGGTAGGTAGGTAAATCCCCTGCAAACAAATGTGGATAAGGAAATGACTTAAAATAAAATAAAATAAATAAAAATTAAACATGCTATGGGAGTTGAAGTTCTCATCACAGCCAAAAAGGATTCATGTCTGCCTGCAGTGCCACAGGCCTCACTCACAGACTCAGGGCCATGGCACCCGTAACAGCAACACAGGCCTCAGGTCAACCTGCAATGGAACAGGTCATTATCATTCATGTAGGCCCCTGACACCCAGACAGGGGAGTGGTCATTTGACAGTAAAATAAGTTTAATGTCTCTCACCCAGACAGCAAGCAATTAAACGAAATATAGGCCCCTGATACCCAGACAATGGGAGCGGTCATTAGACAGTAAAAAGAGTTTAATATCTCCCACCAAGACAACAAATGATTAAATGACATATAGGCCCCTGACACCCAGACAATGGGGCGGTCATTAGACAGTAAAAAGTGCTAAATGTCTGCCACCAAGAAAGCAAGCAAGTACGTGAAATTTAGGCCCCTGACACCCAGACAATGGGGCGGTAATGACAGTAAAAAGAGTTTACTATCTCCCACCAAGACAACAAATGATTAAACAACATATAGGCCCCTGACACCCAGACAATGGGGCGGTCATTAGACAGTAAAAAGTGTTAAATGTCTGCCACCAAGAAAGCAAGCAAGTACGTGAAATTTAGGCCGCTGACACCGAGACAATGCGGCAGTCATTAGACAGTAAAAAGAGTTAAATATCTGCCACCAAGACAGCAAGCAAGTACGTGAAAGTTAGGCCCCTGACACCCAGACAGAGGAGAGAGGTCCCATAGCAGCAAAAGAGGCATCATGTCACCCACCATCGGAGAAGGACACTTTTAGTTATTTAGGCCACAGCACTCAGATAGAGGAGAGAGGTCCCAAAGCAGAGAATCAGGTTTCATGTCACCCAACAATGGAGAATGCCACTTTCAGATATTTAGGCCCCTGGCACCCAGATGGAGGAGAGGTACATTCAACTTTGGGTTTCCACGCAAAATAATGGTAAAATTAAAAAAAGAGGATTCAATAAACAAGTGCCCTGGAGTACAAGAATATATGGGTAAGAGGAGTTAGTTATATTCTGCACAAGAGATGTACAGGTCCTGTGGGATCCATGCCTGGTTCATTTTTATGAACGTCAGCTTGTCCACGTTGGCTGTGGACAGGTGGCTGCGTTTGTCAGTAATGGCGCCACCTGCCATGCTGAATACACGTTCAGACAAAACGCTGGCCGCCGGGCAGGCCAGCACCTCCAAGGCATAAAAGGCTAGCTCTGGCCACGTGGACAATTTGGAGACCCAGAAGTCGAATGGTGAATGGGGCCGAACCATCAGACAGTACATGGAGGGTTGTGCTCACGTACTGTTCCACCATGTTAGTGAAATGCTGCCTCCTGCTAAAACGTTCCGTATCAGGTAGTGGTGCAGTAAGCTGTGGCATGGTGACAAAACTTTTCCACATCTCTGCCGTGCTAACCCTTCCCATTAGAGGTGCTGGCCGTGACACAGCAGCATTGGCGACCTCTCGCTCATCCTCTGCCTTCGCCTTGGGCTTCCACTTGTTCCCCTGTGACATTTGGGAATACTCTCTGTAGCGCGTCTACCAACGTGCGCTTGTACTCGCGCATCTTCCTCGCGCAACTTGCAGGAATTAAGTTGTATTTCTATTTTTGCAACTGAATTTCACCCCAGAAAATAATATATCCTTTGACGGACACTACTAAACTTGGCCAGCCACAGCTGAAACCACTGATTTACGGTATTGCTATTTTGGCAATTAAATTTCACCCCAAAACAAAATCTATCCTTTGCCAGACACTATTAAACTTAGCCAGCCACTGCTGGGACACCAGATTTAGAGGATTGCTATTTTGGCAATTGAATTTCACCCCAGAACAAAATATATCCTTTGCTGGACACTATTAAACTTGACCAGCCACAGCTGAAACCACTGATTTATGGTATTGCGATTTTGGCAATTGAATTTCACCCCAGAAAAAAATATATCCTTTGCCGGACACTATTAAACTTGGCCAGCCACTTAAATTGAATTTAACCCCTCAATAAAATATTGAAATTTCTATCCTGAGTTTCTAGGGGTGACAATAAGCACAGCCAAGCCCCTGATGTAGGATATAGTAAAAAAAAAAAAACTAGTATTGATGGATTGATGGACTTGGTGGCAGCTTGTGCTGGTGCACCACAAGTCACAAAATGGCCGCCGATCACCCCAGAAAAAAGTGACAGAAAAACGCTCTGTGCAGCCTAAAAAACAGTGAGCAATTAACTAGCAGAAGTTGAATGATTCACAGCTGTAGATCGATCACTTCATTAGGTGTTTTTGCTGAGTTGTCCCTGCCTAATCTCTCCCACACAGCAGCTGCATCCTATCCCTACACTAATCAGAGCAGAGTGACGTGCAGCGCTACGTGACTCCAGCTTAAATAGAGGCTTGGCACTTGGCCAATCACGGCCATGCCATTAGTAGGCATGGCAGTGATGGCTTCTTAGGCCAAGAAGGAAAACGCTAGTTGATTGGCTGCTGTGCAGTCCTTCAGAAAGCGTGAAGAAATCGCCGAACAACTGTCCGGGTCCAGGTCCCGAACACCCCAAAATTCGGTACGAACCCGCACTATACAGTTCAGGTTTGCTCAACTCTATCCAGCTTATATAAAGGCTGGGTCACATGCCTCCCTGGTCAATCACAGCCATGCCATTAGTAGGCATGGCTGTGATGGCTTCTAGGGCACACATCTTAAACGCTTGTTGATTGGCTGCCGGAACAACATACTTGAACCCGAACTTTTACGGAAATGTTCGGGTTCGGGTCCGGGTACAAAAAAAACTAAAGTCCTTCTCTCAACACTAACCTTAAACACTACGCTGTACAGCTACATGTTAACCTGCAGTAAAATATAAAATGATACTTCTGCTGTATAGGAATACTTACTACATGACAAACTAATATGAGGCTTTTATGACACAGTTTATCATTCAGCTTTATATCTGAGTGGTTAAGGTCATTGCCCCTAACGTTAAAAGTGGTGAGTTCAAATCCTGGTAGACACTTTTTAGAAAAAAAGGCTAAATTAGATTTAAATACACTGGGTGTATAGCTATAGCTATATATGGATGAGCACCCAAGCATTCCAAAGTGTTCTACTCGAGCACCCGAGCACTTTGTTGCTCGATCAACACTAATGTCCGAGTTTTATGGTGCCAGTGTATCATGCACAAAAATGAATGGCAGGTCCCTTTTTATAAAAATTAAGCAAGATTATGAAAAACTTGTTTATTAAGTATCTTACTATTTGGTGTACACAGTGACAGCAGTGACAACACTTTTGTTTGATGCCCAGAGACTATGAGCAAGCCATGTGCATATCCTTATCCTGCTTTAATGTATTACTTCCTTCGGCATGTTAGTGTCATTCATATATAAGATGTAATATATCCCTGATTAGGCCAAGGTCTTTTTTCTTAAAGTCATCTCCTTTTATAATAAAGTAGTGGGGGTAGTCACAAGCTAGGTGGCTAAACATTGAGAGAATGGGGGATATGAGCTCTAAACTTCCAATTAAAGATAAAAGACCTGACAGTTTGCCAATAATATAGTGCACATGTTAGCCTTTTAATCACAACTATGTATATACTTAATTTCCAACAAACGTTCTAACGAATGTTTCAACAAATCAGTCACACATGCTTTAAAGGTAAAATTGATGTTAAGGGTATATTAGACACCCCAATGCTGCTAGCGATCATTCCCTCCTGGCAATCAGCAGATAGCTAGCAGAGGACATAGCTGCTATTACGTGCAGCAATGTCCTCCGCAATATGGGGTGGAGCGATTGCTATGTCATCGCTCATCCCTATGCAGGATAGTGGTGTGCCAGATGAAGATCGCTATTAGACAGAGGAATCTGCCATCGGCAAATCCAGATCTTTCAGCCTGCTGAATGATCTGGACTGCCTGATGAACAGGCAGTCGTTCATCTGGCATTTAGAGGCCGTTTTAGACAGATAATCGATAACGAGCGTTCATAGAAACACTCTTAGCAATTATCTGGCAGAAAATCTGGCAGTCTAATATACCCTTTAGCCAACAAGTAAAAAATAGAAAAATTGTTAGATATTATAGTGAGGGATGAGCGAATCGACTTCGGATGAAACATCCAAAATCGATTTGCATAAAACTTCATTCCAATACTGTACGGAGTGAGCGCTCCGTACAGTATTTGAATGTATTGGCCCCGAGACTTCACATAAAAACTTCAGAAATTGATTTATACTGTAAAAAAACATTTCCCGAACTCAGGTTGGGTTCCATGGTACCACTAAGTTGTGGGCACTTAGAAGCCATCACCGCCATGCCTAGTAATGGCATGGCTATGATTGCCTGGGCGTCATGTGACCCAGCCTTTATCATGTGACCATCATGTGACCATTGGCTCTGAGTAGTGCGGGGACAGGAAGCTGAAGTGAGGGACAGTGTTAGGAATCTCATCTGGCTATTTGTTCTGTTGGTGGCCTATAGTGAATTTTTTGGTGGGTGCTATACACCAGCTTTGCACCCCTGAAAAAAATATATAATAATTAATCTGGCAGTTAATTCTGTGGGTGACCTATAGCGATCTTTTGTGAGTGCAATGCACCAAATTAAAACACCAAATTAAACACCTTCCACATAGGCGACAGAACGTTCAGCGTTATTTTGTAAGCCCGAATACTGGTGTACGAATGGTGGTGAGGCCAGAACAAGTAGAGACGGTAGTAGATTGGGTGGCTGACAGTTAGCACCTGCAGCCCATGGACACCTGTCTTTCACCTCACCCCCTTGCAAATCAGCCAAGCAGCCTGAGCTCCAAGTCATGCAGCATTCTCTTATGCTTTTTGATGACTCTGCTAGCAGGGTTTCCATGGGCCATCCACATAGCCCTGCCCAAGAAGTGGAAGAGATTGAGTGCACCGATGTTTCAGGATGTGGACATGGGAGGACCACCCTTCCCCCCTGCATGTCTCAGATCAGTGATGGGCAACGTGCGGCTCTCCAGCTGTTGCAGAACTACAACTCCCAGCATGCAAAGCCTGTCTATAGCTATCAGCCTACTGCAGGGCATGGTGGGAGTTGTAGTTTAGCAACAGCTGGAGAGCCGCACGTTGCCCATCACTGTCTCAGATGATGACAAAACACAGGTGCCAACTGCTTCGGCTTTCTGCAGTGTGCAGACCGACAAGTAGGGCAGGGGTGAAGAGTGGGTGGAAGATGATGTGGAGGATGATGAGATCCTAGACCCCGCATGGAATCAAGGTCATGGGAGTGACGTGCGCAGTTTGGAGAAAGAGGTGGTGTCACACAGCGCACAGCAAAAGAGGGAGAAGAGTGCAAAAGCAGAGTAGCCGTCCCCTAGTCAGTATGCCTGCTACTGCCCACCACACCCAGGGACCGAGCACACCAAAGCCAGCTCCAAGGAGTTCCCTGGCATGGAAGTTCTTCAGACAATGTGGTGAGGACAAGACACGAGTGGTTTCCACGCTGTGCAATCAGAGCCTGAAGCGAGGCATACATGTTCTAAACCTGACCACCACCAGTAATGACCAGGCATCTAAATGCAAAGCACGAGCTGCAGTGCATTACACACCTCAAAAACCATGAAAGATCTCAGGCTCCTCCTGCTCCCTCTTCTGCTGCAGTCTCGGCCTCTTTCTCCCCCTCTGGAGTGACTGTGGATCCTGCCACCCCGCAAAGTGGCGGACAAAATTAGCTGTGCACTGTGAAATGCCCTCTGTGGCAAGGTCCACATAACCACCAATATGTGGACCAGTAAGCATGGACAGGGACCTTATATCTCCCTAACTGCACACTGGGAAAATGCAGTGGTGGCTTTGCCTGAGGCGGATAGCAGTTTGGCGCATGTCCTTCTTCCACCGAGGATTGCAGGACGTTTCTCTTTGCCTCCTGTTGCCTCCTCCTCCTACTCCGCTTCCTCCTCTACCACCTCCTCATCAGCTTAGCGTAACACCTTCACCACCAACTTCAGCACTGCCAGGGGAAACAATAGCGGGCTGTTTTAAAACTGATCTGTTTGGGGGAAAAAAACCAAAATGCGCAGGAGCTGTTGACGGGCATGGAACAACAGACCGTTGAGTGGTTGGTGCCACTAAGCCTCAAGACTGGCCTGGTGGTCTGTGATAACGGGCGAAATCTCTTTGCAGCTCTGGGCCTAGTCGGTTTGACACGCATCCCTGGCCTAGCTCATGTGCTTAATTTGGTGGTGCAGAGGTTCCTGAAAAGATACCCTGGTATGTCAGAGCTGCTGCAGAAAGTGCGGGCCATCTGTGTTCGCTTTCGGCGTTCTCAACCTGCTGCTGCTCGCCTGTCTGAGCTGCAGTGTAACTTCGGCCTTCCCGCTCACTGCCTCGTATGCGACGTACCCACAAGGTGGAACTCCACCTTGCACATGCTGGAGAGACTGTGCGAGCAGAAGCAGGCGATAGTGGAGTTTCAGCTGCAGCACGCACGGATGAGTCGCTCTGCGGAACAGCACCACTTCACCACCAACGAGTTGGCCTCCATGCAGGACATGTGTGCCGTATTGCACTGTTTCGAGTACTCCACCAACATGGCCAGTGCTCATGACACCGTCGTCAGCGTTACTATCCCACTTCTATGTCTCCTTGAAAAAACACATTGGGTGATGATGGAAGAGGATGTGGCTCAGAAGGAAGATGAGGAGGAAGAGGGATCATTTCCACGGTTATCAGGCCAGTCATTCACAAATGGCTCGGAGGGTGGGTTCCTGCACCAAAATAGGCCAGGTACACAACTGTCCAGCCAGATGAGCAGGAACAGCAGGGTGGCACCCAAAGCAGCTGATGGGCATAACTGTCGTTGCCTCTGGGCAGCCTGGCACACATGAGCGACTACATGCTGCAGTACCTGTGCAACGACCGCCGAGTTGCCCACATTCTAACCAGTGCTGATTACTGGGTGGCTACCCTGCTGGATCCCCGCTACAAGGACAATGTGCCATCCTTAATTCCCTCACTGGAGCGTGATCGGAAGATGCGCGAGTACAAGCGTATGCTGGTAGACACGCTGCTGATGGCATTCCCACCTGACACCGGGGGCTCAGTTGAAGCACAAGGAGGAGGAAGAAGAGGAGTAAGAAGTCACTGACGCAGCTGGGGCACTGCCAGCACCTCAGAAGGGAGGGTTATTATGGCCGAAATGTGGGAAAGCTTTGTCAGCACGCCACAACAAGCAACACCACCAGCAGATATGGAACGTCTTAGGCTACTCTCACGCTGACGTTTTGGTTTCCGTTTGTGAGATCCGTTTCAGGGATCTCACAAACGGTCCAAAACGGATCAGTTCAGCCACAATGCATTCTGAATAGATAAGGATCCGCTCAGAATGCATCAGTTCTGCTCCGTTCAGTCTCCATTCCGTTCTGGAGGCGGACACCAAAACGCAGCTTGCAGCGTTTTGGTGTCTGTCTGACGATGCGGAGCTGAACGGATCCGTTTTGACTTACAATTTAAGTCAATGGGGACGGATCCGTTTTCAATGACATAATATGGTGCATTTGAAAACGGATCCGTTCCCCATTGACTTTCAATGTAATTCAAAACTGATCCGTTTTGACAATTTTTTTTAAAGCTAATGCAAACTGATTCTGAATGGATACAAAAGTGTACATTATAGGTGCGGATCCGTCTGTGCAAATACCAGACAGATCAGCACCTAATGCCAGTGTGAAAGTAGGCAGCATTTCAGCAACATGGTGGAACAGTACATGCGCACACGCCTACACATACTGACTGATGGCTGACTGACTGATTTGTGGCGCGGGTACGATGTCACATTCAACTTCTGGGTCTCCAAATTGGGCACATGGCCTGAGCTTGCCCTTTACGCCTTTGAGGTGCTGGCCTGCCCTGCGGCCAGTGTATTGTCCGAATGTGTGTTTAACGCTGCAGGGGGGTGATCACAGCCAATGTGGACATGCTCACGTTCATTAAAATGAACCAGGCATGGTTCCCACAGGACTTATCAATACCTTGTGCTGAATAGACAAGTATACCAGCCGCACCAGCCATTGTTATACTCCAGCGCTCCTTCTCTTTGCATTCTCTTTTCTGTTTCCCAATGTTTTGGGGGCTTCCCAAATTTATAAAAAAATAAAAAATAATGGAAAAAATAAAAATAAAAAACAACAAAAACAGTGTTTGTGAATGAAACACTTGTGCTAAGCTTTAATTTTCCTATGTAGTTGGGCAGTCTCTCTTTTTCTGTGCTGGTCTCCTCTGTCTCACTGTGCTCCCTCCTGCCCTCACCATAGACTTGTATCAATGTGTAATTGCTAATATGATTGCCTTGTAGAGATGGCCCATCTTGAGATCAATTTAAAGCATTTTTCAAAGGAGGTAGAGGTAAACAGCAGATAATATGAGAAATATATATTTCTCACTGATAAGACATATTACAAAATTTCTTATGGTCGCTTGTATTGTTTATTTATGTAAAATTGTGTAATAGTACACTGACTCTTTAAACATATTGTGCAATGCTCTAATTGATTCAACTCCACCTTTGGCTGGAGTGATGTCCTGAGCAAATAACGGATCTTTTATATGGGCCAGTATCAGAAATGAACTGTTCATTCTCAATAATCACCTGATTGTTAAGCAGAGGAGATAGCAGAACTTACATGAAGCAATCATCCTCTCTGTATAGGAACATGTGATCGCTACTATGATTGCTTGTCCCCATACAGATTCATCAAATCCCTATTTAGACAGACTAATCTCTTGCTGGTAAACAATGAATTTTTGTGGCGCGGGTACGATGCAATCACCTGAAAACCATTCGGTGATTGTCTGCATTTGGACTTTCAATTATTTGGAATGTGCACTCCTAGGAACAATACTTTGGAAAATGAGATATAAAAGAACCTTTAAAGTGACACTGCCATGCTACAACTGGGAAGACTCTGGCCAGTAAGTAGTATACAAGGAATGGATTTTTAAATATTATATGATATCCAACATACACACATTTTTATTATAAAAAAATATACAAATAATATTCACATATAGGTTGCTAATATGTGATAAAAATATTTTTTGTTTGAGGTGCCGTATAAACACATATTTCTACTTTGATTTGTAATGTGAATAGCTTGCATGTGTGGAAGGGGGTCAGTCCTTACAGAAGGGATCTTTTTAGACCAGAGGTGGTATGCATGGCTCCCCACTCTAGGATGGTGGAAGGAACACATTTGTACCTTAATCAAGGACGTTTTTACTGGTCTAACTTAAGGGTTAGAACAATCTTTTGTCAGGTAACAGGCTTATTGGTTAGTCTCTCACTGAGGGCGCAAGCTTAGTTAAAGGCAACTGGCTAATTACACAGACTGTCTCGTTAAGTGGCAACGGGTCACTAGTTTAGTGCAGTTGTAAGCCGTGTACCGGGGTGGGCTCCCCAGGATACAGCAAAGTCACAGACGAGGAAAGCGACAGACACCGGCTCCTGCAAACAAAAGACAGCAATATAACCTACAGCTCTAAAATACAGTTAGCATGAAATAAAGTTACATACACTCAGCCTGAAGCTGAGACCCCTGTGTTGCACACCACGGCGCCCTCTAATGATAGCCAGAACAATTTACCTACTGCAAGCAGATTTTAAATTGCCTCGCCATACCTGTTATTACCCTAAAGTACAGGAAAGATTGTTTGGGGTGTAATATGCAGGCTATCTTGTGGAGCAACACAGGAGCTTACAATCTTATTAGCCTATACAGTGTTTTCTCTTCCCTTCTCAAAACTGGTAATGTGGCACGTGCCTAATATATAACTTCAGATAAACATGCTGGGATGACTGAAGATTATGGTAAAGTCCTTTCTGCTCTCTGGAGCGAACCAAAACTTTAACTGTTAAGTCCTTTTAATGAATGATCCACAATATGTAAAACCTTCCACACACATAGACCCTATATATCTAGCTAATTGCAGGTCTAAACTCAGTCTCTGATACTTCAGGTGCTACTCTTAGAGTGCAATACGTGCACGATTTTACTCACCCGGGTCTGTACTGTATCCGATGATGTCTTTAACTGAGCAGCAACAAGTCTCTTCAGCAACCATGAAGTCCTGTAGGCTAGGCAGAGCTCCATTCCAAAGCTCCTTACAGCCTTTCTGAATAACAATACTCCAGAGGATCTGTCTTGGACGGTGAATGGCCTCACTCAGCTGCAATTTCGGACACTCCAGGACAGTCTGAGGCCTGGATCCGTCCAATTCTGTTTCACACACCCAGTCCTGTTCCACTCAGGATGGAGGCAGCTGAAGCAGCTTCCTGGTTCTTCTCCAGACTGTCCAGCACCACCTTCTTTGAATATTCAAATGCTTGCAGTGTGTTAGCTGTGTGGGGAAACAGCCTCTAGTGGTTAAAGAGCAGAATTACAGTGCTAATAAATCAAAATGCAGAAACACAGTATTCAGACAATGGTGACTGTTTATCAACCTCACACACTCATTAAGAGAAACAAAATAAGAGATTTGCCGTTTTGATGCCTTTTAATGGCTAACAAAAGTAGAAGTGATGATTTTGCATAGCGAGCTTTCGAGACATCACCAGTCCCTTCATCGCACGTACTACAACAATATATGAAGAAGCAGCAATATATATACACAATAAGAACAGAGACATGGGGGAATGAATTGACATTTGAAAAACAACAGAACAAAAAAATATCCAAGATCTTTAGAATGAGTTCTTAATTATCTTACAGATAAGGGGTGTGAAAGTTTAATTATGATCTCTAAATTGATGTTATCTCAGAGACCCGGTGCCCCAACTATGTCTATAGAAGACTCTTTAGGTATTGTAGTGTGTCATAAATCCCGTGGACAAATTCAGTCCAGTATTCAAAGTGTCAAGCAGTGTTATAAATTTGTAATTCCAAATTCTTTTGGCTCTTTGAGATTTGAAATTATCTTTTAATATGAGAACTTTCATGTGTTCTTCAGGTAACTATAACAATCCTTTTAAGTGGAAACACCTCACCCTTTTCCTGGCTTGTGTTGCACCCAGCTCCTTGGGTAATGAGATGCTGGTTCTGGTCTCCTCAGAGTAGCAGCAGTGAAGATGGTTGACTCTACAATAATTACCATGGTGCCACACTATTTTCTCAGTAAGATGCTCCTAGGTTGCAGTATCTCCATCTTCACAACTACTGGCCACAACTTTCTCAATCATGATATTCCATGCTTTATGACCACAGCATTGCACACAGTCTCTCACAGAGTTTTTTACAGGCTGGTCTTCATTATAGGCCTGTCTTGTATACAGCATAGAATAGGCAGCTTCCTTCCACTCTTTAGCTCTGGCCTCCACTCCTCTGCAATATTCAGCTGCTCTGTGGCTCTATTTATGCATTGAGATGTTACACCCTTGTAACAGGTAACAATCACCTCCACTGCTAGCTAGCTACATGCAGAAATATTGCAAGAGTTGTTTCCAATAGCAGCTTCCAGCTCAATCTTTAATCTCCTGCATGCTTAAACCCATGTGTATTGCCTGCACTTCTACTTATGCTCTTCCAGTCATGTGCTCTCACTGTCTTCTCTACACACGGGTGAAATGTCACATGACCTGCATCCAACAAGTAGTTGACTCAGGGACACCTAGGACCTGCATCGCCTGGGGGGTGGTGGGGGTTGGAGCCAGATCCAGCTGCGAAGAGCAGGTAAGTATGCTGATCATGGCAGATCTGTCCATGTTAGGAGTACTGAATAAAAGCATATCCAGGGTGAACAACCCCTTTAAGATTATGCCGTTTTCACACTAGTACACAGGCCACCTGAGCCACCTGTCAATTATCTATTTAATCCATGAAATTTGGGGACATTTATCATGATACTTACTTTCCCAACCACTTTTCAAAACTTGAGTGGTGTAAAAGTTCCAAAAACTTGCACAATTTTTGTGCACATGACCTCAAAAAAGTGCACAAGCTCAAATTCTGGAGTTCAGGGCTTGGTGTATTCCCCCTATTGTGTTTTGCAAATATACTGTAACATCAGTCATTCAAAAGTGTTATTATTTTAGCATTATACATTTATTTAATTAAATTATTAACTAGTAAGAATTAGAAAATATTGCTTTATTATTGCATATACATAGTTAAATAATCAAAGCAAATTTGAAAATGCCAGTTACAATAGAAATTCCATTTCACTTGACATAAAATCATATGTTACTTTGTGCAAGTAAACAACATCATTTTGTCAAAAAGATCATTACATTATAATATAAAGTAAATTTACAATGTTTATACATTATGTTCTGCCTCATATATCTGTATAATGAAAACACATCTTGTAAAGGGAAAAAACAAAGCAATAAAATCAAGTAATTAGAACGTCTAAAGTAACTAGAACTGCTGCCTGCCTTTAAGGTGTTTGTAAAGGACAATAATTTGTATATTGTGAGTTATATGGCTGTGATATTTTAGATGAAAGAGTAGTTCAATGCAATGCATGCTGCTTAGTATTTCTTATTGAATATATCCATAAAGAACACAGTAACATTTCAAGTACAGCACCTGATACTGTGAAATAATTGATAGTCTTGCATATGTTGGAAAAAACACCTGAAAATAAATTTATTATAATCCTAAATGCCTTGACTTTTCTCTTCAGGCTATCCAATTATTTAAGAGGTAGTAGTATCCTGCTTCCCAGGCAAGAACTGTACATGGATCCCTTTCTTGCAAACCCTTAGACTTACTAGGTCCCCATCTTTGGTTTCTGTGTCTTATCCCCCCAGAACGACTCTTCCTTTCCCTGCTGAAATCATCCATTGATGGGTGACATGTGACCACTGAAGCAAATCACAGGTCACATCGGTGATCTAGTCCTTTTGCGTCATGTGACCAGTTGTCATGAAGCAAGGTGAGCAAGAATGAATAATCTAGTGCTGGGTCTTTCCATGGCAGCAAGGACTGAAAATGTCAATGGCTCATGAATTAGGCTATTAGCCTTTCTATTCAAAATGATTAAAAACATAATATACATGGCTATTGTAGTAATTTGAGGAGTAATAAAATATAAAATGGTGGCAGAGAATGGTTGGTAAGTTAAATCTAATTGGGTGGACTTTAGTCCCCTTGGGGACACTAAAAGGAAACTTTATAAGACTTATTGGCACTTCAGGACATGGTATTGTGCTGAGGCACTTATGGGGGCATGGATGGTGCTAAGGGGGGCACTGCATAGCATTAAATGATGTGTTGTTCATACTATAGGGTGCCCAGTGAGGACCTTTGACTACAGAATGGGGCTAAGGAACATTTTTGGTTACTATAAGAAACTAATAAAAGTACCCCCAATCGTAACTAGGTCCAAAAAGCACTCTACGGGTCCAAGAGGTTCTTTGGGCACTTTCAGACACTCTATAATGCAAAAGGCTCATTGGAAATGTTTGGCACTAATGCAGCAAATTTGACTCTTTAAATGGGCCATGTAAGGCAATATCAGGTACTGATGGCCTATCTTTCGGATAAAACTTCTTTAAGCCAAGTTTTGCCAGTGTATTTAGGTGGCACAGCAGTACTGAAAAAATGTCTTTGATATATGTAGGGCATCATTTTTTGAATTCCTCAGGTGTAGCTCCCAGGCTTAAGTAAGGCAAACTATCTGACAATATAAAAATATATATTTCCCCCACATGAAAAGTTTTCAATGCTTTTGCAGTGCATGAATTTCAGATACTACTGGCACAGGCACTTTTATAAGATGCTAAAAGCTATTTGCTTACTAAATCTCAATATAACACAACAAAAGCAGCATTGCTCTATAATCAGTTTGATTGTGAATATAATGAGAAACAATATATATCTGCATTATAAAATCACTTGTTTAGCACATTAAGCTTAATGTAAATTTGATTAAGATGTGATTGGATGTATAATGGTATCCATTACATTAATGCTAAAAGAAAAGAAACACAGTAAAAGGTATCCAATTAAAAATACAAACTGGTAAAAGGTATTCATTTAAAAATACTTTGTTAAGGATTACATTATGGAAGTAGACATGCTGCCTTAAATAAAATCCAACTTATTAAAAGTATATCTCTATTACCCCTAGGTAGTAGTGGTGCTTTATGGTCTTTTCTATAATATTTATGATTTTACAATGTGTTGTTCTGTACAGGTAACTTTAAGTAGCCATCACATTATCACAGGCAGAATTACAATGACAGATATCAGCTGGGTATAGATAACACAGGATCCACCATTCACAATAGGTGATAGCACAGGTTTCCATCCTGGCCCTGCACAGGTCACAGAGCATTCAGAGAACTGTGGGGAACAATGAGTTAATGTACTGACCAGATAATGCACGACGGTAACTTTTCGTAATTAAGTTTGCGTCCTGCGGTGATCACTGCGCATGTCTACAGCAGCGTTACCACCTACGTCACTCCGTGACCGTGACTCATAGACTCGCACATGCTCATTACTACAAAGGGCGCATTATGCGCCATTATACTTATGGGTAGTTCCATAAGTGTGGATTCACTTATACACGGGAGGAGGTCGATCAGATCCTGCAGGACATACATGGAGAGGCAGCCTTTTTGAACACACTGTCTGTAAAGGAACTTAAAAAGAGGTTTGTGTTTTTGTCTCGTAGATCCATAGCACTTCGTCTACATATGGTTACCCTAGGGGAATATTTCAAAGCTGAAATGATTCCCCGGGGGATGAGATCCTGTCTCAGACCTAATTTATTTTTTGGTAACAAAGTTTTTTGCAAACAATTTGAAATCTTGTCTAACCGATATGCAATGGACTTTATTCTTTTGAACATCAAGTTTTTGCAGCAAGAGTTGAGGATTTTATCCACAGATTTAAATCGTGTTGAACAACAACTTTTGGCTGTTTTGTCTCCTGATGAATGGACTAAGTTTAAAGTGGGACTGTCTGTATTCTTAAATAAATTCCAATCTGAGATTGAGGAAGGGAAAAGAGTAAAATGGACTAGGGACGCTGATGATTATAAAAGAGGCTCAGTCTACACTTGGCAAATAGAGGAACCAGGGAAGCCAGGAATGAAGGAGATCAAAAGGAGGAGAAAAAATCCATGCAATAACCCCGCCGGTGATACGCCTTTTTTAGGGAAGGCTACAACAATGCCAGCAACAGCAAACAAACCCGACGAGGCGGCCGCAAGCACGGAAGAGGGCGGAAAACTACGGAGCCAGAGAGTCCGAGCAGCATTGACCAGAGCCCCCATAATGAAGAAAAAATTAATGTGGTCAATCTTTCTTCCAAGGAACTTACGGATACTCAAGTGAGTGTTTTAAGTAAGGGCCTATCATTTTGCCCGTCTATACCTGTCAATTGGTTTGAATTAGAATATGATTTGCATTCCTTCTTCAGAAGTGTAAAATTGAAAGTTTTGTATAAAGATAGAGTACAATCTGACCAGATTCGGAACAGTGAATTCAATATGAGGATGTTTAACTTGTTTGTTAAAAGCGATTTTTCCCCTGTAATTGATGATCCAACTGTTGAAGCCTTTATAACAGCGGTTAATTTGGATGTGGAATTACTTAAATCCAATTACAACAGGTCCCACCTGAAACATCCTAAGCTTACCTCGGCTGAGGTGGAGGCCTTGAAGCAGATTAAAAATGATCGCAGCCTAACAATAAAGCAAGCGGATAAAGGTGGTGCGCTTGTTGTAATGGATACAAGTAAATATCTAGCTGAGATAGAGAGAAAACTCTCTGATTGTGATGTGTATATGTCCACCTCTGCTGATCCTAAGTTTGAAATTATGAGGCTTATTACTAGAGTTTTGTCTGAGGCAGTTACAGGTGGGATCATTGATTCGGATCTTGCAAGCTATCTGACGATTGAGCATCCGGTTATACCGGTTATATATATATATATATATTACCTAAAATAGGTCCATGATTGCCCCGCCCGGCCGTCCGATAGTTGCAGGATCCGATTCTATATTCAGTAGAATCTCTATCTTTTTAGACCGATTACTCAGAACATTTGCGATGGGTGCGGCATCCTATATTATGGATACCTCTGATTTCCTAAGGAAATTGGAAGAGGTGAATCTACAAGGCTATGATAATGTGATAGTAGCCTCATTTGATGTCACTTCTTTATATACTTCTATTGAGCATGCAGCAGGAATTGATGCTGTAGTACGTATGCTACAAACTTCTTCCATGTCTCCAGAGGCTATTGAGTTTGTGGTAAGCCTCTTGAAAATAATTTTGGAATACAACTACTTTCTTTTTCAAGATACCTTTTATTTCCAGCGACGTGGTGTGGCCATGGGGTCAAATGTGGCCCCCACTTTCGCTAATATATATATGCGAACATTTGAGGAGGACTTTGTCTATGTGTCCCACAACTTCTCACATGTTTTGAGGTGATGGAGATACATAGACGATGCCTTCCTCATATGGACTGGCATTGAGGCAGAGCTGCTTGAATTCCATAGGTTTCTCAATAAGATCTACCAGACTTTACAATTTACTTTAGTCTATTCTGTGGAAGAGGTACAATTCCTAGATACGAAAGTCTTGATTACAGATACAGGAATTAAGACAGAATGATATGTGAAACCTACAGACAGGAATACTATTTTGAGATGCAATAGTTGCCACCCCAAAACAATGGTAAGGAGCTTACCTTATTCGCAGTTCTTGCGTGCCAAGCGTATTGTTACAGAGCCGGAGACGTTAAACGATACATTGTCCACTATGACAAATAAATTTGCCCAGCGAGGATATCCCTCCCGAGTCTTAAAAAATAACAAGGAAAAGGTATTAAAATTGAAGAGGGAAGATCTTCTTACATGTAAGCAAAAGGATAAACAAATTAACAGGGTTCCCTTTGTTTCCACCTACAATGACACTAGTTCTGACATTAGAGGGATCATTGGAAAACATTGGAAAATATTGTTAGGAGGCATTAGGGATGTTCCTGAATTTAAACATCCACCACTTTTTTCATATAGAAAAGGTAGGAGCCTTAGACAGCAGTTAGTCAGAGCAGATGCGGGGTTGGCCAATAGATTGAGACAGACGACACTTGCAGAACTGGGACTTGGGAGTTTCCCATGTCTCAGTTGTGTAAATTGTCGCTGTATAAATAGAACTAGACAAGCTTTTATACACCCAGTTACAGGGAGATCGTACCCCATACGTTTTCACCTGACATGTGATTCCTCCTTTGTAATTTATGTTTTGATTTGTCCTTGTAAAAAACTATATGTTGGGGAGACAACCACAGAGGTAAAAGTAAGGCTGAATAATCACAGAAATTCTATCCGCAAGAAACGTGTGGATTTACCAGTTTCCAAACATTTTATGGAATGTAAACACACTGAATGGGACTTGAAATGTTGCTTTTTGGATCATGTTCCACCACCTAGGCGTGGAGGGAATCGGGTCAAGATGCTCAAACTCAGAGAATTGAAATGGATATATGAGTTAAATACACGCAGACCAAATGGTTTAAATGTTGAATACAGTTTTGAAGGTCGGAAATAAGGGGCATATTTATGTATGTTTCTGCAGGTTGGAGAGTACCTCTCTCCCAGTGTATAGGTTGTAATGTGAATCTATGGTGTTGGTAATATTATGCACTAAAACCCTTTTTTTCATTTGTTTAATTTTAGATGGAACTGGATCTGATGGGAAACGTGAAAATGTCTACCAGAGGATGACACGACAACAATTTAATTTTTTTGTGTTTTTTTTTATCAATTTTGTCCTGACGGTGATGCTGGTTCTATGTCTATAACTAACTCTATTAATTGGCACGATTAGGGATACACCGTTATGATATACAATAGAGGAGAACCCTCTTTGGTGGGATTCCGTATGGATGAGGCTGTTTGGCTATGTTAGCAAGAAATCTGCATGGTTGTGCGGGCTCCAGGCTGACTAATGACCTTGGTTGAGACGGGAAGTGCGCTGGCAAGTCTCAAGTACGGTTCCGCCGATATAATTCAAATATAGTCCGATATGGTGTTGTGCCCACTAAGGAAAAAGAGAGTAATCTGAGCATGCGTCAATCCTACTGTGGAACTACCCGTAAGTATAATGGCGCATAATGCGCCCTTTGTAGTAATGAGCATGAGTCTATGAGTCACGGTCACGGAGTGACGTAGGTGGTAACGCTGCTGTAGACATGCACAGTGCTCACCGCAGGACGCGAACTTCATTACGAAAAGTTACCGTCGTGCATTATCTGGTAAGTACATTAACTCATTGTTCCCCACAGTTCCAGCGATTACAAACACAGGCACTTTTGCGAACCAATATTGTGTAATATGATATGAATAAATATATACATTTGATGTTATATATTATCAAAATGTATACACTAGATATATTTTGTTTCACATAATGTTTTTTGATGTAATATATGCTTCTGTAATTTTATACACATTAAAGAGTTAAACTATGTAATTTGCATAATGAACTGCTAGCACTGCCCATTTGATTGAGCACATGTTAAATATCTTGTACTTTCTTGTATTCACTGCTTGAAAAAGGCTCAGTTTGGAGCCGAAACGTCGCGATTCCACATGGGCGATTAAAAACCTTTTTATTTATTTCAATTTTGGAGTGCCGCTTGCTTTTTGATTTTGTATATTGGGTTTGAGCATATACCCAGGAGCAGAGCACCCGCCTAAAAATCCTTTTCAGTGTTGCCAGATATTTTTCCTTTTAGTTCATATATATATATATATATATATATTATATATAAACATATTATCCCTAGAGATTATTGAAGTCTTGAAAAATTCGATTTGGATGCGTTGCCGAATTCCGATTAATTTGTCAAAAAAAGAGCAGTAAATCAGCAGTTAAACTGCAGGGAGAGTGCATCTTGGTGTACATGCATTGCAGCAAAATGCTAGTCCTTTCTGGTAGCGAAACAGTTACTGTTACAGGCAGATGTCATACAGTATATAGACGTGCACATCGCCAAGCAGGCCACTAACAGTCCTAGTTAGAGATATTAAAAAAAATCGATTTGGCCGATTCGCTGAATTAAAAAAAAAAATAATTTGTTTGGATCTGAATTTGTTCGCGCCAAATAGAGTTAAAAAACTGCTATTTCCTGGCTGTAGAGAGTCTTTATAGTGGTGTAGAACACTATGCTTTACAGTAACACATATAGGGAGTCTGCTGTGGTAGTGAAATAATACTGTGAGTCAGTATGACATGCAGATGACAGGCGTCCCTCTTAGAATCACTGCACACTTCAATTATTTGGGCAGTCACAGGGCCAAAACTGACTAAATAACTCAAGTATGCTCAAGTACACAGTTGTCAGCTGATTCCACATAGATGCATACAGAACCTGTTCTATTAAATGCTTATACAATTAGAGCCCCCCGACAGAGTGGAGAGGGTGTCAGCAGTAAGTTTGTGCTGAAGTCACTGATTATTTTGCCTTTCTTCTAATCCATCAGAATGTTAAACCCAAAAAAAACGAATCCTGTCTGTGGAGCATACACCTTCACTCGGTCAGTATTTGGTCAGTAATCCATCAGTATTGCTAATGCCAAAAAAACAGAAGTGGATCCAAAACAGAGATGACACATAAATGGAATATTTGCATGTCTTCTGTGTTTTGTACCCACTCCTGCTTTTGGCTTCCAAATCACAAGCCAATTCTGATGGGACCATACAGACCTTAAAGCTGCTTTACATAGAGTATCCATTGTGCGTCTCATTTTTCCTTCCTTCTGACAAATCAGAAGAAGGGTCAAATAAATGATGATGTCAGCCAGGCCAAAAGGCAAAATAGTGGCCCAGTCATGAAGTAGGGACGGTGGGAACAGCATGAGAAGTCCACAGAGTGGCCCTATGACATAGTGGTAAGGTGGAAGCAGCATGAGGAGGCCACAAAGGGGCAAGCTGACATAGTGTGGAGGTGGCAGCAGCATGAGGAGACCACAGAGTGGCAAGGTAACATAGTGTGGAGGTGCAAGCAGCATGAAGAGACAACCGTGACACAGTGTGGAGATGACAGCAGCAACAGGAGACCACAGAGTGGCAAGGTGATATAGTGTGGAGGTGGAAGCAGCAGGAGAAGGCCACAGAGTGGCAATATGACATAGTGTGGAGGTAGTAGCAGCATCAGGAGGCTACAAAGTGGCAAGGTGACATAGTGTGGAGGTGGCAGCAGCATGAGGAGACCACAGAGTGGCAGTTGATATAGTATGGAGGTGGCAGCAGCATGAGGAGACCACAAAGTGGCAAGGTGACACAGTGTGGAGTTGGCAGCAGCATGAGGAGACCACCGAGTGGCAAGGAGACACTGTGTGGAGGTGGCAGCAGCATGAGGAGACCACAGAGTGGCAGGTGACATAGTGTGGAGCTGGCAGCAGCATAAGAGATCCCAGAGTGGCAAGGTAACACAGTGTGGAGGTGGGTGGCAATACCAGTACCAGCTAAAGATGGTGGGTGAAAGAAGTAGCACTTGGCATTAGATGTGTGGCATCAGGCAGGTAGCAGCATCAGAATAGTGGCTAAGGCAAATAGCAAGAAGAAACCGGTCTCTTTTGTCAAAGTGTTGTTGTGGCACCATGGATGATCTAGTCTGATTAGTGTTGAGAGTGAATATTCGAATTGTGTATTTTTTTTACGAATATCGGCACTTCGCAAATTCACGAATATTTAGAATATAGTGCTATGTATTCGTAAAAAACAAATATTCTTTTTTTTTTTCTCAATCTGAATCCAAGATTAGGAAAGTAATACCCCATTCAAAGTTCCACTCGCAGTACGCGAATATTACATCACTTAATATTCGCGTACTGCGAATGAAACTTTGAACGGGGTATAACTTTCCTATTGTTTGGCTTGCTAGAATTAGCGAAAATAGAGAATATAGCACTATATTCGTATTCGTTATCTTTGTTTATTCTAGCAAGCCAAGTAAACTTGCCTATAAACAGCTCTAAGTTGGAAGCGCAATGCGAGAATATTAAGTAATATTACTTGCATTGCGCATCTAACTTAGAGCGGGATATATGCAACTTACTTATTGTTTGGCTGGGTAGAAAGAATTAATGAATATGATGAATACGAACATAGCGCTATAATTACCTATTTTTTGCAATAAATAGAATGCTGAGTCATTATTCTATTTATTGCCAAAAATAAGCAAAGTAATATTTTCGCATTGCGCATCCAACTTAGAGCTGTGTACAGTCAACTTTCCTATTGGCTTGCTAGAATTAGCGAATATAGAGAATATAGCGCTATATTCGTATTCGGCATATTTGTTAATTGTACCCAGCCAAACAATAGTAAAATAAAGTTGGATGCACAATACGAGTAATATTACTTAATATAGCAATAAATAGAATAGTGACGAATATTCGATTTCAACTAATATATAATGAATACTCAATCAAATATTCGCAAAATATCGCAAAATCAAATATGACACCTTCCGCTCATCACTAAGTTTGATGCATCAGGCATTGGTGGGTGGGAATCTTGGCTGATCCATGCCTGATTCATCTTGACAAAGGTCAGTCTCTCCACATTTTGGGTGCATAGGCGAGTTCTTCCTGGGGTAACTATAGCCCAAGCCGCACTAAACACCTGCTCTGATGCCACAGGACAGCTTTCCCAGGGAAAACTCAGCCAGTTGCAGTCACAAATCCAGTTTGGCTGCCCAATAGTCAAGCGGATCTTCAATGACGGCTTGCAGGGTGCACTCCAAGTATGCCACCACCTGCTGGTTCAGGTTCTGCTCTATGTCTACTTGCTGCTGGTGAGTAGTTTCTTCACTAGGTGGGAGAAGAAAGCTACTCATCAGCGACTCTAGACTCAAGTTGCTGCTGATGGAGCTGGAACTGCTCCTAACCCCCCACCCCCTCTCCACAGCAGCCATGGCAGAGGAATGTGAGCGCAGAGGGCCCTGGTCAGACCTGCGAGAGGATGGACAATGGCGCAGATAAGCAGCGGCCAACTGATTACATAGGATGTCTCTATAGTAGTTCAGTTTGTCCTCTTAGCGGGTGTAAAAAAAGCCCCCATTTTGGACAGGTTGCGAGGGTCCAACAAGGGGGAGAGCCAGAAGTCATCCCTCTGCCAAATGGTAACAATTTGGCTGTCACTGCGCAAGCCAGTGAACAAGCATCGGGCCATTTGTACAAGAGACTCGGAGGGACTCCCATCCTCCATCTCCATTGCATACTGACACGGTGTGTCTGGGTCCTCTGCCTCATCTTGCTCATCGCCCTGTAGCTCCTCTGGCTGGTACTGCTCTTCTGCTCCTCCTCTCCTGTCACCTGTGTAAAAAAAAACACCAATTTTGCTACACATTGCCTGTGCTCCAATGTCCTCCTCCTCCACTTCAACCCTCAAGGGATCATGTGGCCATGAGAACTAGGCACCACGTCTCCAGTCCCCTGACCAGCTAGATTTACCAGCATCTGTTCCAGGACATGAAGCAGTGGAATGACAACGTTTATCGCGTAGTCCTGGAGACTCACAAATAACATGGCCTCCTCAAAGCTGCCACTGGCTGACATGGAAGTTACACAGGGGAGTAATCCTGTCCGCTTGGATCATCAAGAAATCGGTTTTGGCCTTTCTCTGTTCGTATAGTCGGTCCAACATATGGAGGGTGGAAAAGTCACATATGAGCCTATGTTGGGGGATGCCGTTCTGCCGCTGCAGCTCTAGGAGGATGTTCTTTGCAGTGTACGAGTGGCTGAGGTGCATGCAAAGTTTCCTGGCCATTTTTAGGATGTCTTCCAGATAGGTGGAAGATATCATCAACCGCTTGACATCCAGATTAAACATGTGTGCCATGCAGGGAGCATGGCTCAGCCCTCCTTGATGCAGCGCAGAGAAAACAAGGATTTGATTTCTTGATGAAGGACATGGAACAGTTCCTCCATTGTGTGACTCCTTTTGCCCAGGCAAGCGAGGTGCAGAACAGCATGACACCGCCGTGCCCTGCACTTGTGGTATGCTGGAGGGGCATTGTTAATTGTCCCAGTAGTGGAGGCTGAGGACATGGTGGAGGATGAGGAGGAAGAGGCGGACATTAACGCAGGACCAAGGGCATGATAACGTGGAGGCGGAAGCCGCATTATCTGGCCAAATTACTGGTGTGGCTATGTAGGAACCACATTCACCCAGTGGGCCATAGATGACATGCATTCACCCTGACCTGAAACTTTGGCAGAGGTGGTGGAGCCTTGACTGCCTGAAATCATCTGCGTACCACTGGGTGATGCAACAGTTGCTGCAGCAGGCTGGACCACCACATCAGAGCCACGGTTCTCCCAGGCTACTTTATGGTGAAGCTGCATATGTTGACGCAGGGCCGTGGTGCTAACATTGCCACCCTGGCCACGCTTCACCTTCTGCCCACAGATTCTACATATGGCCATGTTCACCTTCTCCGGCAGCTTAACACACATCGCAGAGTAGGTGATTTTAACCCAACATTACGCACTGACTGACTGCTACTGCCGCTGCCTCTGTGAACCCGTGCACCACTACTTCCTGGGCAGGCAGGATCATGCAAAGTGGATGGTCTACCCTGGGCACATTTGCCTCCCGACATTCCACTGCTGCCACCCTGCTGACTTCCGGCCACGCTACTGACTTTCTGGCTACGTCGCTGCCTCCAGGGCAAGCTGAACCCTCTTCTCTTGATGATTATGAAGCCCCTTCGTTACCCGGCTCCCAAGTGCGATTAGCTAAATTCTTATCATCGAGTACTGGCTGCACGTCACTGATATCCTCCTCAACTGTCTCTGGGTCAGGAGCCTAATCGCTCGCAACACTCCGCCACTCTCCTCATCACTACTTGCCCGCCTTGTGGAGGAAGTGGCGGATGTTTCCTCCATATCTTGGCTTGCCAGTAGATGCTGACTGTCTTCTAATAGCTCGTCCTCACTGTATAGTGAAGCTGAGCCCACAGCATGAAATACTTCTCTGGCTGAGGGAACAGAAAAGGACAGAGGCAGGTTGAGAACAGGTGAGTGCACAGGGTCTGCTCCCGGGCCATGACAACTAAGGGTTTTGTCTGAAGAACCCAGGACTCTGGGGGTTGGGGGTGTCTGATGTCACTTGCGACGAAGTCGAAGATCGACTCAACCATTCAAGAACTGGGTTGCTGATCACGACACGACCGCTAGCTGACACTGGGAGCTCAGGCCTCTCGAAGTGACCCCTGCTGCCACGACCCTTTACTCATACTACTAATAAGCCCTTTTTTCCCCCTCCTAATACACACAAAAAAGGGCTTTAGAATATATAACTGTACTGCTGAACGGCAAATATATTTTTATTTTTCCACTATTACACGACAAAAGGGGCTTTAGAACATATAACTGCACCCCTAAACGGCAAATATATTTTTTCTTTTTCCACTAATAAATGCCACAAAAGGCTGTAGAACATATACTTGCACGGCTGAATGGAAAATATACTTTTCTTTTGCCACTAATACATGACAAAAATGGCTTTATAACATATACCTTCACCGCTGAACGGCAAATATATTTTTATTTTTCCACTATTACACGACAAAAGGGGCTTTAGAACATATAACTGCACCCCTAAACGGCAAATATATTTTTTCTTTTTCCACTAATAAATGCCACAAAAGGCTGTAGAACATATACTTGCACGGCTGAATGGAAAATATACTTTTCTTTTGCCACTAATACATGACAAAAATGGCTTTATAACATATACCTTCACCGCTGAACGGCAAATATATTTTTATTTTGCCACTATTACATGACAAATAGGACTTTAGAACTTAAAACTGCACCGCTGAACGGTAAACATATTTTTATTTTACCACTACTACATGACAAAAAGGGCTTTAAAACATATTACTGCACCGCGGAACGGCAAATATATTTTTTTCTTTTTCCACTAATACACACCACAAAAGGCTTAAGAACATATAACTGAAATGCTGAATGGCAAATATATTTGTTATTTTTCCACTAATACACGGCACAAAATGTTTGAGAACATATAACTGCACCGCTCAACGACAAATATATTTTACTTTTGCCAATAATACATGGCAAAAAGTGTTTTAGAACATATAACTGCATCGGTGAATGGCAAATATATTTTACTTTTCCTACTAATACACGCTCTGCGGCGGTGTGCTGTTTGTCCCCTAAGCAGATCAACTTCAGCACATCCTGTTGATGCTTACCCACAGTAGTGCTACACTGCTTCCAGCTACCGACTGATGGCTGACTGCTGTTGGAGGTGGAATTGGAGGAGGAGGCGGTGGAGGAGGAGAAAAGGGGCTTGGAGCCAGTAACATAGCTGCTGGTGGAGACCCTGATGTACGTTGGTCCGCAATCCTGGGCGTGGGTAGCACCTGTGCCATCCCAGGGTCTGACTCACTCCCGGCCCCCACAACATTCACCCAGTGTGCGGTCAGGGAAATGTAGTGTCCCTGGCCACCAGCACTTGTCCATGTGACCGTGATTAGGTGGACCTTCCCAGTAAGTGCGTTGGTCAGGGTATGGGTGATGTTCTGGGACACATGCTTTTGTAAGGCCGGCACGGCACACCGTGAAAAATAGTGGCAGCTGGGAACTGCGTACCGAGGAACAGCCGTCGACATTAGGCTCAGTGTCCACAAGGTTAAATGGCAACATTTCAAGGGCCAGTAATTTGAAAAGTTGAGCATTTAGTGATATGGCCTGTCGGTGGGTGGGTATTTGTGCCTGCGTTCAAATGCCTGTGTTATCGACATTTGGATGCTGCGCTGGGACAGGGAAGTGGATGTTGTTGCGGACAGTTCATGCGAAGGTCCAGGTGCAGGGTGAGGAGCATCCGGGCCTACGCCTTCGACAGGGGATTGGCCAGAAGTGCGTAACAGAGGGGAAGTGGAGGCAGTGGTGGGACCCTCAGATGCAGAGTGTGGACCCAGGCGTTCGGCCCACTTATTAGGGTGCTTGGATGCCATGTGCTGGATCATGGTGGTGGTGGTGAGGTTGCTAGTGTTCACGCCCGGCTCATTTTGGTACGGTACAGGTTGAAAACTACCACTCTTTTGTCGTCTGCGCTTTCCTCAAAAAAGTGCCATACTGCGGAACACCTACCCCTTGGCAAGGTAGATTTACGCATGGGGGTGCTCGTGTAACAGTTGTGGGCTGTTTGGTGTGGGCCGACGTCTCCCTTTTGCCACCCCACTGCCGCTTCCAGTCTGTTGCAGTGCTACGGATCCCTCCCCCTCTGTGCTGCTGTCCTCCCTCAGCTTTTAACCTAACCATGTTGGGTCAGTGACCTCATCGTCCACCACCTCCACTTCCTCACTCTGCTCATCCTCCTGACTTGACCTAACCACCACCTCAGTGATTGGCAACTGTGTCTCATCATCATCCACCTCATGAACGAATGATTGCTGTTTACCACCGTCATCTTCTTGAGACTGTGAAGGCTCAAGAGGTTGGGAATCAGGGCACAATATCTCAGGTACCTACTCAAGCGTGCTTGGTGAGAGAGCCAAACCAAGTACTGACGATGAAAACAAGTCATCTGAATATCCGAGTGTGGGATCACTTGTTTGCCCAGTCGCGACATGGTGGGAGGAAGGAGGATCAGAGTGAGGATTCGGTTGACCAGACACTTGGCTACAGAGACTGGACTTCGTGGAAGAGAGGGTTGTGCTTAACCAACTGGAAGCATTATCTTCTGCAATCCAACCGACGCCCTGTTCGCACTGGTCCGACTTGTACAGGGTTGTCCTGCGCTGCCCAGCTAAGTTGGACATGAAGCTGGGTAAGGTGGATTTTTTTGTTTTTTCTGGTGCACTGGCAGCAGGTACAGTTTCATTGTGCCCAGGGCCACGGCCTCTGCTTGCACCATCAGTATCACGCCAAGGGCCACAGCCTCTGCTTGCACTTTGCACTATCAGCATCACGCCCAGGGCCACAGCCTCTGCTTGCACCATCAGCATCACGCCCACTTCTCCCTCCCTTTGTGCTTGCCTTTTTCATATTAATGGTTTTGTCTGTAGATGTGGCGCAGATTGTTTTACTGTCCGCTAAAGACACAGTTTTCTGATGCAGGACAGTACTGGATACAGAAAAATACAGATTTTTGGCACTACACTAGCGCAGTGATAATGTTATTTTTACAGTACACACTGTATTGGCTTGCTGTAATGTACTGAACACAGAAAAATAAAGATTTTCAGGAGTACACTAGGCCACAGGTAATGAATTTTTTACTGTACACACTGTATTTGCTGGCTGTAATGAACAGGAGACAGAGAAATACACTTTTTTGGCACCACACTAGGCCACAGATAATGTAATTTTTACTGTACACACTGTATTTACTCGTTGTAATGAACAAGAGACAGAGAAATACAATTTTTCGCCACTACACTACTCCAGAGATAATGTCATTTTGACAATAAGAGAGATGGACGGCTCTACTGTTCAAGCAAATGGTAGAGGTGCTAAAACTGCTAAATCTGTTCACCCAGTCAGGATAGTGGAATCTAGGAAGTAAATGGTAAGCAGGCACACTCATATATGGCTAAATTATGATCTAGTTTATTTATAGAAATAATATATGGATAGAATATATAGATATTAGGATATAGGTGATAAATGCTGAATAAAGATATAGTTGCAAAATATGAGAAAAAAAATAGTCCAAAATGAGAGTCAATAAAAATGTTCCTTGGGATGAAAATACAGATATAAGATCAAAAAATAAAAATTATGAAGGGAGAGTCTCCCGAAACGCGTCTAAGCAAAAGCCTATAGAGGATTGTGAACATCAACTATGGTATACAATCTCAACTACATCTCAAGGAGCGCTCTGAAAAATTTCGCATAGATCGCGACCTCATGACTACCAGCGTCATACTAAAGTCGCGCAAACTACACCCCTGGCGCCACGAGGAACGCCAAAAACTCCACAGCCAAATCGCGTTGAACTTCGCAAATTTCTCCAGTAACAGTTGACTGGCATCGAACGACCTGTCCTAATACCAGCACCGGTTGGTGGGTGAGTGACCTCTGTAGACGGAGACAGTGTGGGACGCCACACTTAGGCACAGAGCAGCTTTTCTTTCCACAGCACCGTGCAATATTACAACCATTTGACTCTGTAAACTTAGACCACACTTGTCTTGTGAAGCACTATTCCACGAATAGGCGCATCACCTATAAAAAGGCGCATCATTTACAAAAAAAGTCGCACTCCACTAAAATGCGCATTATCTACAAAAAGGCACATCATATACAAAAAAGCGCACCATTCACAGAAGTCACACAATTTGCAAATATTTGCAGTTTATATGACTACAATTGGAGAAATTTATTCATTGACTATATTCTATCTATTTGATACCATTTTTTACCACAAGTGGCTATTTTATCTATTTTTTAATTTTTATTTTTTGATCTTATATCTGTATTTTCATCCCAAGGAACATTTTTATTGACTTTCATTTTGGACTATTTTTTATCTCATATTTTACAACTATATCTTTAATCAGCATTTATCAACTATATCCTAATATCTATATATTCTATCCATATATTATTTCTATAAATAAACTAGATCAGATTTTACCCATATATGAGTGTGCCTGCTTTCCCTTTACTTCCTAATTTTGACAATACACACTTTATTCGGATGTAGTTCTCTATTGGATACAAATTGGTCCCAAATAAAACATATTCTCTGCTGTAATACTGTATATACGGTTGCGTCCTAAACACACACACATGTGCCCAAAACTTGATAACTATGGCCAAAATATAAATCACTGTCTGCTGGAGCAATTAATATAATGGTTGCGGATTGAACGCACACACAGATGGGGCACAAGTTAGGTTAATTTCTCCAGAACAAATAATTTCTCTGATGGTACAGTGTATATCTCGGTAGCAGGAACACTGTAGTGAATAAATCCCCTTTAATAATGTCTGCCCAACACACTGCTTTATAGTGGTGCAGTGTATATCTCAGTACCAGGCACACAGTAGTGAAAAAAGTCCCTTTTAATAATGTCTGCCCAACACACTGATGTATGATGGTGCAGTGTATATCCCAGTACCAAGGAACACATAGAAACATAGAAACACGGAATGTGTCGGCAGATAAGAACCATTTGGCCCATCTAGTCTGCCCAATATACTGAATACTATGAATAGCCCCTGGCTCTACCTTATATGAAGGATGGCCTTATGCCTATCCCATGCATGCTTAAACTCCTTCACTGTATTTGTAGTTACCACTTCTGCAGGAAGGCTATTCCATGCGTCCACTACTCTCTCAGTAAAGTAATACTTCCTGATATTACTTTTAAACCTTTGACCCTCTAATTTAAAACTATGTCCTCTTGTAGCAGTTTTTCTTCTTTTAACTCCTTAAAGACGAAGGGCGTACATGTACGCCCTTGTGTCCTGGTACTTAAGGACCAAGGGCGTACATGTACACCCTGCGAATATCCGATCACCGCTGCGCACGTGGTGGTGATCGGAACAAGATGCCTGCTGAAATCAATCAGCAGGCACCTTGGCACAATGCCCAGGGGGGTCCTGTGACCCCCCCATGTCAGCGATCGCAACAAACCGCAGGTCAATTCAGACCTGCGGTTTGCTGCGCTTTCTTTAGTCTCTGATCAGAGACTAAAATATGCCCCAAACCTATACATTTTAACCCCCCCCCTGCACCCCGCCATATTAGTGTCCCCCCGGGCGGTGCAGGGGGGGGGTTTCGGGCGGTGCTGCGGGTGGGCGGCGCGGAAGGCGGGCGGTGCGGCAGGCGGGATCGCAATTGTGCACATTGCTGACCCCCTGCTATAAACTGCTGACATCTGTGCTGCATAATTTTTTTTCTAAAATGCTATTATTGTGTTAAAGTAAAATAAATAAATAAAAAGTATACATATTATCGCCACGTCCGTAAAAACCTGCTCTATAAAAATATCACATTATCTAACCCCTCAGGTAAATACTGTTAAAAAAATAAAATAGAAACAATGTAAAAAAAAAACATTTTTGTCACCTCACATCTCAAAAACTGTAATAGCAAGCGATCAAAAAGTTATATGCACCCAAAAATAGTGCCAATCAAACCGTCATCTCATGATACCCCACATAGGACAATCACCCCCAAAAAATAAAAAATAAAATATATGGCTCTCAGACTATGGAGACACTAAAACATGATTTGTTTTGTTTTAAAAAATGATAATATTGTGTAAAACTTAAATAAATAAATAAAAAGTATACATATTTGGTATCGGCGCGTCCGTCGCAACCTTCTCTATAAAAAAAAACACATGACCAAACGCCTCAGGTGAACACAAAAAAAAAAAAAAAAAAAAAACGGTGTCAAAAGCCATTTTTGTCACCTAAATCACAAAAAGTGTAATAGCAAGCGACCAAAATGTCATATGCACCCCAAGATAGCTCCAATCAAACCGACATCTCATCCCGCAAAAAATGAGCCCCTACATAAGACAGTCGTCCAAAAAATAAAAAAAATATATGGCTTTCAGAATGTGAAGACACTAAAAAATCATTTTTTTCAAAAATGCTGTATTATGTAAAACTGAAACAAAACCCCCAAAAAGTAGCCTTATTTGGTATTTCCGCATCCGTATCAACCTTCTCTATAGAAATAGCACACAATCTAACCTGTCAGTTCAACGATGTAAATAACAAAAATTAAAAACGGTCCGAAAATAGCTATTTTTTTGCAAATTTTCCATTTTAATAAATTTTTCCAGTAACAAAGCAAGGGTTAACAGCCAAACAAAACTTAATATATATTGCCCCGATTCTCTAGTTTGCATAAACACCCCATATGTGGTCGTAAACTGCTGTGTGGCCAAACGGCAGGGCGTAGAAGGAAGGGAACGCCATATGGTTTTTGGAAGGCAGATTTTGCTGGACTGGTTATTTGACACCATGTCCCATTTGAAGCCCCCCTTTATTATTTTAAGGTAAATATGATTTTTGGTTGCTCTATATTACACTTTTTTTGAGGCAAGGTAACAAAAAATAGAATTTCATCTCCATTTGCCAATAACTCTTGTGGAACACCTAAAGGGTTAACAAAGTTTGGAAAATCAGTTTTGAATACCTTCAAGGGTGTAGTTTCTTAGATGGAGTCACTTTTTTGGAGATTCTACTCTAGGGGTGCATCGGGGGCTTCGAATGGGACATGGTGTCAAAAATCCAGTCCAGCAAAATCCGCCTTCCAAAAACCATATGGCGTTCCTTTCCTTCTATGCCCTGCCTTGTGCCCGTACAGCAGTTTACGCCCACATATGGGGTGTGTCTGCAAACTACAGAATCGGGGCAATAAACATTGAGTTTTGTTTGGCTGTTAACCCTTGCTTTGTTACTGGAAAAAATGGATTCAAACGGAAAATTTTCCTTTTCTTTTCAAATTTATTTTTATTATTTTATAATAAAGAAACAGTTTCAATACAGTATGGTAATACACATGTGCATATTATAGCATAGAATTAACATCGCGAGAAGGAGATCAGCAATAAGTCATCTATTGAGCAGTCAAGAGGATAACAGAGCATTACGATGGACCGTAGACTAGGGAGCCCAGGTAACAGATCTCCTCACAATACACAATAAAGAATACAATATGTAAACGGTAAAAATGGGGGGGGGGGGAGACAGACACGAAAGGAGGGAAGGGTAAAGAGGGAGGAGGGAGGGGGGAACCAGAGCCTACGCCTTGCATGCAGTAAAATCACTTGTTGAAATAGCGAAATGTCGCCCAAGGGGCCCAAATCAGTTCAAAAGTGCAATGTGTTTTTGTTGCCTAGTTGGCAAGTTCCTCTAAGCGGTATAATGAGTCAACTTTGTCTACCCACTGGGTGAACGTGGGTGGGTGTGCTGCTTTCCACAGAGTGGGTATGAGGATGCGTGCAGCGGCTAAAAGATGTCTCAGTAATTTTGTTGCATTTTTGGACAGGTTAACCGGAAATAGAAGAAATAGACATGTCTCGGGGGTTGTGGGCAAGTGTGCTTTAGTTATGATATTTATCTGAGCTATGATATTCGCCCAGTATGGCGTAATGCGTGGACACGTCCACCACATATGGTAATAAGTACCTGGATGGAGACCGCATCTCCAGCAAGTGGGGTCATATCCTGGGTTAAATTTGTGTAAAAGTACTGGCGTCATGTGCCACCTAGTTAAAATCTTGTAGCCGCTTTCTTGCATTCTCACGCAGCGTGACGTGCGTTTCGGCATTTCGAGGAGAGATCGGATTTCAGTGTCCGAAAATTTCCTAGAGAGATCCTCTTCCCATGCCTTTATAAAAGAGTGTGTAACCGGCATCGTAGGGGTTATTAACATTTTGCAATAATTTGAAATAACCTTTCTCGGGGGTTTTAGTTGGGCTAATGAGGATTCAAAGGGAGTCAAGTCCCGGTGGGGATCCATGTTTTTGAACTGCGCTTTGAGGGAACACGCTATCTTATTGTAAAGCAACGGAGGTAGAGAAGAGCATTTTAGCAGATTAGACAGGACTTCTTGAGAGGGTACGATGCCATCACTGATGATGGCGTCCACAAAGGTGCTATTAGACAATAGGTCTTTGGGAATCGAGGCATTGGTAACAGGGTCAATAGTACAAAGCAGGTCTCTGATTTGCCACAGAGGAGAGGGGAATGGAGCGCATCTGGTGAGCAGGGTATTGTCGTTCCAAATTGCACAAGTTTCATGTATGAGCGCGTTAGAGATTTTAAGTTTTGTAAGAGTAGTAGGGGAGGAAAAGATCAGTTGTCTTAGCGGATATAGGAGGATATCCTCTTCAATGGGTACCCATAGCTTATGGGCGGGTTTAAGAACCCAATCCAGGATTCTATTTAAGTGGACCGCCTGTATAAAGGGGCGGGGTGTCGGCATGTCAATACCCCCATATTTCCGGGGCAGTTGGAGAGTCGAGTATTTAATTCTCGGCTTCCTCCCATTTCAAATATATTTAGAGAAAATCCTATTTAGTTGTGTAAAAAAGGTCCCAGGGATGTGGATTGGAAGGGCCTGGAGTAAGTAGGTCACTTTGGGCCAAATGAGACATTTCGCAATATTTTTCCGTCCGAACCATGAGATATAGGGTGTAGGCCAGCTATCTAGGATATTGGAAATATCTGTCAGGAGAGGGACGAAATTGTTTTTATATAGGGCTCGAGCGTTGGAAGAGATTTTAATCCCGAGGAATTTGATGTGGGGTTGTGTCCAGTCAAAGGGCGAGTCTGCCGCAAGACGTGTTGCTACTGAAGCAGGGAGGGATATATTAAGGGCTTGCGATTTGCTCATGTTTACTTTAAAATTTGAAATGACACCAAATATGTCAAAAATGTTAGCAATGGCTGGTAAGGCAGTGGTCGGGTTGGAGATTAGCAGCAGGAGATCGTCAGCGTATGCTGCCACCTTGTGCTCCCTACCTCCGCAAGATATTCCTGATAAGCCAGGATCTTGTCTCAGTTTCTGCAAAAGTGTTTCCATCGTTAACACAAACAAGAGCGGGGATAGTGGGCATCCCTGCCTGGTGCCATTGGAGATAGGGAACACCGGTGACAAAACCCCATTGATCAGGATCCTAGCTGTAGGGCGTTCATACATGGTGAATATAGCACGTATGAAGGAGGTGGGGATTCCAAAAGCATGTAGAGCGGCATTTAGGAAACCCCAATCCACCCTATCAAATGCCTTCTCGGCGTCAGTGCTAAGGAGCAGAAGGGGAAGTTTCGAGTGTTGGGCGTGGGAAATCAATTGTAATATTCTGTAGATATTATCTTTACCTTCTCTGCCCATCACAAAGCCGACCTGGTCTGGGTCAATTAAAGATGGGAGTAGAACCTGGAGCCTACGAGCAATGATTTTAGCGAAGGTTTTAAGGTCAAAGTTGAGAAGAGATTTAGGGCGGTAGTTGCCACATAAGCTAGGGTCTTTCCCTTCTTTGTGTATGACCGTAATTTGGGCCATCAGAGTCTGTCCGTGAAAGGGAACTCCTGCCAAAGCAGAATTGTAGAGTCTAGTCAAGTAAGGTGAGAGGGTATCTAGGCAGGAGAGGTAATAAAATGCGGTTAGGCCGTCTGGACCTGGACTTTTATTTTTGGGAGAGGACGTGATAGCCTCTTTAATCTCGGTTGGGGTTATGGGAGAGCATAGTTTACGGGCTTGCGCGTCGGTTATTTGTGGGAGGGTTAGAGAGGCTAGGAATTCCGATAATAAGTCTATCTAGAGAAGGGTGCGAATTACCTAGGTTATATAATTCCTTATAGAACGCACTGAACTCCCGTGCAATATCCTCGGTTTTGTGATAGTTAACACCGTTCGGGCCCTTAAGATTGGTAATATAGGATTTAGCTTTCCTTTGCTTTATTTGAGCTAGCATGAACCTAGTGGGTTTATCTCCATGTGCATAATGTTTGAACTGGGCTGAAAGGTAAGCTTTAGCCGAAGACAAATTTAGTAGGTTCTTCATCTCATTGCGTAATGAAGTTAGCTCTTCTAAATGGGAAGCTAGAAGGGATCTCTTGTGCAGCCTCTCTAGGCGAGAAATTTTAGATTGGAGGTCAGACAGCTTTTGAGACCTAGTTTTGCGTATATAAGCAGAGAGAGATATAAACTCACCTCTGACATACGTCTTATGTGCTTCCCAAAGTGTCTGCACAGAGACCTCATTGTTATCGTTCCGGCTGAAGAAATCAGTCAAACGTGCATTGATCCTGTCCACATTCCGCGGGGATTTCAAGAGTAAGTCGTTTAAGCGCCAACACCTATATGGTGGGGGTGTTTGAGGCAGCTCGTAAATCATTTCCACTATAGAGTGGTCCGAGAGGACCTGTGACAGGATCGAGGCAGATCGACAATATTGAACATGTGTGGACGGCAGGAATAAATAATCAAGCCTGCTATATGAATTATGGGGGATTGAGTAATACGTATAATCCTTGACAGAAGGATACAGTGTCCTCCAAACGTCAGTCAGTTGCATGGATTGAAGTGTGCGTATCAATCTCGCCAAAGATTTAACATGGATGGCGGAGCGACCGGTGGAGGAATCAATGATAGGGTTTAGCGTGACGTTGAGATCTCCTCCCAATATCAAGGTACCTTCCGTAAAGGACGACAATTTCCTCAGAACCGTCCTGATCCAGGGGATCTGTTCTGTATTAGGAGCATAAATGTTTCCAAAGGTAAATATTACGGGGCCGATGCGCCCTTTAAGAAAAATAAATCGTCCTTCATGGTCGGTATACATGTCTAACAGTGTAAAGTTGATATGTTTGCTAAAGCCTACACTAACCCCTTTAGAAGCCTTGGTGTCGGCACCTGAATGGAACCATTGAGTGTAATGCGTATGTTTGAAAGAAGGTATTTTGTTTTTCTGAAAATGTGTCTCCTGCAGAAGACAAATATCAGCTTTGTGCTTCTTAAGGAGACCAAGTACCTGAGACCTCTTCGAGGGGGAATTGAGCCCGTGAACATTGTATGTAACAATTTTAATACTCGCCATATTGACGTAGGTCTAGCAAGGTTCTGTGATCTGCAAAATTCTCGGCGCAGGATATTGGAGCGAGTACCTGGGAGGAGGGAGGAGGGGGGAGGAAAAATGGAAGCGGAGGAAAAAACAGAGACAGTTAACTACAAACATCACCAGCAATGAGCAATGTACAGAAGTATAAAGTTCGAGCAATACACTTATGAAAAACACAAAAAATCAATGTGCACGAGATTAGGTCAAGTATTAGTTAGCTGAAGTGCACTTTAAAAAGACAACAAAACAGCAGTTGTACTGCAATAAAACAACACTCTGTTAAGAGAAATAGACGAATAAGGGTTGGCCCAGGGCCCAACCTATGAAGTAGGCTAACACATGGTTAAGAAAACACAAGCGTGTGAACATAGAGAGAAAAACATCCCCAGAGAAGACCAGGGTGGTCACTTAGAGACGAGAGTAAGAGAGTCCTTGTCAACAGCGACAAGACAGCTCACAGAGACATATATGACAGCTGTCAGAGACACTTTAATAATTAGGCTTTAAGGAGGCGAGATGGCGGCCAAGCAGAGTTCAAGTGTCTTCAGGAATGATACTTTTGGGAGCCAGTTTGCCGGACTTCCTTTTGGACTTAGGGGTGCGTCCGGAAGCCACATCTTCCCAAGGTGTAGGGGGTGCAATTTGTGGTAGAGTGTCCAGGTCCTTGACCACCGCCCAATCCAGAATTTGTAGGTCTGGGAGTTCCAGGGCATTGTAGACACCAGGCAGGTCCACTGTTGTACGAATTAGAAACCTTCTACCCCCGGACACAAAGGCTAACCCGAACGGGAATTGCCAATTGTACTGAATTCCTTTGGAGCGGAGGGCTGTTGTCAATGGCTTAAGGGTCCTTCTTTTTTGCAATGTTTGCGGCGACAAATCTTGGTAGATGTGGATCTGGGCGTCTTCATAGACGATATGTGGTGATGACCTCGAAAGACGCAATATGTCCTCCTTGACGGTAAAGTGTAAAAGACGGCAGATCACGTCTCTGGGTGGTTCGGTGTCCTTGGGTTTGCGCCTCAGGGCTCTATGGATCCGCTCTATGACAATTTCACCCGAGTAGGAGTCACCCAGAATATTGCGAAAGATATCTGTGACAGTTAGTAAGAGAGCGGAGTTCTCAACAGATTCTGGGAGGCCTCTTAGACGAAGGTTGTTCCTGCGGCCCCTATTCTCTTGGTCCTCTAGAGCGTCAAAGGCTACATTGAGGTAGTTCTGGCAGGAGGTAAAGCTGGAGGTCAAGGCAGTTGTATAATTGCAGAGAGAAGCTTGAGTAGATTCTAGTTGTTCTACTCTGGTGCCCAGATGCTTAATATCATGTTTGATGTCTTGTAAGTCTTTAGAGATGGGGTCCAGGGCTTTAGTGCGCTCTCCAGTGATTTTTGTAAGAAGGAGCGGGAGACTGGCAAAACGTCACGTTGTGAGACCAGCTCACTATCAGTGTCGGAGTCAGCGCCCGTGTCCAAATGAGCGGCTGGAAGGGCCTCTTTAGAAGGGGTGGTCAATTTGAGGTGGGGGTTTTTTTTTTCATATACTTATCCATGTCCCCTTTTGTGGTAGAGACTTTATGCGCTGCAGCGGAATCTTTAGAGACTTGGTTTCCTATTTTGACCATGCTGCTGTAATTCTGAAGAAAAGTTGGGCCTCTGTGGCAGGAAATAGTTAATGCATCTGGAGTTATTTGTAATAAAGCAGGTATGGAAAAATTATGGCACAAAGTCCATTTAGGGGTAGATACACCGTATTTAGACCTAGAACAGTCCAGAAAAAATTAGGGCTGGGCCCTGGAGAAACCGCGTGTGCCCTGGGGGTACAGGAAATAGGTAGCAAATTGTATGCAAATTGTATGCAGTGAAATGTAGACAATATGATGTCCGTAAAAATTAGTGCTATGCACTTGCTGATGAGTGGGCACTCAAACTGGGGCAAAAAAAGAAAATGGAGGATAAGGGGAAGGGTCCTGGAGGAAGTGGCAGTTGAGGCTCAATGTAATCCTAGGGGATCAAGTCCGAGGATGAATCAGAACCAGACGTGTAATGTCCGTTGCAGAGGGACTGAGGAGCAGGCCGCAGGATGCAAGAGCGGGGTGCTTTACTCACGCACGTGTGGAAAAGAGGAATCCGCCGCCATGATGGAAATCCACCGGGAGGAACCGCCAGCGCGGCCAGCTTCAGCGGGTCGTTTTGTGCCGCCGACAGGTTGAGTGCGGCGTGTCTTATCTCTCCTGTAGCCGGCAGGGGCGGGCCACGGCGGTGCGGTGTAGTGTGCCGCGTCTGGGCACACTGCAAGCGGGATCGGGTCGCGTGTGAAGACGGTCCCGGTGGGTCCCGGCGGGTCAGGATTATGTCCAGTCGGGTCAGTGAAGGCCCCAGAGGCAGGTAAATAATCTGTGCCACTGCTTAGATGGAAGGGAGGAGCTGCAGCAGTGTGGCGCAGGAGGCCGCAGTAGTTCTCACCGAGTGCAGTAGTAGCCTTTGGAGAGATGACTGAGGTGCTGTCTTTGCCGGACAAAAGACTAATCCAACAGGGTCCCGGGCTCCTCGGCAGCATCCAAAGGGTACTCTCAGAGATCTTGAAGGATTTGGGGCCACCGATGGCTAAGGATTAGCCGGATAACTCAGAGAGCTCTCTGAGACACGTCTTAGCTGCTCGGCGGTTAGCCACGCCCCCCGGAAAATTTTCCAAAAAACCGAAATTCTGAAATTTTATCTCCATTTGCCATTAACTCTTGTGGAAAACCTAAAGGGTTAATGACGTTTGTAAAATCAGTTTTGAATACCTTGAGGGGTGTAGTTTCTAGAATGGGGTCATTTTTGGATGGTTTCTATTAAGTAAGCCTCACAAAGTGACTTCAGACCTGAACTGGTCCCTAAAAAGTGGGTTTTTGAAAATTTCTAAGCCTTGTAACGTCCCCAAAAAATAAAATGGCATTCCCAAAATGATCGATACATGAAGTAGACATATGGGGAATGTAAATCAATAACTTTTTTGGGCGGTATTACTATGTATTATAGAAGTAGAGAAATTGAAACTTGGAGAATTGCAAATTTTTCCAAATTTTTGGTAAATTTGATATTTTTTTATAAATAAAAATGAAATTTTTCGACTTAATTTTACCAGTGTCATGAAGTACAATATGTGACGAAAAAACTATCTCAGAATGGCCTGGATAAGTAAAAAGTTATCACCACATAAAGTGACACTGGTCAGATTTGCAAAAAATGGCCTGGTCCTAAGGTGAAAATGAGCCCGGTCCTTAAGGGTTAAATATTCTCTCCTCTTTTACCGTGTTGATTCCCTTTATGTATTTAAAAGTTTCTATCATATCCCCTCTGTCTCTTCTTACTTCCAAGCTATACATGTTAAGGTCCTTTAACCTTTCCTGGTAAGTTTTGTCCTGCAATCCATGTACTGGTTTAGTAGCTCTTCTCTGAACTCTCTCCAAAGTTTAAATATCCTTCTGCAGATATGGTCTCCAGTACTGCACACAATACTCCAGATGAAGTCTCGCTAGTGCTCTGTAGAGTAGCATGAGCACCTCCCTCTTTCTACTGTTAATGCCTCTCTATACACCAAAGCATTCTGCTGGCATTACCTGCTGCTCTATGACATTGTCTGCCCACCTTTAGGTCGTCTGATATAATGACCCCTAAATCCCTTTCCTCAGATACTGAGGTTAGTACTGTATCACTGATTTTATATTCTGCTCTTCGGTTTTTACTCCCCTGGTGCATCATCTTGCACTTATCGACATTCAATTTTAGTTGCCAGATTTTTGACCATTCCTCTAGTTTTCCAAAATCCTTTTCCATTTGGTGTATCCCTCCAGGAAAATCAACCCTGTTACAAATCTTTGTGTCATCAGCAAAAAGACACACCTTACCATTGAGGCCTTCTGCAATTTCGCTGAAAAAGATATTAAACAATATGGGTCCCAAATCAGATCCCTGAGGTACCCCACTGGTAACAATACCATGGTCTGAATATACTCCATTGACTACAACCCTCTGTTTTCTGTCCTTCAGCCACTGCCTAATCCATTCAACAATATGTGAGCTCAAGCTCAAAGACTGCAGTTTATTGATAAGCCTTCTATGTGGGACAGTATCAAAAGCCTTACTAAAGTCCAGATAAGCAATGTCTACTGCACCTCCGCCATCTATTATTTTAGTCACCCAATCAAAAAAGTCAATAAGATTAGTTTGACATGATCTCCCTGAAGTAAACTTATGCTGTTTTTTTTTATCAATTAACCCATGGGTTTTTAGAAGTTCCACAATCCTTTCCTTGAGTATGGTTTCCATTAATTTCCCCACTATTGATGTCAAGCTTACTGGCCTATAGTTGCCTGATTCTACTACCTTTCTTGTGAATTGGCACAACGTTTGCTAATTTCCAATCTTCTGGGACGACTCCTGTTACCAGTGATTGGTTAAATAAATCTGTTAATGGTTTTGCTGGTACACCTCTAAGCTCTTTTAATAGCTTTGGGTGTATCCCATCAGGCCCCTGGGATTTATTTGTATTACTTTTAGACAGCTGAATTAGAACCTCTTCCTCTGTAAAGACACATGCATCAAAAGATTCATTAGTCTTCCTACCTAACTGAGGTCCTTCTCCTTCATTTTCCTTTGTAAAAACTGAACAGAAGTATTCATTGAGGCAGTCAGCTAGTTCTTTATCCTCTTCCTTCTTTTTTTTTTTTTATTTGGTAATTTCTTGTTTTAATTTCCTTTTTTCATTTATGTATCTGAAGAATGTCTTATCACCTTTTTTCACTGACTGAGCTAATTTCTCTTCTGCCTGAGCTTTAGAAGCCCTTATAACTTGCTTGGCCTCTCTCTGCCTAATTTTATAGATTTCCCTGTCATCCTCGTTTTGGGTGTTTTTATACTTACTAAATGCCATCTTTTTGTTTTTAATGATTTTGGCCACTTCTGCTGAGTACCACAGTGGTCTCTTCCTTTTTTTGCTTTTACTGACAAGCCTAATGCACTTTTCTGTTGCCTTCAATAGTGCCACTTTTAAGTAGTCCCATTTCTCTTGGACTCCATTGAAATTGTTCCAGTCTGATATGGACTCGTACACCACTGATCTAATTTTAGAAAAGTCAGTTTTTCGAAAATCGAAAACTTTTGTTTTTGTGTGGAGTGACTCAGTGACTTATAGTAAACCACACTGACTGGTGATCACTAGACCCTAAGCTTTCCCCTACAGTAATATCAGATACCAAATTGCCATTTGTGAATACTAAATCTAAAATGGCCTCCTTCCAGGTTGGCTCCTCAACTACTTGCTGTAGAGATAATCCCAGTAGGGAATTAAGAATGTCTGTACTCCTGGCAGAACTAGCTATTTTGGTTTTCCAGTTAATATCAGGAAGATTAAAGTCTCCCATAGTGGCAACTTCCCCTTTCAATGTCATTTTAGCCATTTCCTCAACTAGTAGATAATCTAATTCTTTGACTTGGCTAGGTGGTCTATATATGACACCTACACGTGTTACCGTATGATTACCAAGCTGCAACGTAACCCAAAGTGACTCTAAATTGGTCTCGCTGATTTGTATTAGATTAGATTTTATGCTATCTTTCACATATAGGGCCACTCCACCCCCTTTCTTGCCTTTTCTGTCTTTCCTATATAGAGAGAACCCAGGTATTGTTATATCCCTGTAATGAATAAGCCCCTTTTATTAATGTCTGACCAACACACTGCTTTATGATGGTGCAGTGTATATCTCAGTACCAATGAACACTGTAGTGAATAAGCCCCTTTTAATAATGTCTGCCCAACACACTGCTTTATGATGGTGCAGTGTATATTTCAGTACCAAGGATCACTGTAGTGAATAAGCCCCTTTTGATAATGTCTGCCCAACACACTGCTTTATGATGGTGCAATGTATATCTCAGTACCAATGAACACTGTAGTTAATAAGCCCCTTTTGATAATATCTGCCCAACACACTGCTTAATGATGGCATTTTGTAGATGTCACTAATCGGAAATCTTTCTGTCTTATCAAAGTTATCAAAGCGATTTTCAAGCCCTGCACTTATCTGCCCCTTCCTGTGATGCCTGTACCTGATAGTGCTGAATTACCCCCTTCTTAAAAAAAATATGTGCTGCTGTGAAACACACACTCTAGTCTTTAATATGACTGTTAGGTCTTTCAATAAGGTTTTTGGAGTGAAATCAGTAAGTTTAGAGCAAAACGATATCTGTCCCTGCCTACTGTCTGCTCTCCCTGATGCTGAATGAGCCAAGTGCCGGACCTCAGCTCCTATATGAAATAGTATCACATGTTGCGGCCAGCCAATCAGTGTAAGGCTTACAGCTAACATTGCTAAGGCCTTACACTGAGGGGAATTACTTATCTGGACCTTGATTGGCTGCTTAGAAAGCGCCAAACGTGCGGGGGGGAGACTCGAGCAATGCGAAGAATACACGTGGTGCTCGGACGAGTAAAGCCGGTTTTGCCGTGAATGAACCTCTCCTCGGTCTGGGTGCCAGTGGTATACATTTCTGAAAATCACCTGTTGCATTGGTGGGTGATATTAAGCCTGTTTTGCCATGAATGAACCTCTCCTCTGACTGGGTGCCAGGGGCCTACATTTCTGAATATCGCCTGTTGCATTGGTGGATGACATGAAGCCAGTTTTGCCGTGAATGAACCTCTCCTCTGTCTGGGTGCCAGCGGCCTACATTTCTGAATATCACCTGTTCCATTGGTGGATGACATTAACCCAGTTTTGCCAGTGATAAGCCCCTGCTGTGCATTGCTGGCACGAAACCAAATTTTGTAAAAACGTCTGTTACTGATCAAAAGATGGGTAACTACAAACGCACACTGGTAGACGTGCTGCTGATGGACTTCCCAGCTGAAGCCTCCTCAAACTCCTACTCCACATCCACCTCCTCCTCCGAGTTGCCAATTAATAATGTTTAATTTTTATTTATTTTATTTTAAGTCATTTTCCTATGCACATTTGTTTGCAGGGCATTTACCTACATTTTGCCGCCTTTTGCAGCCTTTCAGCCCCTTCCAGGGCTATTTTACAGCCATTTTAGTGCTCCAAAGTTTGGGTCCCCATTGACTTCAATGGGGTTCGGTTTTTTGCGATGTTCGGCCGAACTCGTCAAACCCGAACTTCCAGGTGCTCGCTTAACTCTGCTAATAAGCCCTTTTTTCCCACTAATACTAGCACTATCCCTAGTGCCTACTGACGTCTCTCCCTGCACTAAGTACACTGGAAAATTGCTGAATCAAGATGGCTGAGGCTATTTAAAGGGCTGTGACATCAAAGAGCTGGTTGGCTGCTGATTGACAGCATGCATGGCAGTATGGGAGTTCCTTGCTCCATGTCCTCACACATGCAGCAGCCGTTTTAGGAAAAAATGCAATTCATTACCAGTGATGAGCAGCAGGGGCTATATTTAAATTTGTGATATTTCGAGAATATGTTTGCGAATATTCGTCTTATATTCGCGAATTCGTGTTTACCAGTCATTATTTTCTTGATTGCGAAAATCGGCAATTGGAAAATTTGCGATAAAAATTCGTGATACGAAAATTTGCGATCAACAGTACTCCTAATGTCAAAGATATTGCAGCCTTCTCATTGGCCCACAAGTAAGAAGCAGTGAGGGATCATGTGTACTGATAAAAAAAAAAATCTAGAATATTCACGATTAAGAAGATATAGCACTATATTCTAGATATTTACAAATTTTAGAAGTGCCAATACTCGCGATAAAAATTCCCGATTAGAATATTTGCGATCAACACTATTCGTTACCACGAATCGCAAGGAAATTCTAAAAAATTTATATGTTCTAAAGCCCTTTTGGGGTTAATTAGTGGCACAAAAATATATATTATTTGCCGTTCAGCTGGGTTGTTATATGTACTAAAGCCTTTTCTGGCGTGTATGAGTTGAAAAAAATAGGGGCTTATTTGCTGTTCAGCGGTGCAGTTATACTGTAACTTCTAAAGCCCTTTTTGGAGTGTATTAGTGGCAAAAAATATATATTATTTTCCGTTCAGCAGTGCAGTTCTATGTTCTAAAGCCTTTTTTGGCATGTATTAGTGGCATAAAAAAAAGTGTCAAACAAAGATAAGAAACAGTGGCACTGCCTCCAATCAGGTGGTGCACCCGATCTCCCCTTTCAGACCAATGCACGCAACATAGCCATAAACACTCGTATGTGGTGATCAGCAGCAGTAGCATAAAGAGGTAAAGTCCATTGCGATATTAAGAGAAATGGCAAAGAAAGGCTTGCGGCACTCACCGAGGTAAAGGTATCAATATTCTTTATTCATCCTTGTTGCAGGACACTTGTAACGGGGTGCAGGGGCCGACAAACCGATTGCAGATGATAAGCGGCTACGGCCGTTTCGCGCGTGGAATCGCACTTCGTCTGGCTGCTCACACGTCATTGCGCAAACCTGCGCGTCATATAAGCGGCGCTCCGTGACCGTCATCGTAAGCAACAGCTGAGCGCATGCACTGGTGACGTTAAAATCATAGATACTGAAGGGTATACATATATCGATTATTACAACACATTACATCGTGTTTACATGTTGCTTGCATAATTACACATAGTGCGGTCATACTACTAACATATTCATATAGCGCGGTTAGGCCCACGACTGTGGTACCAACCATCCAAATATCCACAATCTATCATCCATCTAATAATAATTAGGGGTACATACTATTGCCCCAAAAACATGGGAGGAAAAGGGGAGAAGCTCCAGTTTCTTTGTTTGCCACGGCTTTGGTTTAAATGCCAAGGCCTTAGCATTATAGACACAATCATAGCCGTGATATACCACTCTATAGGAATACTAACATATCATTCCTATCGTTCAGACCCGCTGCTCCGGTAGCTCCGACACGCATAATCCACCTTGCCTCTCTCTGTAGGAGAAGCCGGTGCTGATCCCCCCCTCTGGGGATGGGTCGGACCTGCTCCATACCCGCAAAAGAGAGGCAACGTGGATGGCCGCTATGTGCGGTTCTAATATACTCAATCAAGCGGGGGCATCCTTTGCCCGAACGAATGGAATTTACATGTTCCCGTATCCTCTCAAAAAGTGGACGTATTGTTTTGCCAATGTAGAACCTCCCACACAGACAAAAGATCACATACACGACATACGATGTCCGACATGTTATAAAGTCCCTGACCGTGTGTCTGATTCCTCCTACTTGGAGCCATTTACTGCACATGTTTAGGGTGCAGAAGGAGCAATGCCCACACCTATAGTTCCCTTTTAGCTTTTTGTTTGTGAGCCAGGTCTCAGCCCTGGGTTCATGCAGTGCACTACTGACTACTCTGTCTTTGATAGTTTGGCACTTCCTAAATGTAACCAAAGGGCGCTAGCTGGTGAAGATACTCAAGGTGGAGTCCCCTTGAGGAGATCCCAGTTCTCATTAATGACTCGTTTAATGACCTCAGCAGCCGGACTGAATTTAAAAGTGAAGGCAAAACGGGAAGGTTCAGTGCTTCTTCTTTTTTCAACAAGCAATGTGTCCCGATCGAGTGCTGCAGCCCTATGTGAGGCCGCTGAGACGCATTTCCGCGGATAGCCTCGGTCCAGCAGACGGTCACTGAGCTCCTTAGCTTGACGACGGAATCCGCCATCGGTATTGTTGATCCTCCGTAAACGGACAAACTGTCCATAAGGCATGGCCTCCTTCACCGATGGCGGATGGAAGCTGGTCTGGTGGAGCAGCGAATTCGTCGCAGTGGGCTTGCGAAAGCTCGCGGAGTGTAATACACCATCCTCTACTGTGACATGCACATCCAGGAAGTCCAGCGACCCACCCCCAAAATTGAGGGTGAATCGCAGGTTCATCCGGTTGTGCCTGTTCAGGTAGTCTACAAATTCGCGACACAGCTCTTCACTGCCCAAACAAACCAGAAAGATGCTGTTGACATAGAGTAAAAACAGATGAATGTTCCGCCGTAGCCGCTTATCATCTGCATTCGGTTTGTCCGCCCCTGCACCCCATTACAAGTGTCCTGCAACAAGGATGAATAAAGAATATTGATACCTTTACCTCGGTGAGTGCCGCAAGCCTTTCTTTCCATATTGTAATGCACAAAAAAAAGTATTTGCTGTTGTTTGGGGAAGTGAGAAAATTACAGCCCTTTTTTGCGTGTGTGTTAGTGGCAAAAAAGTATATATTATTTGCCATTCAACGGTGCAGTTATAAGTTCTAAAGCCTTTTTTGGTGTGTATTAGTGGCTAAAAAATATATATTATTTTCCGTTAAGCAGTGTAGTTATATGTTCTAAAGCCCTTTTTGGCGTTTATTAGTGGCACACAAATATATATTATTTGCCGTTCAGCGGTGAAGTTATATGTTCTAAAACCTTTTGTGCCAGGTATAAGTGGAAAAAAGTAAGGGCCTATTTGCCGTTCAGCAGGGCAGTTATATGTTCTAAAGCCTTTTGTGGCCTGTATAAGTGGAAAAAAGTAAGAGCCTATTTCCCATTCAGCGGTGGAGATATATGCTCTAAAGCCCTTTTTGGTGTGTATTAGTGGGGGAAAAAAGGGCTTAGTCGTTGGGTGGTGAAGTGAGAAAATTACAGACTTTTTAGGGGTGTTTTAATTATTTGATCTAACAGTATGTCAGAGAAGTGCCAGGCCCTGCACAGGCGAGTGGCAGAGGTCTGAATGTTTCTGGCTTAGGTACAGGTCGCAGCAGAGTAAGGGGGCGTGGCAGCAGGAGTCGCAGCGAGAGGCCTGAGCTCCCGGTGTCATCTAGCGGCCGTGTCTTGACCAGTAACCCAGCGGTTCTTGAATGGTTTACTCGGTCATCCACTTCGTCGCAAGTGACATCAGACACCCCCAGCCAAGAGTCAGTGAGTTTGTCAGACATAACCCTCAGATGGCATGGCCTGGGAGCAGGCCCTGTACCCTCACCTGTCCTCAACCTGCCTCTGTACTTTTCTGTTACCTCAGCCAGATAAGTATTATATGCTGTGGGCTAAGCTCCACTATACAGCGAGGATGCGCTACTTGAGGACAGTCAGCAGCTACTGGCCAGCCAAGAAGTGGAGGAGACATCCATCGCTTCCTCTACTAGGCGGGCAAGTAGTGATCAGGAGAGGGGCGTGGGAGTTGTGTTGCAAGCAGTCAGGCTCCTGACCCAGAGACAGTTGAGAAGGACATCAGTGATGTGCAGACAGTACTTGATGATGATGATGTAGCTGATCGTACTTGGGAGTCAGGTGAATTAGGGGCTTCATCATCATCGGGAGAAGAGGGTGGCAGTTTGCCCGTTAGGCAGCAGCAGAGCCAGCAAATCGGTAGCGTGGCCGGCAGTCAGCAGGGTGGCAGCAGTGGGAGATCGGGAGCCAAACGTGCCTGGGGTAGACCACCCGCTTCGCAGGAGTCTACTTGCCTGGAAATTAGTGGTGCATGGGCTCATGGAAGCAGCGGCGGTAGCAGTCAACCAGTGCAGAGAGTTGGGGGTAAAATCACCTACTCGGCGGTGTGGCAGTTTTCTGATAAGCCGTCAGAGGAGGAAAACATGGCCATTGCTAGTCAGAATCTGTGGGCAGAAGTTTAAGCATGGCAAAGGTGTGAATGTTGGCACCATGGCCCTATGTCAACATAAACAGCATCACTATAAAGTTTTCTGGGAGAACCATGGTCCGATGTGGTGGTCCAGCGTGCCGCAGCAACTGCTGTATCACCCAGTGACATGCAACCGATTTCAGGCAGTCAAGGCTCCACCACCTCGGCAGGAGAGAGCTGTCTGTCCTTCCTATCATCTGCTGGTCCTGATGCTCCTGCTCCTCGACCTCCTACTCCTCGTCTGTCATTCTGTAAGCAATCGATCAGCGAAGCGATTACCAAGAGACATCAATATGTGGGCACTCATCCAGCGGCACAGAAGATGAATGTTCTCCTAGAAAAGTTGCTGGTGCTGCAGTTCCAAGTGGTGGACTCTGCAGCTTTCAGGGAACTGAAGGCTTGTGCTGAGCAGAGGTGGAGAGCCCCAAGCCATCATTTCTTTGCCAAAAAGGCAGAACCAGCCCTACACACATATGTAGAACAGAAGGTGGGCCAGTTCTTGAGCCTGTCAGTGTCTGCCACAGGGCACAGCAGCACCAATGTGTGTAGCTTTAACTACGGTCAGAGATAATACATGTCATTTATGGCCGACTGGGTGAATGTGGTTTCTGCACAGCCACACCAGCTACTTGGCAAGGTGATGCTCCTTCTGCCTCCACGTTCTCACGCCATTGGTCCCGCGACAATGTCCGCCTCTTCCTCCTCATCCTCCATCGTGTCCTCAGCCTCCACTGCAGGGACAATTCACAGTGCCCCTCCAGCATAACACATGTGCAGGGCACGGCTGTGTCACGCTGTTCTGCACCAGGTTTGCCTGGACAAACGGAGTCACACAGTGGGGCAACTGCTCCCAGTCCTTTATCAAGAAATCGACTCCTGGCTTTCTCCACGACAACTAAAAATCGGAACCATGGTAACTGACAACGGGAAAAACATGGTGTCGGCGCTTCATCAAGGAGGGGTGAGCCATGCGCCCTGCATGGCACACATGTTTAATGTGGTTGTCAAGCAGTTCCTGAAGTATTCCACCCATTTTCAAGACATCCTAAAAATGGCCAAGAAACTTTGCATGCACTTCAGCCACCCGTACACCGCAAAGCACACCGTCCTTGAGCTGCAGTGGCAGAACAGCATCTCCCAACATAGGCTCATATGCCACTTTTCCAACTATTGGAATTCCACCCTCCATATGTTGGACCGACTATACGAGCAGAGAAAGGCCATCAACGATTTCTTGATGATCCAAGCGGACAGGAGTACTCCCCTGTGTAACTTCGATGTCAGCCAGTGGCAGCTCATGTGTGACACCTGCCGTTTGCTCAGGCCCTTTTAGTAGACCATGTTATTTGTCAGTTGCCAGGACTACGGGATAAACAAGGTCATTCCACTGCTTCATGTCCTGGAACAGATGCTGGTAAATATGGCTGGTCCTGCGGCAGTATGCAGTGGAGATAGAGGCAGGGAGTTCCTCTGAGTCACTTGCACAAATGGCCCGATGCATGACAGCCAAATTGACACCATTCGGCAGAGGGATAACTTCTGGCTCTCCACCTTGTTGGTCGCTACCGGTACAAAGTGAGGGCCTTTTTTACACCCGCTGAGAGGGAGGACAAACTGAACTACTATAGAGACATCCTATTTAGTCAGTTGGCCGCTGCCTATCTGCGCCATCATCTATCCTCTCGCAGGTCTGACTGGGGGGGACCCTCTGCGCTCATGTTCTTCTGCCATAACTGCTGTGGCAGGGTGGGGGGAGGGGTAGGAGCATTTCCAGCTCCATCAGCAGCAACTTGAGTCTAGAGTTGCTGATGAGCAGTTTTTTCACCTGCCTAGGGAATAAACGACTCCCCAGCAGCAGCAGCTATACCTGGAGCAGGACCTGAACCAGCAGGTGGTGGCATACTTGGAAATCACCCTGTTACCCCACATTGAAGATCTGCTGAACTACCAGGCAGCCAAACTGGATTTGTGACCGCGACTGGCAGAGTTTGCCCCAGAAAAGCTGTCCTGCCCAAAGAGTAGTGTAGCATCAAAGTGGGTATTTAGTGTGGCAGGTCCATAGTTACCCCAAGAAATACTCGCCTGTTCACCCAAAATGTGGAGAGACTGACCTTTCTCAAGATGAATCAGTCATGGATCAGCCAGGATTTACATCCACCACTGCCTGATGACTAGATCATCCATGATTCTACACCAACACTTTGACAAAAGAAACCGGTTTCTACTGGCTACTAGAGATGTCGCAAACATAAAATTGTCCGTTCGCGGATGGCGAACGCGAATTTCCGCAAATGTTCGCAAACGGGCGAACCGGGCTAACCGCCATAGACTTCAATAGGCAGGTGAATTATAAAACCCACAGAGACTCTTTCTGGCCACAATAGTGATGGAAAAGTTGTTTCAAGGGGACTAACACCTGGACTGTGGCATGCCGGGGATCCATTGCAAAACTCCCCTGGAAAATTACGTAGATGACGCAGAGTCGGGTTTTAATCCATAAAGGGCATAAATCACCTAACATTCTTAAATTGTTTGGAATAACGTGCTTTAAAACATCCAGTGTGTGTCTACGATCAAGTATGATGTTGTATCGATCAGGTAGTATAAGGGTTACGCCCGCTTCATAGTGACAGACCAAATTCTGACAGACCAAACTCCCCATTTAACGCACCGCAAACAACCGCAAACAGTCCATTTGCACATTGAAGGTCTCTTCCTGTGTTTTAAGTAGTACTATTCCTATCAGTTTAATCCCTGTTACGTCTCCTATCAGGGGAAGTGAATAGATTTTAGGAACCAGGAGATGGAAAAAGATGATTGGTCGGTCCTCTTACTTCCAATTTGAGGCACTGTGCGTGCGCCGCGCAATTTACTGTGACACCCTATATGAGTTGTGTGTTAAGTAGTACTAGTCTTATCAGTTTAATCCCTGTTACGTCCTCTATCAGGGGACGTGTATTGAATAGATTTTAGACAACCGCAAAGAGTTGTCAATAGTTGACACACTCATGACATAAATTATATTCCTCTATGCGTCAATCTTGGTGTAGTGATGACTGTGCTCGTGCGCACGTTTAGGAGATTGCAGGCGATGGCAGTTTTTAAAAGCCTATGGTCGTGCTGAGGTAGTTCAGTGACAGTTAAGTGACCCAGAAAACAATGTTTCTGCAGTGTGGGCCCATTGATTGCCTAATAGGCTTTCATGATCACCTTAGATGATCACAAAGAAAATTAATGTTTTTTCTATGAAAAATTATCCAGCCGATCGCTTTTTATCTGTTCACAACAAAGCAATGAACTTATCATCTGGGGTGTGCCTACATTGCCAACACACTCTTAGAGGTGATCGCTTCATTGTGATATGCAAGCCCCTTCACCACAACAAGGTAACGATCACGAAGGGGAGTTGACACATGTATGTGCCTTTTTTATTGTTTTTGCAGCCACAGTGCAGCACCAGAGGCCAGAAAAATTAGGCATCTCCAGATGCCTGAAAATTAGGTATTGTTGCATCCGCTGATGTAACAGTGGCCAGAATAATTGATGTTTTCCTTGCAGAAAGTGTACTAACACATTGTGGCTTGAACCCTAGTTGGTGGCAGAGAAGTCATGCAAGTCATCCGGCATGCAGAGATTAAATACAGCAGCGTGGGGACCATTTTTAGCCCGAGGCATCTCATCAGGCCTTTTTTAGTCAAATGTATCCCCCACTGTCAGTCCCTTCGGTATCCACGCCTCATTCATCTTAATAAAGGTGAGGTAATCTAGAATTTTTTGACCTAGGCGACTTCTCTTGTCAGTGACAATACCTCCTGCTTTGCTGAAGGTCCTTTCTGACAGGACACTTGAAGCGGGGCAGGCCAGAAGTTCTATCGCAAATTGGGATAGCTCAGGCCACAGGTCAAGCCTGCACACCCAGTAGTAAAGGAGTTCAGAGTGTCGATATCTGCAGTTAAGGCGTAGTAGTCTGCTACCTGTCGGTCGAGTCGTTTTCTGAGGGTGTACCCCAAAGGGCTGTGGCGAAGCGAAGGACTTAAAAAGCTCTGCATGTCCTCCATCAACAAGACTGTAAAGCGTCCAGTCCTTGCCGGCGTGGTCGTGGTAAGAGGAGGATTACTTTCACCTCTTCCCCTGTTATATTCCCGTTGTGCTGTGAAATCACCCTTATACGCTGGGTAAAGCATACTTTTTAACTTGTTTTGGAACTGCTGCATCCTTTCCGGCTTCCGTTAATTCGGTAACATTTCAGCCACTTTCTGCTTATATCGGGGGTCTAGTAGTGTGGCCACCCAGCACAGGTCATTCTTCTTCAGCCTTTTTATACGAGGGTCCCTCAACAGGCATCACAGCATGAAAGACCCCATTTGCACAAGGTTGGACGCCGAGCTACTCATCTTCCGTTCCTTGTCCTCACTAATCTCATTGAAGGTCTGTGTTTCCCCCCAGCCACGTACAAAACCACGGGTCCCAGTCAGATAGGTGACAACAACGAGCAGCCTGGGATGCCTGCTGTGGTTGGTCTTCCTCCTCCTCAAAGCCACATTCCTTCTCTGACTCCTCTTCCTCAGACTCCTCTTACAGCGTTGCTGCAGGTCCAGCAAGCGATGATGATAAGGCTGTTTCTGGTGGTGATGGTGACCACAACTCTTCCCCTTCCTCTTCAAGCTCATCTATGGCCTGATCCAGCACTCTTCGCAGGGCACGCTCCAGGAAGAAAACAAATGGGATGAGGTCGCTGATGGTGCCTTCGGTGCGACTGACTAGGTTTGTCACCTCCTCAAAAGGACGCATAAGCCTACAGGCATTGCGCATGAGCGTCTAGTAACGTGGCAAAAAGATACCCAGCTCGGCAGAGGCTGTCCTAGCACCCCGGTCATACAAATACTCGTTGACGGCTTTTTCTTGTTGGAGCAAGCGGTCGAACATTAGGAATGTTGAATTCCAATGTGTTGGGCTGTCACAAATCAAGCGCCTCACTGGCATGTTGTTTCGCCTCTGAATTTAGGGGTCAGTACTGGGCCCTATTCTTTCAATATATTTATTAATGATCTTGTAGAAGGCTTGCATAGTAAAATATCAATTTTGCCGATGGCACTAAACTGTGTAAAGTAATTAACACTGAAGAGGACAATATACTGCTACAGAGGGATCTGGATAGATTGGAGGCTTGGGCAGAGAAGTGGCAGATGAGGTTTAACACTGACAAATGTAAAGTTATGCACATGGGAAGGAATAATGCAAGTCACCCGTACATACTAAATGGTAAAACACTCGGTAACACTGACATGGAAAAGGATCTAGGAATTTTAATAAACAGCAAACTAAGCTGCAAAAACCAGTGTCAGGCAGCTGCTGACAAGGCCAATAAGATAATGGGTTGCATCAAGGGGCATAGATGCCCGTGATGAGAACATAGTCCTACCACTTTACAAATCGCTAGTCAGACCACACATGGAGTACTGTGTACAGTTCTGGGCTCCTGTGAACAAGGCGGACATAGCAGAGCTGGAGAGGGTTCAGAGGAGGGCAACTAAAGAAATAACTGGAATGGGGCAACTACAGTACCTTGAAAGGTTATCAAAATTAGGGTTATTTACTTTAGAAAAAAGACGACTGAGGGAGATCTAATAACTATGTATAAATATATCAGGGGTCAGTACAGAGATCTGTCCCATCATCTATTTATCCCCAGGACTGTCACTGTGACGAGGGGACATCCTCTGCGTCTGGAGGAAAGAAGGTTTGTACAAAAACATAGAAGTGGTGATGGTGACCACAACTCTTCCCCTTCCTCTTCAAGCTCATCTATGGCCTGATCCAGCACTCTTCGCAGGGCACGCTCCAGGAAGAAAACAAATGGGATGAGGTCGCTGATGGTGCCTTCGGTGCGACTGACTAGGTTTGTCACCTCCTCAAAAGGACGCATAAGCCTACAGGCATTGCGCATGAGCGTCTAGTAATGTGGCAAAAAGATACCCAGCTCGGCAGAGGCTGTCCTAGCACCCCGGTCATACAAATACTCGTTGACGGCTTTTTCTTGTTGGAGCAAGCGGTCGAACATTAGGAATGTTGAATTCCAATGTGTCGGGCTGTCACAAATCAAGCGCCTCACTGGCATGTTGTTTCGCCTCTGAATTTAGGGGTCAGTACTGGGCCCTATTCTTTTCAATATATTTATTAATGATCTTGTAGAAGGCTTGCATAGTAAAATATCAATTTTGCCGATGGCACTAAACTGTGTAAAGTAATTAACACTGAAGAGGACAATATACTGCTACAGAGGGATCTGGATAGATTGGAGGCTTGGGCAGAGAAGTGGCAGATGAGGTTTAACACTGACAAATGTAAAGTTATGCACATGGGAAGGAATAATGCAAGTCACCCGTACATACTAAATGGTAAAACACTCGGTAACACTGACATGGAAAAGGATCTAGGAATTTTAATAAACAGCAAACTAAGCTGCAAAAACCAGTGTCAGGCAGCTGCTGACAAGGCCAATAAGATAATGGGTTGCATCAAAAGGGGCATAGATGCCCGTGATGAGAACATAGTCCTACCACTTTACAAATCGCTAGTCAGACCACACATGGAGTACTGTGTACAGTTCTGGGCTCCTGTGAACAAGGCGGACATAGCAGAGCTGGAGAGGGTTCAGAGGAGGGCAACTAAAGAAATAACTGGAATGGGGCAACTACAGTACCTTGAAAGGTTATCAAAATTAGGGTTATTTACTTTAGAAAAAAGACGACTGAGGGGAGATCTAATAACTATGTATAAATATATCAGGGGTCAGTACAGAGATCTGTCCCATCATCTATTTATCCCCAGGACTGTCACTGTGACGAGGGGACATCCTCTGCGTCTGGAGGAAACAAGGTTTGTACAAAAACATAGAAGTGGTGATGGTGACCACAACTCTTCCCCTTCCTCTTCAAGCTCATCTATGGCCTGATCCAGCACTCTTCGCAGGGCACGCTCCAGGAAGAAAACAAATGGGATGAGGTCGCTGATGGTGCCTTCGGTGCGACTGACTAGGTTTGTCACCTCCTCAAAAGGACGCATAAGCCTACAGGCATTGCGCATGAGCGTCTAGTAACGTGGCAAAAAGATACCCAGCTCGGCAGAGGCTGTCCTAGCACCCCGGTCATACAAATACTCGTTGACGGCTTTTTCTTGTTGGAGCAAGCGGTCGAACATTAGGAATGTTGAATTCCAATGTGTCGGGCTGTCACAAATCAAGCGCCTCACTGGCATGTTGTTTCGCCTCTGAATTTAGGGGTCAGTACTGGGCCCTATTCTTTTCAATATATTTATTAATGATCTTGTAGAAGGCTTGCATAGTAAAATATCAATTTTTGCCGATGGCACTAAACTGTGTAAAGTAATTAACACTGAAGAGGACAATATACTGCTACAGAGGGATCTGGATAGATTGGAGGCTTGGGCAGAGAAGTGGCAGATGAGGTTTAACACTGACAAATGTAAAGTTATGCACATGGGAAGGAATAATGCAAGTCACCCGTACATACTAAATGGTAAAACACTCGGTAACACTGACATGGAAAAGGATCTAGGAATTTTAATAAACAGCAAACTAAGCTGCAAAAACCAGTGTCAGGCAGCTGCTGACAAGGCCAATAAGATAATGGGTTGCATCAAAGGGCATAGATGCCCGTGATGAGAACATAGTCCTACCACTTTACAAATCGCTAGTCAGACCACACATGGAGTACTGTGTACAGTTCTGGGCTCCTGTGAACAAGGCGGACATAGCAGAGCTGGAGAGGGTTCAGAGGAGGGCAACTAAAGAAATAACTGGAATGGGGCAACTACAGTACCTTGAAAGGTTATCAAAATTAGGGTTATTTACTTTAGAAAAAAGACGACTGAGGGGAGATCTAATAACTATGTATAAATATATCAGGGGTCAGTACAGAGATCTGTCCCATCATCTATTTATCCCCAGGACTGTCACTGTGACGAGGGGACATCCTCTGCGTCTGGAGGAAAGAAGGTTTGTACAAAAACATAGAAGAGGATTCTTTACGGTAAGAGCAGTGAGACTATGGAACTCTCTGCTTGAGGAGGTGGTGATGGTGAGTACAATATATGAATTCAAGAGGGGCCTGGATGTATTCCTGGAGTGTAATAATATTACAGGCTATAGCTACTAGAGATGGGTCGTTGATCCAGGGAGTACTTCTTTCCTCTGGATCAACTAGCAGGATTACAGGCCGAACTGGATGGACAGATGTTTTTTTCGGCCTTATGTACTATGTTACTCTGTTACTAATATCGGAAAAGTGCGCCATGGCCGTGTAGGAATGCCTGAAATTGCCACACGCCTTCCTGGCCTGCTTGAGAACGTCCTTTAACCTGGGTACTTATGCACAAAGCGTTGTACGATCAGATTCAAAACATGTGCCATGCACGGCACATGTGTCTACTTGCCCAAATTCAATGCCTCCAACAGATTGTTTCCGTTGTCACAAACCACTTTGCTGATCTCCAGTTTGTGCAGGGTCAGCCACTGATCCACCTGTGCATTCAAGGCAGACAGGAGTGCTGGTCCGGTGTGACTCTCTGCTTTCAGGCAAGTCAACCCCAAGACGACGTGACACTGTCGTATCCTGGATGTGGAATAGCCCCCGGGGAGCTGGGTGGTGAAGTTGATGTGAAGCAAGACGCAGCAGCAGAAGAGGACTCAGCCGAGGAGGTTAGCGAAGAGGATGGAGTAGGAGGAGTAGAGGAGGTGGCAGCAGGTCTTCCTGCAAGTCGTGGCGGTGTCACCAACTCCGCTGCAGAGCCACGCATTTCATGCTTGGTAGCCGTCAGCTGGTTTTCCCAATGCACAGTGTACGTGATATACCTGCCCCGACCGTGCTTTGCAGACCAGGTATCAGTGGTCAGATGGACCCTTGCCCCAACACTGTGTGTCAGACATGCCATGACTTAATTTTCTACAATAGAGTACAGGTTGGGGATTGCCTTTTGTGAAAATTTTTTTTGGCCGGGTACCTTCCACTGCGGTGTCCCAATAGCTACAAATTTTTTGAAGGCCTCAGACTCCACCAGCTTGTATGGTAAAAGCTGGCGGGCTAAGAGTTCCGACAAGCCAGCTGTCAGACACCGGGCAAGGGGGTGATTCTGTGACATTGGCTTCTTACACTCAAACATTTCCTTGACAGACACCTGACTGTGGGCAGATGAGCAGGAACTGCTGAAGGTGAGAGGCGGAGTGGTGGGTGGTTGAGAGGGGACAAGGGGACAGCAGTGGTTGACGTGGCTGAAGATGCTGGACCAGGAGGAGGATGATGGCTTTGAGTTTGTGTACTGCTTGTATTCATGTGTTGATCCCATAGGCATTTGTGATGTGAGATCATGTGCCTTCGCAAAGCAGTTGTACCTAGGTGGGTGTTGGACTTCCCACGACTTCCCACGACGGCACAGGTTGCAAATGGCATCGCTGTTATCAGAGGCAAACACACAAAAATAATGCCACACTGATGAGCTTTGCAATTACGAAATTCTGGTGGTGGCAGTAGCATGCGTTGATTGGCGTGCTGTCTGGCTGACCCCGGTTGCCGATACATGCTGTCTGACTGTGCCACTAACTCCTTGCGATGACCTCCCCCTGCTTCCAACCTTTTTATCTGCAAGGTCCTGTGCCACCCTATATGAGTGGTGTGCACACAGTACAGTCTGTGGGCCTGCAGCCTCTCACACACGGGCAGGCAACTGCAAAAAATATTTTTTTTAAAAATAAATAAAAGCAGACTGATATACCAGCCTTAAAAAGAGCTTTTTGGGGTGCTCTAACTAACACTACAGCTTCATCTAAGATGGATGCTGTCCTTACTTTTTGATAGGAGGTGGGAGGGTCTGGGAGGGAGGGTATGCTGATTGGCTGGAATGTGTCTGCTGACTGTGAGGTACAGGGTCAAAGTTTGCTCAATGATGATGTATAGGGGCGGACCGAACATCGCATATGTTCGCCCGCCACGGTGAACGCGAACAAGCGATGTTCGCCAAGAACTGTTCGCCGGCGAATAGTTCGGGACATCTCTCCTGGCTACCTGCCTCAGCTACTATTCTGATGCTGCCACCAGCCTGATGCTGATGCCTGATGCCAGGGGCGTCTTCTTTCACCCACCATCTTCAGCTGGTACTGGTATTGACACCCACATCCCTACTTTGTCACCTTGCCACTCTGTGGTCTTCTGATGCTGCTGCTACCTCAACACTATGTCAAATTGCCACTCTGTGGCCTCCTGATGCTGCTGCTTCCACCTTCACACTGTTATTGTGCCACTCTTTGGCCTCCTCCTAATGCTGCTGCTGTCATTGTGTCACTCAGCGGTCTCCTCATTCTGTCACTGCTGCTACTGCCAAAACCACACTGTCATTGTGCCACCCTGTGGCCTCCTCCTGAAGCTGCTGCTGCCACCTCCACACTGTTATTGTGCCACTCTTTGGCCTCCTCCTAATGCTGCTGCTGCCGCCACCTCCACACTCTGTCATAGAGCCACTCTGTGGACTTCTTCTGCTGTTCCCACCTTCCCTACTTCATGACTGGGCCACTATTTTGCCTTTCGGTCTGGCTGACATCATCATTTATTTGACCCTTCTTCTAATCTGTCAGAAGAAAGGAAAAATGAGACGCTTAACAAATCCTGTCTATGTAACATCTGTAAGGCCTGCATGACATACTCTTTATTTTGCATCAGAATTGGCTTATGATTTGGTAGCCAAAAGCAGGAGTGGGTACAAAACAGAGAACACATGCAAATATTTCATTCACGTGTTATCTCTGTTTTCCACTCCTTTTTTTTTTTTTGGCTTTAGCAATACTGATGGATTACTAACTAAATGCTGACCGAATGCGGATGCTCCACAGACAGGATCTGTTTTTTGGAAGTTATTGTTCTGATGAATCAGAGGAAGGGAAAAATAATCAGGCACGTCAACACAAACTTACTGCTGACACCCACTCCACTTTGTCGGGATGGCTCTACTTGTATAAGCGTTCAATAGAACAGGTTCTGTAGACATCTATGTGGAATCAGCTGACAACAGTGTAAAAGGAGTTTGCTTCTTCTTGACACTAACATTGACCTGTAAAGATGAGTTCACACTGAGTTAAGCTGAGTTATTTGGTCAGTTTTGGCCCCATTACTGCCAAAATAAGTGAAGTGTGCAGTGATTGTAAGAGTGACGCCTGTCATCTACATGTCATACTGACTTACAGTATTGTTTTACTACCACGGCAGACTCTCTATGCGTGTCACTGCAACGCACAGTGTTCTAGACCACTATAAAGGCTCTCTGCAGCCAGGAAATTGCCATTTTTTATGTGATTCGCCATGAATAAATTCGGATCAAACCGAATTTTGGGGAAAAATTAGGCGAAATGACCAAATCGAATATTTGAGAAATTCACTCATGCTACTAATAATATGTAATTACCTGTTTCAATGGTCTGATGAATGGCAAAATTTTTGCTAGGGTTTGTGGTTAATGTTTCCTTGCCCAGTAACAGATTGGTTATTGGTTAAGGGTTTTGGGGTGGGGGGGGGGTGAAGTTTTGGAGATATAATGTGGATCAACGGCACTAGATTGGCTTCACTTCTTTTTGTTCATTTTTTAGTTTATTCATTTTTTGCTTTATTATGTTTTGGTCATGGCCTTTTTATTGAAACTTGGGACATGTGCCTTATTTTTTGAAGTTGTGGAATTGAGCTTGAGTATATGGCTTTGATCAGGTTTTATATGATTTTTATTTATTATGTACAGTATCAGTATATAATTGTTATTATGTTTTGAGTTATTGGTTTCAGTATTCATGGTTATAAAGTTTTAAGTAAATATGTACAAGGTTAATTTAATAAAGGTCATGGCCAATTTAATCCATTTTGTCATGTTGTCATGTGTTTCATTTTAAGGTTGATGTTAGGAAATGTATGACTTACAATATAATCCCATATATTTTTTTTCGTTTCAGATTTTTATCTTGAAATCATTAATTTTTTAAAGGGATTCATGTCTACAGTGTTTTTAAAAATGATTTCTGTTCTTTCAGTAGTTTTCCATTAGACAGAACAGAGTCATTTACAATTTAATGTGTACATTTTATATTTATTCACAGTCCATTTTTTAATTTTCTTCATAGTTTACAAAGCATATTAATCCCTTAAGAACCAGGCCAATTTTTGGTTTTATATTTTCGTTTTGTATCTGCCCATGTTCCAATAGCCAGAATTTTCCATTCATATAGCCCTAATTCAATAGTTTATACATTTTCAGACGTGGTGATACCTAATATATTTTTTTTTTATTGTTTATATATCTTGATATGTAAAATTAGAAGTGATACAGTGACAATTTTACAGTGATAACTTTTAACCCCTTTAGGGTGCTAGGATCTTTGGATCCCTTGTCCTATTCATTAAAAGACATGTATTAGGGTGAATGGCATTAGACTGCACTCCCTGCTGAGCTGTGCCTCTTGCACAGAGCAACATCGATCTACCATGGCAGGCTGGGAAAGCTTCAGAAGTGTCCCTGCTGCCATGGTAACTGGTTGGATCCCCAAAATTTAACTGTGGGGGCTCCGATCGGAAGGCAGAGGGAACCACATCCTCCTGCCTTAGCTCACAGATCCTGCAATCTGTGTTGATCACGGCATATTAGGGGGTTAAAAAATGGGGTTCGGTGAGATTGCCTTTTCCTGCCCTTGCAACCGGGTGTCTGCTGAATGATACAAACAGGATCACTGCAGAAGCCTGCTCCATACATTCCCTCAGCCAACATATAAATATATCTGATATTGTACCTGATTTAACTTATAACTTCATTCTGCAGGTCAGTATAATTACAGCTACTGTTGGGTTTCTAAAAAAACAACAACACTTTTTTATTCCTTTTTATTAAATTTTTTGGGACTGTTCTCTGTGGTGTGTTTCTAACTGGGGGGGCAGTTCCTCCGCATGTGGTTCGCAGCGAACGGCTATCCATTGTATGCAATTTTTGCTGGGGATAGCCGTTCGAACCATCATGCGAGGAACTGCCCCCCCAGTTAGAAACACACCACAGTGTTTGGGGTTTGGAGCAGTCCCACCCATTTAGGCCACGTTTATTTCTATGATTCTTGTTTTTTATGTATTGAATGTGCCATTGCATATGGCTGGTAAACATTCTGTTGCACCTGGAAGCCGGTGTCACATGGTCTGTTGTAGGTGTAGCTTGCGGCCTCATTTGTTCCCCATTGCATTGTTGGTCCTGCAATGCAGGTGAGTGGGAGGGGGCTGTAGGCTGCTTAATACCTTTTCAGACCTTGTTCACACACTATAGGTAGTCTAGTGGTAGGACCCCATGCCATGCTGAGATACCGTGGCGTGGTGTTTGAAGGGGCTCCGATATGTTCCTGATTGGAAATATTGGCGAATCTCTCAGCTTTTAACATCCGAGTGAGGGATTAGCCAGTGTTGTCAGTTGCTTATCCATGTGGTGCATCTTTTTTCTGTGCGTTATGTACAAATTACTTTTATATCACTTTCTATTTAATTTTTGGGGTGCTACATGCCATAAAAAGTAAATCTGCATTTTTTATTTTTTCACAGCATACGATACATGATGGATATTTGTAGATTTTAACATGTGTTCCATTTTCAGACTTGTTTTATTGCTTTATTTATAATATATTTCTATTTTCAATATTTTATGTTTTTATATGTTTAAATTTTAACTAATTTGCAATCTTCTTATCACATGTACCATAGACTGAAATAGAATACTATTGCAGTCTATTGGATTTTGAACAGTTGAATGGCTTAACAGGCAGTCTACCTTGTCAGGCCTAAGAGCTTCCAAAAGGTTGCAGACTGCCATAGCAACCATTTGGAGGGAGCCACCTCCCTCTAAAGCAGGGGTGCCCAACCTTTTCTGTTTGGGGGCCACATTGTCAGCCTGAACCAATTCCAAGGGCCGAAAATAAAACTTAAAGGAGCTTCTACCAACTGAAACACTGTATTTATGGCATATTGAACATACAGTATATATCCTTAATGTCTGGTTACACTTCTAGTACTCCCATCTAATGGGAAAATACATGAAAGATACATGTGAGCAGACACAAGACATAGACATACATGTCTGTTACCAGGTGGTTGGGGGCCGCAAAGAATGGTATTGAGGGCTGCATGTGGCCTCCGTGCCGCAGGTTGTGCACCCCTGCTCTAAAGCCTCAGATGTCAAAGTCGTTATTGAGCAATGCATCTGAGGGTTTAAATGACCAGTATTGGAGTCCACTGCTAAATTATACAGTCTTCATATGCCGTGTATGGATGTTCATGTCAAACATCCCTTTACCCCTTACAGACCCTGCCATTTTACCCCTCCTAACACTGCCTAATTTTTCAAATTTGACAGTTTCCACTTTAAGTGGTTATAACTTTGGAATGCTGAATATAGCAACACCACATAAGTGGTCATACAATGCTGTATAGGCAAATTACAGGACTCAGAAAGGTAAGAGCACCATATGGCTTTTGTTTGGCAAATTTGGCGGTAATGGTTTTCTGGCACTATACCATATTTAAGAAGACCCTCAGGAACCCCTAAAATTGAAACCCCCCATTTTGGAACTGCATCTTTCAACAAATTTATTGAGGGGTGTAGCGAGTGCCTTGACCCAACACAGGCATTTCATAGAATTTAGAAATGAAAAATTTAATTTTTTCCAATAAAATGTTGCTTGGAATATGGCAACAACTCATACACTGAAGAGCAAAAGGGTAACAATGTTTGAACTTTTACTATTAGGCACCATATCTCACCATCCATTACAGCTTTTAATGTGAGACTACCATCATTTTATAGACAATCATCTTGGCTATCTCATACATAAATTGGACTTGCAACTATTTAGCATATTATTAGTTGTAATATGCAGATTTTTGTCATGTAACTGCATTGTTACTGTTTTTCTCCTAAAATGCTAAATTTTTATTTTTATTATTTTGTAAATCCACCTTTGGTTTTTAACGCCGCCTGAATCCTTCTCGGCATGCTCTTGATCAAATTCAGGCATGTCTAGACTAAAATCTGTTCCCAGGTCTCTTCTACACATTCCCACTGTTGGTGCATACTGGTCGAATCACTTGCGTACAGACACTGCTGTTTCTTCAACTCTACCCACAAGTGTTCGATTGGGTTGAGGTCTGGGGACTGTGGGGGCCAATCCAGCACCTCTACTTCATTGTCAGTGAACCATTTCTTCGCCAATCTCGACATATGCTTCTGGGTCGCTGTCGTCCTTTTCTTAGAGATGAGTGAATCGAAGTTGACGAAGTGGAATTCGATCTGAATTTCAGGAAAAATTTGATTCACAACGAATGCGAATTTCCTCCTGCTTCGTTGTAACGAATTGCAATTTTTCCTAAAATGGCTCCTACAATGGTGGCTACATGTGTGAGGACATAGGGCAAGGAACTCTGGGAAGGTGGGCTGACCCATAATGCCATGCATGCAGCCAATTAGCAGCCAGCCTGCCCTATGATGTCTCAGCCCTATAAACACCCACAGTCTTGGATTCAGACATTTTCCAGCATTCTGAGTGCAGGGACAGACGTTGTAGGCACTAGGGAGAGGTATACTGAAAACCTCATTGTGAAAAAAAAAACGATTTATAAGTGCAGGGAAACATTATTCAAATTGCAGGGAAATGAAAGGGAGGAATCATTTCACAGCGTCTTAGTGCAGGGAGAGACGTCTTAAGTCGCTAGGGATAGTGCTAGAAAAACCTCATTGTGAAAAAATAGTGATTTACAAGTGCAGGGAAACATTATTAGGGAATCCAAATATCCATCATACAGCTCTGGCTTGCCAGCAATTTGTTCTTGTTATTGGGGTGCAAGTGCTATGTTGAAAACCCTTTAGTGGCTTATTTCTGTGGAAAAACAAAAATATATATGCATTTCACTTCTGCAGTTATCTGTGTTGAAAAAGTTTAGTGGCCTATTTCAGTACAAAAAGGAAAAATATATACACATTTCACTTCTGCAGTTAAATGTGCTGAAAGCGTTCAGAGTCCTATTTCACTACAAAAAGTAAAAAATATACGTGCTTAACTGTTGCATTTATTTGTGGTGGAAGAGTTTAGTGGCCTATTTCAGTACAAAACGAATGCGAATTTACTTGTTCTTCGTGGTAATGAATAGTGATGAGCGGCAGGTGCCATATTCGATTTCGACGAAATTAGCGAATATTCGATGGAATATTAGTTTCATATTCATCAAAATTGAATATCCGTCATTATTTTAGTTATTGCGATTACTATGTGATTTAAATAATCGCGTATTGCGATTGTAACTTAAGGCTGCTTTCCTATTGGTTTGATATCTAGAATTAGCGAAGATGACAAATGTATTGGTCATATTCTTTAAAACGAAGATAAAAAAGTATTCTCCATCTTCGTTTTAGCTACCTATTCGTCAACTTCGCTAATTCTAGCAATCAAATAGGAAAGTTGACTATAGAGACAGCTGTGTTTAATTCGCTGTGCGATTTTATTATTATTATAATTTTTTTAAATAAATAGAATAATTATAATATTTATCAAGTATTCTAATTATTCTATTTATTTTTAAAAAAAGCAAAGTAATATAATCGCATAGCGAATTAAACACAGCTGTCTCTACAGTGAACCTTCCTATTTGATTGCTAGAATTATCGAAGTTGACGAATATGGAGCAAAAACGAAGATGGAGAATACTTTGTTATCTTCGTTTTGAGGAATATGATGAATACATTCGTCATATTCGCTAATTCTACCAAGCCAACCATAGTAAACCAGGTCTAAGTTGAAATCGCAATGCGATTAATTCAAGTTATATTAATCGCATTGCGATTTCAACTTAGAGCTGGGTTTCTAATGGGTCAGCTTGCTAGAATTAACGAAGTTAACGAATCTGGAATATAGCAGTGCTAAGTTGAAATCGCAATGCGATTAATATAACTTGAAGTAATCGCATTGCGATTTCAACTTAGCACTGCTATATTCCATATTCGTTAATTGTAGCCTAATATGTAATATAGCATTGCTAAGTTGTAATCGCAATGCGATTAATATAACTTGAATTAATCGCATTGCGATTTCAACTTCATTCTCACATCATTACATTACATTACATTACATTCTCGTATAGAGGCGTTCCCGTGGTGATGGGGACACTCCATCCGTAGAGATGTCGGACGAACAGGGCAAACCGCCATAGACTTCAATAGACAGGTGAATTTTAAAACCCACAGGGACTGTTTCTGGCCACAATAGTGATGGAAAAGTTGTTTCAAGGGGACTAACACCTGGACTGTGGCATGCCGGAGGGGGATCTATGGCAAAACTCCCATGAAAAATTACGTAGTTTACAATGTAATGTTATAATGTTAACCTAAAATCAAATATTTTCCATTTATAGCCATAATTTTTTTTTAAATTTTGGTGACATGATCACTTTAATTACTAAAACGTGAATTTTAAAAGTTTTGGATTACATGTATGCATGTTAGACAAGGTCTATGATCTGAGCTGGTCCCGTCACGCGTGCTGCTAAGAGCGCCACAGTCCGCAGTATTCGTTTTGAATTGTTGCACACACATGACCACCGGCACAAGAAAATAGTCATAGTGAATAAGTGGTCCTACCATAAGGGGCGCCATGTCTATTACCCTGTTTCCATGTAACAGCGGCTGCTGTATGTATTGATAATGAATTATTACTTTGGCCCAGACTAAATTGTCCGTACTGTAATCCCATTGGTTACAATAAAACAAAACACACTAAATTTGATAGTTCAATAACATTTACTAAAACAATTTTTAAATAAAGATAAATATTAATTAACATAAATAACATAAAAAAAGCAAAAAAAAATTATGGTAGGCTCTTCATTTTTTTCTGCCCTTGGAGCAGTTCATCAAGGGTCTTTTGGTTGGCCTCCTCCATCAGGCTGAGCTGGTGGGATAGACTGAGCTTCTGCTCCCTTATCTTCCGCATCTGCCTCATCCGTTCGCACTGCTCCTGCTGCACTTTTTAATTTTTTTTCATGTTGTATCATGTTGTTGTGAGCTGCAAAAGTAAAGTAAAGGAAATAAAATGTTTAATGTACTTTAAAAGACAATCATTGATTGGTGTATAAAGCAGATATTATATATTTGTTTAGTTAGGATTAAGATTAAGATTAAGAATAGTTCTTTTGACTTTCGGGTTATGGACGTAGTAGTTACGTTTTTATGCAGATTAATTACCTCATACGTTACATATGTTCATGTTTTATATTACTGCTGTGTATTTGTTGCCTGTTTTATAGTTTTTTCAGAATTTTTTTGATAAATATTAATATTGTTTTGTGCACTTTAGTCTAAAAATGTTTTAATATATTGGATGCTCGTTACATCTTAATTAAATTGTATGCCTCATTGAGATACTTTACGGAAACCAGTACACCAGTAACATCAGCTTGCTGTTAAAATTTTTTTACATAGATTTAATTAGGGTCCGGGTTTTTTGGACTGAATGTCCAGACAGATATAGTGGCACAGGTCACTCCTGTACTCCATCAAGGGTTTTTATAAAGTGGGGATTAAAAATGCTGTTCTTTTCAAATGTGGACAGGAGATGTGAAATGAACCTGCAGAGAAATGAGCATGGTCTCTGACACACCCTAAAGAGTGGTGATATACTAATCTTTTTGTTACACTGCTTGGAGTGAACGCAAAGTGTGGGACTTTAGGTTATGCAATATTTGAAGTCTGAATAAAAATTACAAGTTGAACCTGAACTTGTTTATAATTGTTTGCTTTAGTAAAATCTGCCTGTGGTCAAGAGTAAACTGACATCAGTGTGTGCGTGTGGACAATGAATAAATAAAAACATCAACAGCATATATTTACCTTCCTGGCGGGGGGTGTTCGCCACCTTGTCTTCTTCCTCCTCATCATCCTCTTCGACCTCATCTGCATCAGGTGAGCTATGGGCCTGATGCACTGATGGTCCTGCCTGTTCTTGCTCCTCAATGTCCTCATCCTCTGGCATCTCCTCCTCTTCCACCCCCACCCTCTTTTTGGAACGCTTAGCGCGTATTTTCGGAAGGGTAGCATCTGTAATGACCAAATTTTCCAAAAATATAACTAAACACATAAATAACAATAGGTGTGTCATAGAAAATTAATGTAAGCATCGTACCTGGACAAAATTTGTCTCCGACCTCAGTGATCCGAACCATATTATAGCATTTAAAGTCGGACCACTTCTTTAAAATGGCATCCTTGGCATGCTTGCCACAGATGGTACCCTAGTCGCCGAACTATGGCCTGCTTCTCTGCCCGGGAGCGGGTCAGGTCATATCCCTTCTGCAACATATGCTTCAAAATAACAATTATTGGATGTAATCCCAAAGTTGTAAAATACAATTATTAGTAATTACAGTCATCTCAACCATCCAAAATAAAATGTAATATCGAAACACTAAAAGAGTAGATATTTATATATATATGGGACTGTATGAAAGTAAAATTCATTTTTTTTTATATTCAAAGCAAATATAAGAACTAAACTCCACAGTGTCCGCCCCTTTAACAGTGACTTTCAACAATGGCCGCCCCTTAAACAGTGACTTTGAGAGTAGTTGCCCCTTTAACAGTGACTTGAACAGTGGCTGCCCCTTTAACAGTGACTTTGACAGTGGCCGCCCCTTTAACAGTGACTTTGACAGTGGTCGCCCCTTTACAGTGACTTGAACAGTGGCCGCCCCCTTAACAGTGACTTTGAGAGAGTCCGCCTCTTTAACAGTGACTTGAACAGTGGCCGCCCCTTAACAGTGACTTTGAGAGAGTCCGCCCCTTTAACAGTGACTTGAACAGTGGCCGCCCCCTTAACAGTGACTTTGACAGTGGCTGCCACTTTAGCAGTGACTTTGACAGTGGCTGCCCCTTTAACAGTGACTTTGACAGTGGCCGCCCCCTTAACAGTGACTTTGACAGTGGCCGCCCCTTCAACATTGACTTTGACAGTGGCTGCCCCTTTAACAGTGACTTTGACAGTGGCCGCCCCTTAACAGTGACTTTGACAGTGGCCGCCCCCTTAACAGTGACTTTGACAGTGGCCGCCCCATTAACAGTCACTTTGACCTGTATGGCAGTTAGGAGTTCAGTGAAGGCCGCAGCCTTGTTGCTATTATGGCTAATATAAATGATAAATAATTAGAAATGACATCTCTGTATGACATACTTGTTAGTTATAATTACTTACAGTGATCAAGAATTCCAGCTCATCTGGCTTGAAATTACTTTTTGCCATTTCTGAAGTTATTCTTAAAATTTCTCTCGAATGTGTCTCTTCCAGTCTCCACTCTCTTTGCGAATTGCGATCCAAAGGCACGCACATACAGGCGCACGCACACGATTTGTTAAATGACCGATTATCGCGATAGCAAATATAACAGTAAAGTGGACTGTACAGGCAGGCAAAGTTCTAAGTTGTATTCGCATACAAATTAAACTTAATTCTATTACAACCGATAGGGTGAGTTACCTAAAAGTTGTAATCGCAAAGCGATAATACTTACAGCCAGGAAGCCAGGAATCCTCAGGACAGGTAAAAACTACTTTTGGGAAGTGGGAAAGAAAAAAATATAACAATTAAAAAAAAAATATATTCGAAATAGCGAATTTATAGTGCTATATTCGAAATATTCACGAATTAGTGAAATGCCGATATTTGCTAAAAAATTTGCTATTAGAATATTCGGGCTCAACAATAGTAGCGAATCGTAATTTTTCCTAACACGTGTGGGGACATAGGGCAAGGAACTCTGGGAAGGCAGGATGACCCATAATGCCATGCATACAGCCAATCAGCAGCCAGCCAGCAATGTGATGTCACAACCATATAAATACGGCGGCCATTTTAGATTCTGCCGTTCGCAATCTTTGTTCAGGGACAGGTGTATGCAGGAGCTAGGGAGAGTGAAAGAAAAACTGATTGTTAAAAAAAAAGGAAAGAAGCGATTTACTAGTGTAGGGAAAGGATAGTGAAAGGAGACATTTCAAAGGCAAGGAGAGGTGTGTGCAGATTCTACGGAGAATCCTCAATGTGAAAAAAAGCGAATTACAAGTGCAGGAAAACATTACTTGGGGATCCAGATAGTCTCATAATACAGCTCTGTCATTCCACCAATTAGTTATTAGGGTGCTGGTGCTATGTTGAAAAGCCTTTAATGGCTTTTATCTGTGGAAAAGGATAAATATATACGTAGGTCACTTTTGTTGTTATTTACGCTGAAATCATTTGCAGTCATTTCTGGTGAAAGACTATAGGGCGGTATTTCAGTAATACACGAAAAATATAAATGCACTGCACGTTTGCAGTCATTTCTGATGAAAGAGCTAAGGACGGTATTTCAGTATTACAAGAAAAAAATACATATGCACTTCACTCTTTAATTGTTTTCTGGTTAAAGCGTATAGTGGCCTTTTTTCGTCCATCAAGAAATATATATTCTCGGGTCACTTTTGCAGTTTTTTCTAGTGAAAGGGTACAGGGACCTATTGCAATAAAAAAAGAAAAATATATATACGCACTGCAGTGTTGCAGTGATTTCTGTTGAAACCGTATGGAGGTGTATTTCATTAAAAAAAGTAAAATATATATACGCACTGCAGTATACTGCAATACTGCAGTGCGTATATATATTTTTATTTTTTTAATGAAATACACCTCCATAAGGTTTCAACAGAAATCACTGCAACACTGCACTGTTGAAACCGTATAGAGGCGTATTTTTCATTCAAAAAAGTAAAAATATATACGCACTTCACTCTTTAATTGTTTTCTGGTTAAAGTGTATAGTGGTCTTTTTCCGTCCCACAAGAAATATATATTCTCGGGTCACTTCTGCAGTTATTTCTGGTGACAGGGTATAGAGGTGTATTTCAGTAAAAAAATAAAAATATATACGCACTGCACTGTTGCTGTTATTTCTGGTGAAAGCGTACAGTGGCCTATATCAGTCCAACAAGAAATATATATTCTCAGGTCACTTCTATAGTTATTTCTGGTGAAAGCGTATAGGGGTGTATTTCAGTACTACAAGAAAAATATATTCTCAGTTCACTGTTGCAGTTATAGCTGGTAAAGCCTTTGCTGGCGTATTGCAGTAGAAAAAAAATATACATTCGCTAATCGCTGATGCACTTATATCTTGAAAAACCATAAGTGACGTATATCAGTAGAAAAAGAACTATACATTCGCCATTCCCTGCTGCACTGATATTTAAAAAAAAAAATTATTGACTTATATCAGTAGAAAAATAAAAATATATTCAGTGTTCATTATTGCAGTTATATGCGGTAAAGCCTTTAGTGGCATATTTCTGTACAAAAATCAAGATATATTCAGCGTTTAACACTACAGTTATATGTGGGAAAGTCCCATTTGTGGTATGGATTGAATTATGTTGTGTTGAAATTTTGTATTTACGTTTCACAAACTGCGCAATTCATCATTAAGCGCTGCACTTATATGCAGTAAAATCTTGTTTTAATTATTTCAGTGGAGAAAAAAAACTTCTGTTCGGGATTACAGTATTGTTCGCCATATAAGACGCACCTAGGTTTTAGAGGAGGACAATAATAAAAAAAAAAAATTTTCATTACACCTCAGGTCAGACCACCAATCAGACCCCCAATATTAATAATACCTCAGTTGACAGCCCCAATCAGACCCCCAATGTTAATAAGACCCCAATAAAACTTCAGATCAGACCCCCAATCAGATCTCAGCTCAGACCGCAAAGTGTACGACCCCCAATCAGACCTCAGATAAGAGCCCAAATATAAATGAGTCCACAATTCAGACCTCATATCAGCTCCAATGCCTATCAGCCCCCAGGAGCCTTTCATCAGCCCCCTAGCCTCTTCTAAGCCCCCTAGCCTCTCATCAGCTCCCCATCCTCTCATAATCCCTTTGTACACAGGAGTAGGCAATATGAAAACTTAAAGGCGGAGCAGGCATGTGTGGCAGGAAAGCCTGCTCCTCCCCTCATCTGCCTGCTCTTGTGCTCACACCATTCTTCAATGCAAATCTGCCGTCCGGTCCCTGTCAATTAGCACCAGATAGGGCAGGCCCGTCTCTTACTGTATACACTGCGGATTAATTCAGCGGAGAAAAAACTTGTATTTGACATGAAGCGCTGCACTTATATGCGTTGAAATCTTTTTTTATTTATTTCAGCGGAAATACAAATTTCCACCTCCTCCATTAACTTCCTCATCTCTTTATTATCATCGGACACACTAAATTTACACCCCCCCCTCCACCGAGCTATATATATAAGTACCTAGTAGCAAAAAAAGGTAAATGACACTTCCAGCCTGTTAAAGGGAATTACAGCATGATACCACAATACATTTGAAAGGATATTTAGCAAGAGTTTAATGTGTCCACATATAGCTCATAGTGGGATACTGCATCAAGATGAATCAGACGTGGATCAGCCAGGATTTCAACACACCAATGCCTGATGCATCAGACTAGGTCATCCATGGTGCCATACTAACAATTTGACAAAAGAGACACATTTCTTCTGGCTACCTGCCTCAGCTACTATTCTGATGCTTTTACCCTCCTGATGCCACACATCTGATGTCAAGTGCTCCTTCTTTCACCCACCAACTTCAGCGGGTACTGATATTGCCACCACCTTCAAAGTATGTCACCTTGCCACTCTGTGGCCTCCTGATGCTGCTGCCACCTCCAAACTCTGTAGTTGTGCAACTCTGTGGCCTACTCATGTTGCTGCCACCTCCAGACTATGTCATTGTGCCGCTCTGGCGTCTCCTCATGCCGCTGTCACCTCCAGACTCCGTCATTGTGCCCCTATATGGTCTCCTATGCTGCTGCCAACACCACTCTGTCATTGTGCCACTCTGTAGCCTACTCATGCTGCCGCCACCTGCAGACTCGGTCATTGTGCCACTCTGTGGCCTCCTCATACTGCAGCCACCTAAAGACTCTGTCATTGTACCACTCGGTGGTCTTCTTCTAATGCTGCTGCCGCCACCGCCAGACTCTGTCATTGTGCCACTCTGTAGCCTACTCATGCTGCCACCAACTGCAGACTCGGTCATTGTGCCACTCTGTGGCCTCCTCATACTGCAGCCACTTAAAGACTCTGTCATTGAGCCACTCGGTGGTCTTCTTCTAATGATGCTGCGTCCACCTCCAGACTCTCATTGTGCCACTCTCTTGCCTACTCATGCTGTGTCCACCTCCAGACTCTGTCATTGTGCCACTCTGTGGCCTACTCATGCTCTGCCACCTCCACACTCTGTCATTTTGCCACTCTCTGGCCTACTCATGCTGCTGCCGACAACTCCACACTCTGTCATTGTGCCACTCTCTGGCCTACTCATGCTGTGTCCACCTCCACACTCTCTCATTGTGCCATACTGTGGTTTACTCATGTTGCTGCCACCTCCAGACTCTGTCATTGTGCCGCTCTGTGGTCTCCTCATGCTGCCGCCACGTGCAGATTCGGTCATTGTGCCACTCGGTAGCCTCCTCATACTGCCGCCACCTCCAGACCCTATCATTGGGCCCCTCTGTGGTCTCCTCATACTGCTTCCACCTCACCACTATGTCATAGGTCCACTCTGTGGACTTATCATGCTTTTCCCACCCTCCCCACTTCATGACTGTTCCACTATTTTGGCTTTCGGCCTGGCTGACATCATAATTTATTTGACACTTCTTCGGATCTGTCAGAAAGAAGGAAAAACAAGACGGACAACAGATCCTGTCTGTGTAGCAGCTTTAAGGCCTTTATGGTCCCTTCAGAAATGACTTATGATTTGGTAGCTGAAAGCAGGAGTGAGTACAAAACACTGAAGACATGCAAATATTCCATTCACTTGTCATCTCTGTTTTATATCCTCTCCGTTTTTTTATGCATTTAGCAATACTAATGGATTATTGAGCAAATGCTGACCGAGTGAAGGCGTATGCTCCACAGACAGGATCCATTTGATCGGTGACATCAACAAAAACTTACTGCTGACACCCCCTCCACTCTGTCAGGGGGCTCTAATAAGCGTTTATTAGAACAGGCTCTGTAGACATCTATGTGGAATCAGCTGACGAGGGTGTAAAAGGAGTGTGCTTCTTCTTGATGGTAACATCTACCTGTAAGGCTGAGCTGATACTTGAGTTATTTGGTCAGTTTTGGCCCCGTGACCGCCCAAATAATTGAAGAATTCAGTGATTCTAAGAGCGATGCCTGTCATCAGCATGTCATACAGACTCATGTTATTTCACTACCAAAGCAGACTCCCTATGCGTGTTACTGCAAGGCACACCACTATATAGGCTCTAAGCAGCAAGGAAATAGACGTTTTTTAATATACCAAAAAATTAGGCGAACCGGAGAATCAATTTTTTTTTTAATTCGCTCATCTCTAGTGAAAGCGTTCAGTGTCCTATTTCAGTACAAAAAGGAAAAAAATATATGCACCTCACTGTTAAATTTATTTGTGGTGAAAGAATATAGTGGCCTATTTCAGTACAAAAAGAAAAAATATATGCACATTTCACTTCTGCAGTTATATGTGGTGAAAGCGTTCAGTGTCCAATTTCAGTACAAAAAGGAAAAAAATATACACACTTTACTGTTGCATTTATTTGTGGTGAAAGACTTTAGTAGCCTATGGTATTTCAGTACAAAAGAAAAATATATACATATTTCCCTTCTGCAGTTATATGTGGTGAAAGCGTTCAGTGTCCTATTGTAGTGCAAAAAGGAAAAAAAATATACACACTTCAATGTTCTATTTATTTCTGGTGAAAGAGTTTAGCTGCCTATTTCAGTACAGAATGGAAAAATATATACGCATTTCATTTCTGCAGTTATATGTGTTGAAAGCATTCAGTGTCCTATTTCAGTACAAAAAGGAAAAAAATATACGCACTTCACTGTTGCATTTATTTGTGGTGAAAGAGGTTAGTGTCCTATTTCAGTACAAAAGAAAAGCATTTCACTTCTGCAGTTATATGTGGTAAAACCTTTACTGACGTATTTCAGTAGAAAAACAAAATATATTCAGCATTCACTGTTGCAGTTATATGTTTCAAAACCATTAGTGATGTATTTCAGTTAAAAAACAAAATATATTAAGCATTCAGCGCTGCATTAATATTTGTGGTAAAACCTTTAGTGACGTGTTTTGGTAGAAAACTATACATTTATTCTGCGTTCAGCGCCGCAGTCATATGTGGTAAAGCTTTTATTTGCTTATTTCAGTAGAAAACGAAAAATGTATTCTTATAAAAATGAAACCAGTAGAAAAAGAGGGGAACACAATAATCTAGATCATATATACAGCTGGTCTTAGTGTATAGAAAGGCTAAGTTTTTGCTTTAATACTCCCAAATACATAAAAAATCAGTTAAAAACAACCTAAACTGAAGTAATCTAAAATGTCCCAAAAGACCTCAAAACATATGAAACCGCATATAATCAGATGAATACTGCAATAACTAAATGCTTTTCTCATGTAGTGCAGATAGAAATATTGAGCAGCGCTAATTCAGATATACATGCACGTTTTCTACTTCTCACGTGCTGCTTGCACCTACAGTCATATATGCTTGGCTACCCCGATTCTGGCATAAATCTGCAGGCTTTCCACACTGCAAATGTTCAAACAAATAGGGCAATACACTCATATGCCACACAGTGTGGTGTGTTGTACTTTACCACTCCGGAATGATTCCTTGCGGCCTCCCGATGGCTAAGTTCTTCCTTCACACTCATTTAGACCTCTGCGGCATCCCACGTGGTCCACAAGTCAGTCAGTGGCGCCCCACGTGACTACAGGGCTATGCCGTGAATGGCTGTGCAGTATCAACTAGCGTCCTGTGCCCTTTCCTGGGTCCTAATGTCCAGACCACTAGACCTGGTGTTGTTTGCTCTTGCAAGGAAAATATTTTTGTTTGTTTGTGTATCCCCTGGCTCCTTGGAAAAGCCTTCTTGTGGGTGATTCATCTGCCTACTGTCCCATGCCAAACACGTTTCAGGGCTTACACTCCTTCCTCAGTGGCTATAGCATTGAGCGTTGGTCTGGGTCTTTATAAATGCTTGAAGTCCAATCTTATTGGTCATTAGGACAGTGAGATGCTTATAAAACCCGGATATCATAAAGTCCAACATTTTGAAACCGGATAACAACTAAAAACCTACCAAAACTGCATTGTGTTTAATATCGTTTTTTTAACGCGTTTTTGATGCGTTTTCTGTGCATTTGTTTTCTATTAAATATTTCCAATATCATGGACCAGAAATATATAAACACCTGTTATATGCGGACTTATAAAAGTATGATATATATATATATATATATATATATATATATCAATTGATACAGTACTTATAGTTTTGAAAACTGTACAATTTGTTCTACAATAATGTTACTCATAGTCCCTACTTGCTCAATATAAATTATTACATGGAAATTAAAATTTGAAAAAACGATTCAGATCTCAACTAGCCGTCGAGGTCTGAATTGGCGTGCAGGAAGAACTTAGCCATTGGGAGGCCACAAGGAATCATTCTGGAGTGGTAAAGTACAACACACCACACTGTGTGCGGCATATGAGTGTATTGCCCTATTTGCTTAAACATTTACAGATGTGGAAAGCCTGCGGATTTATGCCAGAATTGGGGTAGTCAAGCATATATGACTGTTGGTGTAAGCAGCACGTGAGAAGTGGAAAACGTGCATGTATATCTGAATTAACGCTGCTCAATATTTCTATCTGTACTACTGTATGTGAGAAAAGCATTTAATTATTGCAGTATTCATCTGATTATATGCGGTTTCATATGTTTTGAGGTCTTTTGGGACATTTTAGATTACTTCATTTTAGGTTATTTTTAACCGATTTTTTAATGTATTTGGGAGTATTAAAGCAACCATTTTGCCTTTCTATACACTAATACCGGCTGTCTATATGTTTCTAGATTATTTTGTGCCCCTCTTTTTTTAGTAGTTTAATTTTTGCTGCACTTCAGTATTGTGTGAGCCGTGAGGTGAGCACCTAGTCCAATTTGATGAATAGGGGAGGCTGCTGGAATTTTGTCATTTAGTCTTATAAAAATGTATGCTTATTAAGGAGGGGTCCACGGGTTCACAGAAGCAGCGGAGGTAGCAGTCAGTGAACATGGCCATATGTAGAATCTGTGGGCAGAAGGTGAAGCATGGCCAGTGTGCCGATGTTGGCACCACAACCCTGCGTCGACATATGCAGCGTCACCATAAAGTGGCCTGGGAAAACCGTGGCTCCGATGTGGTGGTCCAGCTGCATCACCCAGTGGCATGCCGCAACTGATTTCAAGCAGACAAGGCTCCACCACCTCAGCCGAAGGGAGCTGTCTTTTGTTCCCATCGTCTGCTGGTCCTGATGCTCCTGCTCCTCTTACTCCTCGTCAGTCATTCCGTGAGCAGTTGATCACCAAAGCGATTGCCAAGAGACAACTGTAAACGCATCCAACAGCACAGAAGCTGAACATGCTGTTGTCCAAGTTGCCCTCCCTTTCCAATTGGATGGCTCTGCACCTTTCAGAGAACTGATGGCTTGTGGCGAGCCAAGGTTGATCCTCCAGGCCTGCAAGTACCTAGGATGACAGTTAGGTGGGAGCACATTTTGCGAGAGGTCATGGGCGTGCACAAGCGACAGGTGAGGGTGACATTAATGAGGAAAAAACCGTTGTAGATGACAATATTGTTGATCACACATGGGAGCAGGGTGAAGAAGGGGCATCACTATCATCAGGGGAAGAAGGGGAAAGTGTGCCTGTGAGACAGCAGGGTAAAAGCATGCCCATGAGACAGCAGGGTGAAAGCAGTGGGGGATCTGCAGCCAAACGCGGGAGGAGTACACCGTCTGCTACTCATGAGGCTACCTGTGAGGAACTCAATAGCAGTGCACGGGTTCAGTAAAGCAGCTGCAGGCAGGCATCACACAGTGGTGGAGGAAAAGTGCTATACTCGGAAGTGTGGGAATTTTTCACCAAGTCACTGGGGGACATTAGCATGGTGGTATACATCAACCACTACATCTTCTGCTGGCCTGCTACCCCTCTCCAGCAGTCAGGGTTCGGCAACATCAGCAGAAGGAAGCTGTTGTTCCTTCCCATCAACTTCAATGGTGTGTACAGCTCCTGATGCTCCTCTGCAATCAATCACTGAGGCGATTGCAAAAAGTCAACAGTATGCATGCACTTATCCAACGGTGCAGAAGCTGAAGGTGCACCTGGCCAAGTTGCTGGTACTACAGTCCCTTTCCATTTAGTTGACTCTGCACTTTTCAGAGAAGTGATGGCTTGTGGCTATCCAAGGTGGAGAGTCCCAAGTTAACATTACTTTTCCAAAAAAGCTGTACCAGCCCAACACAAGTATGTTGAGCAGAAGGTAGACAAGTCCTTGGGCTTTTCAGTGTCTGGTAGAGTTCACGCCAGCGTTGACCCATGGAGTTTCAACTATGCTCAAGAACAATATATTTACTTCTCATCCGACTGGGTATATCTGGGTTCACAGTGGTCCTCCAGCAAATCACCTGTGCAAAGCTAGGCATTGTCACTCGGTTCTACACCTGGTCAGCCTGGGTGAATTGAGCCACACCGGGTTGAAACTGCTCTGCGTCATCAATAAAGAAATCGAACACGGGCTGTCTCCTCGCCAACTGGAGATAGGAACTATAGTTACTGATATCTAGAAAACTGCATGCATTTCAGCCACTCTTACCATGCAAAACATGCCCTGCTTGAGCTGCAAAGGCAAAATGCTCCTCCCCAACGTCCCATGATAAGCGACATTCCCACCCGTTGGAACTCCATACTACATATGTTAGATGGCCTATATGAGAAGAGGAAAGCGGTCAACAATTTCTTAATGCGGCAGACGGACATGTCTACTCCCCAGTGTAACTTCCACTTTAGTCAGTGGCGCTCATGCATGACATGTGCTGTTTGCTCAGGCCCTTTGAGGAGGCCACTTTATTTGTCATTAGGCAGGACTACAGGATGAATGATGTCATTCCCCTCCTTCACGCCCTGCAAGGGATGCTGACAAATCTGATTGGCAGGGGGACAGAAGACGTGGCATCTACATCTCACGCCCACCATGGGCATGCTTTCCTGCCAGGTGGGTAGTGTGGCATTAGAGTGGCTGTTCAGTGTCTGGGGGGTGGGGGGGGGGATAGTTACCCCTAAGAGAACTAGTCTTTTCTCCCAAAATGTTAAGACACTAACCTTGATAAAGATGAATCAGGTCTGGATGAACCAGGATTTCCAGACACCGGTGCCTGAAGCAACAAAATAGATAATTCTGGCACTAGGAATATTGTGCAAAATGGGTCTTCTGTGCTGCCACCCAGCATGTCACTGAGCCTTCCCATTACACGGCTGTTGTTGGGTTTTGCTACTACTGTTACCTGCCACCACTTTGTGCTGTATGCCACTGCTGCCCCCCCCCCCCCCCACACACACACACACACACACACCTCAACTCATGGGGCCAATATTGACCCTTATTTTTACCTTCTTCTAAACCTTCGCAAGAACAGAAGAAACAAAAAAAATGCAAACCAAAAGCAGGAGTGGGTCCAAAACACAGAAGAAATGCAAAGATTTGCATTACATTTTATCTCAATTTCGGACCCATTCCTGTTTTTGGCTTATAATTAATGATGCAAATTACTGACCAAATACTGACCGTCTGAAAGAGACTATTAATGTCGCGCAGGGAGGGCTTTTTTTCCTTGTTTAAAAAAAATGCTATCAGATGTATATAGCAAAACACGGATGCAAATTGAGCATAAGGCTCTTTCAGACAGTCAGTATTTTCTCAGTGTTTTGCATCAGTATTTGAACACAATTGGTAATTCAATAGCAGGAGTGGGTCCAAAACACAAATGAGAAGCAAATATTCCATTACATTTAATCTCTGTTTTGAACCCACTCCTGTTTTTGCCTTATGTATGCTGATCAAATACTGATAACCTATTCAAAAACGCCACACATGTATAATATAAAAAAAAACTCTTGATTAAGTGTCCTCAATTAGATATACACTGGTAATATCAAAGACAATATTAAAAAACATTGCAGGTAGTTGCTATGATAAAACATCCATGTGCCAGCAAAAGTAATATAACAATAACCTCAATATAGTAAGGACAATTGGTCAGACTCAGACATCAAAGTAATCAGTATAGTATGAGAGGGGATCAGCCCTGTTCAATCCGGTCCAAAAGACTATAAATAGACTAAAAGGGTACAAGAAGAAGAGCACATGACAATAAAACACATACCAATTCAGAGCTAGGGGATGGGGGGGTGGGGTTTGAAAACCCCAACATACGTTTTGCTGCGCTTCTTCTGGGGGCAGAATGTACGCTGGGGTTTTCAAGCCCCCTCCAGCTCTGAATTGGTATGTGTTTTTTTGTGCTCTTATTTTTGTACTTTTTTAGTTGATTTATGGTCTTTTGTACCGGATTGAACAGGGCAGATCCCCTCTCATAGTATACTGATTACTTTGATGTCTGAGTCTGACCAATTGTCCATACTATATTGAGGTTATTGTTATATCACTTTTGCTGGCACACAGTAGTCCTTAAAGGGACTTTTGGGTCTTGGAAAAGCTTTCTCTGAATAAAAACTGTGAAATAGCTCCCTATACTAACTTTCTCTTTCTATGCTCTGCTCTCTCTGACTATGACTGATCCTATATAACACCCGATGACGCGTTCTGGCCAGCCAATCACTGTAATGCCAGCAGCCTACATGACTACTGGCATTACAGTGAGGGCAATACTTACCTGCACCTTTATTGGCTGCTTAAAACTCGTGAAACGTGCGGGGCAGACACTCAAGAATTGAGCTCGAGCACATTTGGTACTCGGTCAAGTACCACAATGTTCCGAGCATAGCGTTGCTCGAGCCGAACAGATATTCGGCCGAGCATGCTTGCTCATCACAAATAACTATGTATAAATATATCAAGGGCCAGTACAGAGATTTCTCCCATCTACTATTTATCCCCAGGACTGTTACTGTGACAATGGGACATCCTCTGCGTCTGGAGGAAAGAAGGTTTGTACACAAACACAGAAGAGGATTCTTTACGGTAAGAGCAGTGAGACTATGGAACTCTCTGCCTGAGGAGGTGGTGATGGTGAATTCACTAAAATAGTTCAAGAGGGGCATGGATGTATTTCTGGACGGTAATAATATTACAGGCTATAGCTACTAGAGATGGGTTTTTGATGCAGGGAGTCATTTTGATTGCCTGTTTGGAGTTGGGAAGGAATTTTTACATACAGCGCTACAGAACATACAGATTAATACAGAGCCACATATGTACCTCTTACATCCAGTGACTTCTCCTGTGATGTGGATATTCTCTTTCCTCATATCCTCCCTTAAGATCAGACCGCCATGGTGACATCTTTCAGCCGTGTCTCATTTCTACAGAGTTTAACAAACTCTACGTTTTCTACTTTTCCATCATCCTCCCTACCTTCTCAATACCCCATCCTAACCCCCCAATACTATCCTGCAGAAACAGTCCCCCTGAAAATACTGGTACCACACAAATAGTGCACCAGTACAAAAATACCCATTTATATTGTGCACCAGTCCAAAAACATACAACTTTACCCCATATAAAACTCTAGATGAGATCTCCCTAACTCAGACCAGACCCCCTTTAGACCTCAATGTCAGACCCCCATATCAGACCCCAGTTTCAGACCTCAGATCAGACCACCATTAGACCTCCATGTTAGACCCCGCCACAATATCAGACTTCAGATAAGACCCCCATTAGACCTCTAGACCCCCATATAAGACCACCAATAGGCCTCCAGACCCCCATATAAGACACCTATTAGGCCTCCAGACCCCCATATAAGACCCCTATTAGACCTCCAGATTCCCATATCAGACCTCCAGACCCCCATATTAGACCTCCAGACCCCCATTAGACCTCAGACCAGACCTCCAGACCCCTATATCAGATCTCAGACCAGAATTCCAGACTCCCATTAGACCTCCAGACTCCCACTAGTTCTCCAAAACCCCATGTCTAACCCCCATTAGACCTCCAAACCCAAAATCAGACCCCCATTATAGCTCCAGACTCCAATCAGACCTCTATTCAGACCTCCTGACCCCAATTAGACCCCCATTAGACCTCCAGACAGACCTCCAGACCCCTAATCAGACCCCCATTAGACTTCCAGACCCCACAATCAGACCCCCATTAGACCTCCAGAATCCCAATTAGACCTCCAATCAGACCTGTAGACCCCAATCAGACCTCCAGACCCCCATATCAGACTTCAGATCAGACTTGAAAATAAATAAATTAACATACCTCTCCTGCTCCGCCACGCCTCTCCATGTGCAGCTGTCTCCTCGTTATTTTCTCTTCTCAGGGCCTGTTCTGCAGTCACCTGACTTCGTCAGGTCAGAGTGCATCCTTTACGTCCTTTTGCTGCAGGCAGCCAGAACACAACAGCGTCGGACCTCAAAAGAGCAAGCAAGGAAAATGCACTTCACTCCCCTGCCTCCTGCATACTAGTGAGCTCTTCCATAATTGAAGCACTCACTAGTATTCACTTTATAAGTGGGTCTCCACTGAGGAAGCTGGTTTACCGTCGATACGCGTGGGGCGCTGGACGCATGCTCGCCTTCTTCTATAATTGATAAGTATTTAGCATTATTTTGATGTCATATTAATCGATAATTATTAATTTTGCACTTTTTTGGCTGCTTACATTTGTCCATACTTAGGACTTGGTGATTATAGGGATGTGTATAGGACATATTATTATGTCTTGATTGTATACAATGTTTTTAACTTTTGTCTGGTGTTGTTTAATAAAATATAATTTTTTATATAGAAATGTGCAACCTTTGTATGCGGTCTTGCTTCTTCTTGTTACACTGTCTTAAGAATACTATTATTTTCCGATATAATGGAAAATGATAAAATCCCTGGAACACTTAACCCGAACCCGGAATTCAGTGAAAATGTCCGGGTTCCGCAAACTCTCAAAGTTCGGTACAAACATAGTTCGGGTTCACTCATCACTATAAATTAGTTCTAGAAGGTAGCATCCGTGATCATGACTGAGGATCAGTGATTAACTGCAATAGTTGCCATGCACAGTTGTAAAGATAACATATGTGTATTGATTAGAGTTGAGCGAACCCAAACTGTATTGTTCGGGTTCATACCAAACTTTACGGTTTTCCTCACCCTGACCAGAGCCCGAACACTTCTGCAAAAGTTCGGGTTCGTTGTTCGGCAAATTCTTCACGCTTTATGAAAGGCTGCAAGGCAGCCAATCAACAAGCGTTTCACTACTTTGCCCTAAGAAGCCATCACAGCCATGCCTACCATTGGCATGGCTGTGATTGGCTAAGTGCAGCATGTTACCCAGCTGCTATATAAGCTGGAGTCACGTAGCGCCGCACATCACTCTGCTGCTCTTAGTGTAGGGACAGGTTGCTGCTGCGAGGGAGAGATTAGGGAAGAAATCTGTTAAACTTGGTGGTGTTAAATCTGCAAACTACAGCAATTATTGAGGGTGCTATGCTACATATTTGTACCCAGCCCTGAGCCCAGTGATACTGCAAAATAATTTTTAATCCATCTGTTACTGAGGTGGGGATCAGCGGCCATTTTAGCAACTGCAGTGTCCTTGGAACTGCATGTGACCTGCATGTGTGTCAGCCTGCCAGGGACATAAGACTAATTATTTTTTGGTAGCTGAGTGGAGGAAAAATTCCTTTTTTCTGGCAAGTCAGTCCCCCTAAATTACCTATTTTATAATTTAGGGGTGATCTAGTGCATTTCTGTAGTTGGGTGAATAAACCCTAGAAGTGGAAGACATTAAATGCACTGATGCCCAACCACTTATGTTGCAGGATGAGGACATGGGAATACCACCGCAGCACGTCTCTGATGATGACAAAACACAGGTGCCAACTGCTGCAGCTTTCTGCAGTGTGCAGACTGACGAGGAGGGCAGGGGTCACGAATGGGTGGAAGATGATGTGGAGGATGATGGGCTCCTAGACCCCGACTGGACTCAAGTTCATGCTAGTGACGTGTGCAGTTCTGAGGAAGAGACGGTGGTCGCACAGAGGCAACAGCACAGCAAAGGAGGGAGCAGGGTGCAAAAGCGGAGTGGCCGTCCCCTAGACAGTACGCTTGCTACTGCCCACCGCATCTAGGGACCTAGCACACCAAAGCCAGCTCCAAGGAGTTTATTGGCATTGCAGTTCTTCAGACAATGTCCTGATGACAAGACACGAGTGGTTTGCACTTTGCGCCATCAGAGCCTTAAGCGAGGCATAAACGTTCTAAACCTGAGCGCAACCTGCATGACCAGGCATCTACATGCAAAGCATGAACTGCAGTGGAGTAAACACCTTAAAAACCAAGAAAGGTCTCAGGCTTCACCTGCTTCCTCTTCTGCTGCTGTCTCTGCCTTTTCCTCCACCTCTGGAGTCACAGTGGCACCTGCCACCCAGCAAACAGAGGATGTGCCACCAACACCACCACCATCTCACATGCAAGCGTTCAGCTGTCCGTCTCCTAAACACTGGAGAGAAAGAGGAAATACCCAACTACCCACCCTCGATCCCTGGCCCTTAACCACTACAGGACCGCCTAACGCACGGATGTGTCCGACGGGCGGTCCTGTAGTTCTGATCTGGCGCGTCATCTCGCGAGACGCGAGACTTCCTGTGAACGCGCGCGCGCCGCGCGTCTCAGGAGTTCTACTGCAGCCTGCCAGCGATGATCAATCGCTGGCAGGCTGTAGATGCTAAATAAATAGCATCAAACAAGTATATCAGACGCTGTTTTGTTAACAGCGTCTGATACACCTGCTACCTGGTCCTCTGGTGGTCCCATTTGCTGGGTTCGACCACCAGAGGACCAGGTAGCTATGTAAATTTGCACCAAACACTACACTAACCCCCCCCCCCCCTAACCCCCCTCACTTATTATCTCATTGTTAACCCCTTGATGACCCCATTTAGATTCCCTGATCACCCCCCTGCCATTGATCACACCCCTTGTAAGGCTCCATTCAGACGTCCATATGTGTTTTGCAGATCCCCAAAACACGGACACCGGCAATGTGCTTTCCTCATTTTGCAGATCCGCACATTGCCAGAACTATATAGAAAATGCTTTTTCTTGTCTGCAATTGCGGACAAGAATAGGACATGTTCTATATTTTTGCGGAACGGAAGTGCAGACCCAGAAGCGCGGATCCGAAATTCCGGATCCGAGCGGGACAAAGTCTGTCCCCATAGAAATGAATGGGTCCGCAATTCCGTTCCGCAAACAGAATTGCGGACGTGGGAATGGGGCATAAGGGTCCCTTATCACCACCAGTTAGTTAGCTACTTGTTAGGTAGTTAGCGCCCAGCCCACCGCACCGCACCGCAGTCACTGATTTTGGCAGAGGTTTTTTCATCCACATTGATCGATGCGAATGAAAAAATCTGTGCCGTTCATTTTTTATTTTTTTTTCAGCCCAGAGGCCTGTCTGCTCAATATAAGGAGAATCGCAGAAACTCCTAATGCTGGCGACACGTGTAATGATTGCAGAGACCCTCAAATGCCAGGGCAGTACAAAAACCTCACATGTGACCCCATTTTAGAAAGAAGACACCCCAAGGTATTCTGTGAGGGGTATGGTGAGTTCATGTAAAATTTTATTTTTTGTCACAAGTTAGTGGAATATGAGACTTTGTAAAAAATAAAAAATAAAAATATATCAATTTCCGCTAACTTATGCAAAAAGAAAAAAAAATCTGTGAACTCGACATGCCCCTCACGGAATACCTTGGGGTGTCTTCTTTCCAAAATGGGTTCACATGTGGGGTATTTATACTTCCCTGGAATTTTAGGGGCCCTAAAGCGTGAGAATCCAAATGCGTAAAAATGCCCTGTGAAATCCTAAAGGTACTCATGGGAATTTGGGCCCCTTTGCGCATCTTGGCTGCAAAAAAGTGTCACACATGTGGTATCGCCGTACTCAGGAGAAGTAGGGCAATGTGTTTTGGGGTATATTTTTATATATACCCATACTTTGTGTGGGAAATATCGCTGTAAACGACAACTTTTTACATTTTTTTATTCAAAGTTGTCAATTTACAGAGATATTTCTCTCACCCTGCATGGGTATATGTAAAAATACACCCGAAAACACATTGCCCTACTTCTCCTGAGTACGGCGATACCATATGTGTGACACTTTTTTGCAGCCTTGGTGCGCAAAGGGGCCCTAAAACCAATGAGTACCTATAGGATTTCACAGGGCAATTTTACGCATTTGGATTCACATAGGTACTCATTGGAATTAGGACCCCTAAAATGCCAGGCAGTATAAATACCCCACATGTGACCCCATTGTGGAAAAAAGACACCCCAAGGTATTCTGTGAGGGGCATGGCGAGTTCACAGAAAAAAAAATTTTTGGGCACAAATTAGCGGAAATTGATATATATATATATATATATATATATATATATATTTTTTTTACAAAGTCTCATATTCCACTAACTTGTGACAAAAAATAAAATTTTACATGATCTCACCATACCCCTCACGGAATACCTTGGGGTGTCTTCTTTCTAAAATGGGGTCACATGTGAGGTTTTTGTACTGCCCTGGCATTTGAGGGTCTCCGCAATCATTACACGTATGGCCAGCATTAGGAGTTTCTGCTATTCTCCTTATATTGAGCAGACGGGGAATGAGATTTTTTTTTTCCGTTCAGCCTCTGGGCTGAAAAAAAAAAAAAAGAACGGCACAGATTTTTTCATTCGCATCGATCAATGTGGATGAAAAAATCTCTGCCAAAATCAGTGACTGCGGTGCGGTGGGCTGGGCACTAGCTGTAGATGTGGTACCGCCGTACTCAGGAGAAGTAGGGCAATGTGTTTTGGGGTGTATTTTTATATATACCCATACTTTGTGTGAGAAATATCTCTGTAAACGACAACTTTTTAAAAATTTGTATACAAAGTTGACAATTTACAGAGATATTTCTCTCACCAATAATGGGTATATGTAAAAATACACCCCAAAACACATTGCCCTACTTCTCCTTAGTACTGCGATACCACATGAGTAACACTTTTTTGCAGCCTGGGTGCGCAAAGGGGCCCAAATTCCAACGAGTACCCTTAGGTTTTACATGGCTGCTCACAATTTAGCCCCGCCCAAAATGCTAGAACAGTAAACACACCCCACAAATGACCCCATTTAGGAAAGTAGACACCCCAAAGTATTCACTGAGGGGCATAGTGAGTCCGTCTGAGATTAAATTTTTTTTTGCCAGAAGTTAGCAGAAATGGAAACTTTATTTATTAATTTTTTTTCCTCAGAAAGAGTCATTTTCCGCTAACTTGTGAAAAAAAATTATATTATACATGAACTCACCATGCCCCTCCACGAATACTTTGGGGTGTCTTCTTTCTAAAATGGTGTCATTTGGGGGTATTTATACTATCCTGACATTCTAGCACCTGAAGAAACATGACAGGTGCTCAGAAAGTCAGAGCTGCTTCAAAATGCCTAAATTCACTTTTTTGCACCATAGTTTGTAAACGCTATAACTTTTACCCAAATCAATAAATATACACTTATTGGATTTTTTTTTTTTATCAAAGACATGTAGAACAATAAATTTAGAGAAAAATTTATATAGAAATGTAGTTTATTTTTAAAAATTTTACAACAGAAATTGAAAAATGTCATTTTTTTGCAAAAATGTCATTACATTTTTATTAATAGCAAAAAAAGTAAAAATGTCAGCAACAATGAAATACCACCAACTGAAAGCTCTATTAGTGAGAAGAAAAGGAGGTAAAATTCATTAGGGTGGTAAGTTGCATCACGGAGCAATAAACGGTGAAAGTAGTGTAGTGCAGAATTGTAAAAAGTGGCCTAGTCATTAAGGGTGTTTGAGCTAGGGGGGCTGAGGAATTACTGGCCTTTGAAATGCTATCATTCCGTCTGGTGGAGACGGACTGATTTAAACAGCTGATGGCGGTGGCTGTCCCCCTGTACATTGTTCCCAGCCACTACTACTTTTCCAGGCGAGCCGTCCCTTCCCTGCACAACCAAGTGGAGGATAAAATCAAGTGTGCGCGGCACAACGCCATCTGTGGCAAAGTCCACATAACCACAGATACATGGACCAGTAAGCCCGGCCAGGGTCGCTATATCTCCCTAACTGCACACTGGGTAAACGTAGTGGCGGCTGTGCCCGAGGCGGATAGCAGTTTGGCGCATGTCCTTCTACCAACGAGGATCGCAGTGCATCATTCTTTGCCTCCAGTTGCCTCCTCCTCCTACTCCGCTTCCTTCTCCTCCTCTTCTACCACCTCCCCATCCGATCAGTGAAAGACCTTCACCACTAACTTCAGCACAGCCAGGGGTAAACGTCAGCAGGCGGTTTTAAAACTCATGTGTTTGGGGGACAAACCCCACACCGCACAGGAGCTGTGGAGGGGCATAGAAGAACAGACCGATGAGTGATTGCTGCCATTGATCCTTAAGCCAAGCCTGGTGGTTTGCGATAATGGGCAAAATCTCATAGCAGCTCTGGGACTAGCTGGTTTGACGCACATCCCTTGCCTGGCGCATGTGCTGAATTTGTTGGTGCAGAAATTTCTTAAAAACTACCCAGACATGTCAGAGTTGCTGCAGACAATGCGGTCCATCTGTGCGCACTATTCGGCGATCTCAACTTGCTGCCGCTCGCCTGTCTTCGCTGCAGCGTAACTTCGACCTTCCCGCTCACCGCCTCATATGCGACGTGCCCACCAGGTGGAACTCCACCTTGCATATGCTGGAGAGACTGTGCGAGCAGCAGCAGGCGATAGTGGAGTTTCAGCTGCAGCACGCACGGGTCAGTCGCTCTGTGGAACTGCACCACTTCACCACCAATGAGTGGGCCTCCATGCGAGACCTCTGTGCCTTGTTGCGATGTTTTGGGTACTCAACCAACGTGGTCAGTGCCGATGATGCCGTTCTTAGCATTACAATACCACGTCTATGTCTCCTTGAAAAAACACTTAGGGCTATGATGGAAGAGGGTGTGGCACAGGAGGAGGAGGAAGAGGGGGCATTTCACAGGGTTTCAGGCCAGTCATTTAGAAGTGGCTCAGAGGGTGGGTTTCTGCACCAGCAGAGGCCAGGTACACATGTGGCCAGCCAGGGCACAGTTCTGGAGGAGGAGGTGGTAGAGGAGAAGGAGGAGGAATCGGGTTTACAGTACGGTGGCACCCAACGCAGCTCATCACCATCACTGGAGTGTGGATTGGGGGATACGGTGGACACAAACGATACACCACCTACAGAGGACACCTTATCCTTACTTCTGGGCAGCCTGGCACACATGAGCGACTACATACTGAAGTGCCTGCGCAACAACCGCAGATTTGCACACATTTTAACGTGCTGACTACTGGGTGGCCACCCTGCTGGATCCCCGTTACAAAGACAACATGCCGTTCTTAATTCGCTCACTGGAGTGTGATAGGAAGATGTGCGACTACAAGCGCACGCTGGTAGACGCGCTCCTGAGGGCATTCCCAACTGACACCGGGGTTCAAGTGGAAGCACAAGGCGAAGGTAGAGGGGGAGGAAGAGATCACAAACACAGCTGGGTCATAGTCAGCACCTCAGAAGGCAGGGTTAACATGGCCGACATGTGGAAAAGCTTTGTCACCACGCCACAGCAACAGGCACCACCAGCTGATATGGAACGTCTTAGCAGGAGGCAGCATTTGAACAACATGGTGGGACAGTACATGTGCACACGCCTACACGTACTGACTGATAGTTTTGCCCCATTCAACTTCTGGGTCTCCAAATTGTCCACATGGCCTGAGCTTGCCTTGGAGGTGCTGGCCTTCCCTGCAGCCAGAGTATTGTCTCCCACGGCAGGGGGCATCATTATAGACAAACAGAGCCGCCTGTCCACAGCCAATGTGGACAAGCTCACATTCATTAAAATGAACCTGGCTTGGATCCCTTATGACTTGTCTGTACCTTGTGCAGAACATACATTTATACCCACCTCGACCATACATTTGTGTACTCAAGTGCACTTATTCTTTGATTCCTTTTTTTTATTTGTCACATTATTTTGGGGGCTACCCCAATTTATAAAAAATAAATAAAAATTAGCTATCTCCTCCTCCTCCTCTATTGCAGCTTCCACCTACAACACCACATTCACTGCCTCATCAACCTACGACTCCACATCCACCTCCTCCTCCGAGTTGCAGGTTAATCATCTTTAATTTTTATTTAAATAAATTTTATTTTATTTTAAGTTATTTCCCTATCCACATTTGTTTGCAGAGCAATTGTCATGCTCTTAAGCACATTTTGCTGCCTTTTGCAGCCCTCTAGCCCTTTCCATTACATTTTTAGGGCTATTTTAGTGTCCAAAAGTTCGGGTCTCCGTTGACTTCAATGGGGTTTGGGGTAAAGTTCGGAACACAAACCCAAACTTTTTTGTGAAGTTCGGCCAAACCCCGTCAAACCCAAACTCTAGTATTGATTTCTATGCACATAGCACTGTAAGTCTGTAGCTGTCTACATGAACACCATAATGTAAGCACACAGTGAAAGTGAATTCATGGTTCCCAACTCACAATTTTTTGCTTCTATGGACATTAAGTGACATTACAGTTGAGCGAACACCTGGATGTTCCGGTTCGAGAAGTTCGGCCCAACTCCCCGAAAATGTTCCGATCCGAAAATGTTCCGATCCGAACTTTTGGGCACTAAATAGGCTGTAAAATAGCCCATGAAAGGGCTAGAGGGCTGAAAAAGGCAGAAAAATGTAGGTAAATTGGCAACTTGGAGGAGGAGGAGGTGGAATAGGAGGTTAGGGTGGCATCAGGTGGGAATGCTATGGGAGTTGATGTGCTCATCACAGTCAAAAAGGATTCATGTCTGCCTGCAGTGCCAGAGGCCTCATTCACAGACTCAGGTCCATGGCACCCGCAAAGAGGAGAGAGGTCCCGCAACAGCAACACAGGCCTCAGGTCAACCTGCAATGGAACAGGCCATTATCATTTATGTAGGCCCCTGACACCCAGACAGAGGAGAGGCAATTTGACAGTAAAAAGAGTTTAATGTCTCTCACCCAGACAGCAAGCAATTAAACGAAATATAGGCCACTGACACCCAGACAATGGGGCGGTCATTAGACAGTAAAAAGAGTTTAATATCTCCCACCAAGACAACAAATGATTAAACAACATATAGGCCCCTGACACCCAGACAATGGGGCGGTCATTAGACAGTAAAAAGTGTTAAATGTCTGCGACCAAGACAGCAAGCAAGTATGTGAAATTTAGGCCCCTGACACCCAGACAATGGGGCGGTCATTACAGTAAAAAGAGTTTAATATCTCCCACCAAGACAACAAATGATTAAACGACATATAGGCCCCTGACACTCAGACAATGGGAGGGCATTAGTCAGTTAAAAGTGTTAAATGTCTGGAACAGGCCATTATCATTTATGTAGGCCCCAGACACCCAGACAGAGGAGAGGCAATTTGACAGTAAAAAGAGTTTAATGTCTCTCACCCAGACAGCAAGCAATTAAACAACATATAGGCCCCTGACACCCAGACAATGGGGCGGTCATTAGACAGTAAAAAGAGTTTAATATCTCCCACCAAGACAACAAATGATTAAACAACATATAGGCCCCTGACACCCAGACAATGGGGCGGTCATTAGACAGTAAAAAGTGTTAAATGTCTCCGACCAAGACAGCAAGCAAGTATGTGAAATTTAGGCCCCTGACACCCAGACAATGGGGCGGTCATTACAGTAAAAAGAGTTTAATATCTCCCACCAAGACAACAAATGATTAAACGACATATAGGCCCCTGACACTCAGACAATGGGAGGGCATTAGTCAGTTAAAAGTGTTAAATGTCTGCCACCAAAACAGCAAGCAAGTACGTGAAAGTTAGGCCCCTGACACCCAGACAGAGCAGAGAGGTCCCATAGCAGCAAAGGGGCATCATGTCACCCACCAACGGAGAAGGCCACTTTTAGTTATTTAGGCCCCAGCACCCAGACAGAGGAGAGAGGTCCCAAAGCAGAGAATCAGGCTTCATGTCACCCACCAATGGAGAAGGCCACTTTCAGATATTTAGGCCCCTGGCACCCAGACGGAGGAGAGGTTCATTCAACTTTGGGTTGCCCCGCAAAATAATGATAAAATTAAAAAAAGAGGATTCAATAAAGAAGTGCCCTGGAGTACAAGAATATATGGTTAAGGGGAGGTAGTTATAAATGTCTATTCTGCACAAGGGATGGACAGGTCCTGTGGGATCCATGCCTGGTTCATTTTTATGAACGCGTAAAAGAAAAAAGAAAGAGAGAGGTGTTAATCACTGCGCCTTCCGAATAGAAGGTCTAGGTTAACAATTTGGGCGCCAAAGGACTAGATCGGTACAGAATTTTAGAGATTAGATAAAAAAATATATATAAAAACACAGGCTGCCGGCAGTCACTACCTTACTGGGAGAACAACCTCGGGAAGTTGTGTAGTAGAGCAAAGTGGTATGCACAAGTGGTACAAAAAAAGAGACTGTACTATTGGCGCCACGTGTATGTAACATGTAAGTATGGAAATGCTAGGTGAATGCAGATATAAATTATTTGGAACACGTAGTTCCCATTATATTGACATCCAAGTATTTTCAGAAGTTTTTTCAGAAATATTTTCAGAAAATGGACATCAAAAGTCCACCAAACTTAATACTTTTTGGCCACATATAACATGTAAAAGCATAAAATAGACTCACTTCACCCAGGAGGAGCGGTGTGGGATAAGCACAAAACACCCACCACGCTTCCTCCTGCGCCTGGATCGCCTGTAGATGGTATCAGGAAAGAACAGCAGTCACACTTCTTGCTTTATCTTGATCTTTCCTTTATTAAAATATCCAGGGTATGGGAGTAGGGGAGGCTCAACGCGTTTCGGGGTTATGACTAGAAAACCCCCTTCATCAGGAAGACCCCTCTTCCTCCTCCTCCTCTTCCTGGGCCACCTCCTCTTCCATCATCACCCTAAGTATTTTCTCAAGGAGACATAGAAGTGGTATTGTAATGCTGATAATGGCATCATCGCCACTGGCCATGTTGGTGGAGTACTCGAAACAGAGCATCAGGGCACATAGATCTGGCATGGAGGCCCAGTCATTGGTGGTGAAGTGGTGCTGTTCCGCAGTGCGACTGACCCGTGCGTGCTGCAGCTGAAACTCCACTATGGCCTCTCTCCAGCATATGCAAGGTGGAGTTCCACCTGGTGGACACTTTGCATATGAGGCGGTGAGCGGGAAGGCCGAAGTTACGCTGTAGCGCAGACAGGCGAGCAATGGCAGGATGTGAACGAAGCACTTTATACAGCAGCTCTGACATGTCGGGGTAGTTGTGAATGAACTTCTGCACCACCAAATTCAGCACATGCGCCAGGCAAGGGATGTCTCAGAGCTGCGACTAGATTTTGCCCATTATCGCACATCACCAGGCCGGGCTTGAGGTCTTCCTGCAGCAACCACTCGTCGGTTTGTTGTTCAATACCCCGCCACAACTCCTATGGGGCCTGCTACCCAAACATATGAGTTTCAGAATGGCCTGCTGACGTTTACCCCGGGCTGTGTTGGTGGTGAAGGTGTGTGGCTGACTGGATGAGCAGGTGGAAGAAGAGGAGGAGGAAGCCGAGTAGGAGGAGGAGGCTACAGGAGGCAAAGAATGATGCCCTGCGATCCTTGACGGCGGAAGGAAGTGCGCCAAAGAACTCTCTGCCTGGGGCCAAGCCGCCACTACATTTACCAAGTGTGCAGTTAGGGAGATATAGTGTCCCTGGCCGTGCTTACTGGTCCACGTATCTGTGGTTAGGTGGACCTTGCCACAGATGGTGTTGCGCAGTGCACACTTTATTTTATCGGATACTTAGTTGTGCAGGGAAGGCACGGCTGTCTTGGAGAAGTAGTGGCGGCTGGGAACAACATACTGTGGGACAGCCATCGTCATCAGCTGTTTGAAGCTGTCTGTGTCCACCAGCTTGAATGACAGCATATCAAAGCCAGTAGTTTAGAAATGCTGGCATTCAGGCCCAGGGCTCGAGGGTGGGTAGGTGGGAATTTACGCTTTCTCTCCAAGGTTTGTGAGATGAAAATATGAACTCTGCTGTGTGACATGGTGGAGATGCTTGGTGACGGAGGTGGTGGTGTTGGTGGCACATCCTCTGTTTGGGGGAGGCAGGTGCCAACATTCCTCCCAAAGCGGAGGAAGAGGCGGAGGCAGCAGCAGAAGAGGGAGCAGGGGGAGCCTGAGTGAGTTCCTTGTTTTTAAGGTGCTTACTCCACTGCAGTTCATGCTTTGCATGTAGATGCCTGGTCATGCAGGTTGTGCTAAGGTTCAGAACGTTAATGCCTCGCTTCAGGCTCTGATGGCACAGCATGCAAACCCCTCGGGTCTTGTCGTTAGCACATTGTTAAAGAAGTGCAATTCCAGGGAAATCCTTGAAGCTGCCTTTGGGGTTCTCGGTCTCTGGTGGCAGTGGCCAGTAGCAGTCGAACTCTCTTGGCAGCGGTTGTTCTGCTTTTGCCCCCTGCTCCCTCTTTTGCTATGCTGTTGGCTCGGTCTCACCAGTGCCTCTTCCTCTGAACCATGAAAGTCAGTGTCACGACCTTCATTCCATGTGGGGTCTAGGACCTAATCGTCCCCTGCATCGTCTTCCACACAGTCTTCCTCCCTGGCCTCCTGTTCAGTCTGCACATTGCAAAAAGACGCAGCAGTTTGCACCTGTGTTTCGTCATCATCAGAGACATGCAGACTCTGATGGGGTGGTATTCCCATGTCCTTATCATCAGGAAACATAAGTGGTTGTACATCAGTGCATTCTATGTCTTCCACCACTGGGGAAGGGCTAGGTGGATTCCCTTGGCAAACCCTGCCAGCAGAGTCTTCAAACAGCATAAGAACCTGCTGCATAACATGAGGCTCAGACAGTTTCCCTGATATGCATGGGGGTTATGTGACAGACTGATGGGCTTGGTTTTCAGGTGCCACCTGTGCGCTTTCTGCAGAAGACTGGGTGGGAGATAATGTTGTGAACGTGCTGGATCCACTGTCGGCCACCCAATTGACTAGCGCCTGTACTTGCTCAGGCCTTACCATCCATAGAAAGACATTGAGCCCCACCAAATATAGCTGTAAATTCTGGCGGGTACTGGAACCTGAGGTAGTTGGTTCATTGGGATGTGTAGCTGTGGCAGAGCGGCCACGTCCTCTCCCAGCCCCAGAGGGTCCACTAACAACACCACGACCATGTCGCGTCCGCGTCCCTTACAGGATATTTTCCTTATTGTTACCGTTCACCTCAATAAGAAAAAAATTATTTGGCCCAATGTATTGAATTCAAATTCAGGCCTTTTTTTTACAGGCACCTAAGGCCTCTTTCATACTTGCGTTGTAAGGATCCGGCGTGCACTTCCGTCGCCGGTAGTGCCCGCCGGATCCGTAAAAACGCAAGTGAACTAAAAGCATTTGAAGACTGATCAGTCTTCAAAATGCTTTCAGTGTTACTATGGCAGCCAGGACACTATTAAATTCCCGGTTGCCATAGTAGTAGTGGGGAGCGGGGAGCAGTATACTTACCGCCCGTGCGGCTCCCGTGGCGCTCCAAAATGATGTCATAGCGCCCTATGCGCATCGATAATGTGATCCATGCGCATGGGGCGCCCTGATGTCACTCTGGAGCACCCCTGGAGCCGCAATGGCGGTAAGTATACTGCTCCCCCGCTCCCCACTACACTTTACCATGGCAACCAGGACTTTAGCGTCCTGGCTGCCATGGTAACCATTCAGAAAAAGCTAAACGTCGGATACGGCGATGCGCCGAAACAACGTTTAGCTTAAGGCCGGATCCGGATTAATGCCTTTTAATGGGCATTAATTCTGGATCCGGCCTTGCGGCAAGTGTTCAGGTATTTTTGGCCGGAGCAAAAAGCGCAGCATGCTGCGGTATTTTCTCCAGCCAAAATATGTTCCGGTCCTGAACTGTAGACATCCTTATGCATCCTGAACGGATTTATCTCCATTCAGAATGCATCGGGATAATCCTGATCAGGATTTTTCCGGCATAGAGCCCCGACGATGGAACTCTATGCCAGAAAAGAAATACGCAAGTGTGAAAGAGCCCTAACACTATCTGGCTATCTATTTATATACCATATTACACTAATCCAGGCACAGCAGTAACCACAGATTTAGGGGAATATCAATTGTAGGCCTAGTATTTAGGCCCTAGATGAAAGGTATCCTTTTACGGACAAATTTACACTTTGAGATGCACAGTATCGTGTGAAAAAATATATAGGATTATGCTTTCAGCACTTGTATTTGAACACTTTGTGTAATATACCCTTTAACGGAAAGAAATACACCTGGAGAAGCAAGCTGAGTGTAATATACCCTTTTACCGACAGATTTACACTTGGCCTGCAAAAGCTGGAACACCAGATTTTGGGTATTGCTATTTTGGCAATTGAATTTCACCCCAGAAAATAATATATCCTTTGACGGACACTATGAAACTTGTCCAGTCACCGCTGTAACACCAGATTTAGGGGATTGCTATTTTGGCTATTGAATTTCCCCCCAGAAAATTATCTATCCTTTGACGGACACTATGAAACTTGTCCAGTCACAGCTGGAACACCAGATTTACGGTATTTCTATTTTTGCAACTGAATTATACCCCAGAAAAAAATATATCCTTTGCCGGACACTATTAAACTTGGCCAACATCGGGGGCGTGGTCTGGCTGCCGAGGCGCGCAGATGTAGTGTGCTGCAGCTCCGGTGAATACACCTCAAACCAGCGACTTCCACAGCGACAAAACCCACGGTGAACACTTCAAACTGGAGGGAACGTCTTCAGAACCGTCCCTGACCATGACGGGTCGAAAAAAAAGAGGGGCGAAACATCCACAGCTGACGAAGTTTTACTTCACCAGAGAAGCGGGCAGGTCCCAAGATGGCGCCGAGGAGAGGCCTTCTACCATGCGGGATTGTGTGGAGGACCAACATCCCGAGGTTAATATTGCCGCATCAAAAAAGGGATCTCATGACCCGACATACCTGAGCCCAGCACATGAGACTGCGGATTGCGCGACCCTTCTGCCGGAGGATGCAGACCTCCTATCGGGTGGCCTCCAGGGTGCGGACGACGCACTGGTGTCGGAGCCGGCTGGCTCCGCATGTGCCCCACGAAGCTCACAGACCTCCGCAGCAGCTCCCATTTATGCAGGTACTGTGGGGATGCAAGGGGACTCTTTTTTGAATAAAGGAGAGGAGGAAATTCTGGCTCTGCCGGTTACCAATACGGCCCTAACTGACACTTTAATGAAAGACATGCTTATTGCCCAGAGGCGCTCTTTTTTACACGATATGCGATCTTTGATGGCCCCTCTGCGATCGGATTTAGAGGCTATTGGAGCCAGAACGGATCACTTAGAGAGCAAATTCGGGGACTTTGCAAACTCTCATAATGATCTCATAGATGCCCATTATGCCCTGGAGGCAGAGGTTGAAGCCATTAAAAACAAAATGGCGGACTTAGAAGACCGCAGCAGACGCAACAATATCAAGCTGCGTGGCATACCTGAGTCTGTTGCAGCTAAGGACATTACTCCCTATGTCAAATCTTTGATAAAAGCGGCCCTGCCTCACTGTAGCGACAAGGATGTAGAGATCGATCGAGCCCACAGAGTTCCGCGCCCCCGGCATTTAGAAGACAATGTTCCCAGGGATGTCCTAGCCAGAGTGCATTTCTACACAACTAAAGAGCAACTTATGTCTTACTCCAGACAGAATGGAGGCCTCCCTGCTCCCTTCCACAAAGTTTCGCTTTATGCTGATCTCTCGGCTGCTACTTTGAGAATGCGTCGGGCTTTATTTCCCATCACATCTGCTCTGCAAGAAGCAAAAATCCAATACAGATGGGGGTTCCCTGTCCGCCTCCTTGTACATCATTCGGGTGTCCTCCATGTAATCCGGTCTGTGGAGGAAGGCAAGAAGCTTCTGTTTAGTTGGGACATTGCCGTCAATATTTCGCAGGAGAACCGCAGAGCTCCGCCTAATAAGGTCCAAAAGGATTGGGACATAGCCTAATGCACCAGTTCACTGTGTGGAGTCATGGCTCCTACTTCACTTATGTCTGGTTTGGGTGTCCTCTCTTTGCCTTTTCTTCCTAGGCTACAGACAGGACTTTTATCCCCCATTTTTGGAAGAGCTGGTTTGCTCTTATGGCTGTTTGTGTTACTATACCTCATCGAGTTTTTAGTTGTTATGTTATATTTTCTCTTTGTGCTGTTACATTTATGACTGTCACTGTGGTCATGTCTATACAAACCGCTACCACCTTGGTTTACTGGGTGCGGCCGCTCTTGCTGGGAGGCGTCCTGCACCACATTACGTTTCAGGTTGTTACGTTATGGTTCTATCCTTTGCTAGCCTAAATGTCAATGGACTAAATAGTCCGATGCGTAGATCCTTTTTTTGGAGAGAGATAAAGAATCTCAAATGTGATGTTATAGGAGCTCAAGAGACCCACCTATTAAAAAAGGATGCCCATAGGGTGTATTTACCACAGTTCCCCCATGTTTTCCATTCCCACTCCGCCTCTAAAACGAAGGGAGTGCTGATCGCTATCAAAAATACAGTAGCATTTACGCTTATAGACAGCATATGTGACCCTAAAGGGAGGTTTGTAATCATTGTCTGTACGTTAAATAACGCATTCTATACACTGGTTTCCTTATATGCCCCTAACACGGGCCAATCCCGCTTCCTTATCAAATTGCTGAGAGTGGTAAATAAACGGAGGAAAGGTCAAGTGATAATATTTGGCGACTTCAATGTCACCACAGACCCCACTATCGATACCTCCTCTGATTCCCGTAGATCTTTCCCATCTTTGGCGGATATTTTGTGGAGGGAAGAAATGTATGATATCTGGCGGATCCAGCACCCATAATGTAGGGATTTTACATTTCATTCTGGAGTTCATAATGTGTATTCTCGCATTGATATGTTTCTCATTGACAGGTCCACACTCTCTAAAGCGGTTGACTCGTCCATAGAGCTGATAAAATGGTCTGACCATGCGGCAGTCACTTTGACATTGTCAGAGGACACCAATTATTCCCCAAAATATCTTTGGAGAAGCAATCCTTTTTTGCTATCCAATCCTCAGCATGGTGGATGCATTGCATCGGATCTTGATGAATTTTTCCGCCTGAACAAGCTGGATTCCACGGACCCTGTGGTTCTGTGGAACGCTCATAAAGCCTATATAAGAGGCTCTTTCATACAGCAGGGTGCGGTGCGAAGAAGGAGGCTGGAGGAGACCACGACACAACTGCTTGCCAAGGTACAACAACTGGAAGATAGTAATAAAAAGAACCCCTCACCTCTATTAGCAGCTGAACTGAAACAGGCTAGGCAGGATCTGAGGGATCACATGCTGGAGTCTTATGAAAAAGGATTTCGGAAAACAAAAGCGCGTTATTATTCCCAGGGGAACAAAGCGGGCAAACTTTTAGCAGCTAGCCTTAAAGCAAAACGAATGAAAGATAGAATCCCCTATCTCATTCACCCTAAAACGCAAATTAAGGTTTATGCCCCTAATGATATAGCTGATGGTTTTCAGACCTACTATCATGATTTGTATAATTTACAAGATTCAATAGCGACCCCTTTTAACCTTTCGGACCAGATTCACACTTATCTCAGCTCCTTGAACCTACCGTCTCTCACAGAGGCCCAACTTCAGAGCCTTAATGCCCAAGTTACGTCTGAAGAGGTGGAAATGGTGATAGACTCCTTGCCCAGGGATAAAGCACCAGGCCCAGATGGCTTTGCCAGTCATTACTATATATGGTTCAAACGGGTCCTGAGTCCTTTCTTACGGGACTTCTGTCAGTCGGCTATCCACTCTGGAACCTTTCCCCGAGAAAATTTGCAGGCTGTAATTGTCACTTTACCAAAGCCGGGAAAGCCACCTGACAGACCCCCAAATTTCAGACCCATCTCATTGTTAAATCAGGACATAAAAATTTATGCAAAATTACTAGCCCTCAGACTAGCTAAACTCCTCCCTTCCATAATTCACAATGATCAAACCGGTTTTGTCCCCTCACGACAATCGTACTTTAACACTAGAAGAATGATAGGAGTTTTCCACCACGTCAAACAATCAAACTGTCCCCTGTTGGTTTTGGCCTTAGACGCCGAGAAGGCGTTTGACAGAATTAGATGGTCCTTCGCCTTCTCGGTGCTTGCTCATATGGGGTTCACTGGACCTATTTTGTCTGCGATTGAAGCTTTATACAGCAACACTACGGCTCAGGTGTATGTAAATGGAGCCCTGTCTGGGACGTTCGTTTTGACGAATGGCACCAGGCAGGGCTGCCCGCTATCTCCTTTAATTTTTATTATTGCTATGGAGCCATTGGCCCAAGCAATCAGGTTGGATTCCCGTGTCTCTGGGGTATTGATAGGTGGCAGAGAACATGTCATCTCACTATATGCAGATGACATTCTCCTTTCATTGACGAAGCCCGAGTCTTCACTAGCAGCAGTCATGGACCAAATTGATGTGTATGGAAGTCTATCTTATTACCATTTGAACGCATCTAAAACTCAGGCGTTGCCTGTTGGTATTCCGGAGACTCTGGTATCTTCTTTCCGTAGTAAATGGAATTTTGACTGGTGCACAGATAGCATTAAATATTTAGGAACTAATATGACCCCATCTCCTTCATGCTTATATGCCTTAAACTATGAATCCCTGTTAGAAGCCGTCAGTAAAGACTTAGAGGTTTTTCATAAACATGACACATCATGGATAGGCAGAATAGCAGCCTTTAAAATGTTCGTGCTCCCTCGTTTCCTATATTTGTACCACACCCTGCCGATATCATTACCTGAGCGTTTCTTCACCAAAGCGCAGTCGCTAATGTCTAGCTACATATGGAAACAGAAAAAACCAAGAGTAGCCAAAGAGATTGTTAGAAGATCTCGCAATGTGGGAGGTTTAGCAGTCCCCGATCTGAAACTATATTACATTGCTTCCTTGGTCTCCATGCTTAGAGGATGGATGCGAGGGTTTGATGACATCCCTTGGACCCAGGTTGAGAAGGCGCAAGCCTCACCTTTCGCCCTATATGATCTATTGCATTTACCCTTCTGGAATCTTTCAGCCCCAACGATTACCAACACAATAATTTTGGCTTCCATCAAGGCGTGGGAACAATTCCATAAGACAGCTAAGGGAGATGGCCTACCAGGTTTGGCCTTAATGCCATTTTCACTTATTAAGGCCTCGCTTCCACATACGGATCTCTCACTGTGGCACTCTGACGGGGGACGGGTGGGGGATATGCTGTATGAAAAAGGGATCTTAAGGTCATTTCAATCAATAAGAGAGTCATTGGCCCTTCCACATTCGGAATTCTTCAAATGTTTACAAGTTAGACACTTACTGCAATCTCTCAGGCCTACAGGCTTGCAGATCGTTCAGATAGGCATGGTTTATGTAAATAGCAATTCCAAGGGTCTAAAACCACTATATGAAGCTATGATGCACTCACATCACTTTGTGAAATCCCACCCCATGTACCTGTGGGAAAGATATCTAGGGACTTCTTTCACAGACACAGACTGGAAAAGAGCAATTAAGGCAATTCATACTTACCTACATTGTGCTGCCCACATAGAATCGGCCTTAAAGACATTGTTGCACTGGTATTATACTCCGGACAAACTAATGCGTATGTTCCCCGGAGTATCGGGAGTTTGTTGGAGGGGTTGTGGATGCAGAGGGTCACTTTTACATATCCTCTGGCAATGCCCCCTGATCCAGTCTTACTGGAAAGAGTGTGGAGATATGTTGGGCCTTTTGCTTCCACATAGATTCACATGGACCCCTCATCTGGCCCTCCTTTCGCTAGGCATAGATACTTTCCCACCAGAGTGTAGGAAACTAGTATGCATCTTTTGTGTCTCAGCCAAACTGATGTTGTTGAGGAGGTGGAAGTCCCAGGATGTGCCACTTGTAGCAGAACTAGTAGGCTATCTTAACTCCACGTTGGCGTATGAAAAAATCATAGCTTTGGGAAATGGATCTTATGCGAAATTTCTGAAACAGTGGCATTACTGGATGATTTCCCCCCATCACACATGTTTATAAGGGGAGATACCCTCCCCCTTTTTTTCTCTGGGATCTTGAACCATCGGACTAGACATACTGCTTTCATGATATATGGATAGGTGGTGGTATGCATCTGATTACTTAATTATTTTACAAGATAAGACATGATATGATATAATCTATCAGACTGGGATGTACAAGCTGCAGTTACTGATGTATCAATGAGATCGATATAACGGACATCCTATGTCCTGACACAATACTTTTTTCAGCTGTAACAGTGCTTTATGTTGTTATTTATTCAACACATGTTGATATTGTTGATTTTATTATGTACTCTGTGTAAGAAAAAATTTCAATAAAAACGATTGAAACAAAAAAAAAAAAAACTTGGCCAACATCAGCAGAAACCACTGATTTACGGTATTGCTATTTTGGCAATTAAATTTCCCCCCAGAACAAAATATATCCTTTGCCGGACACTATTAAACTTGGCCAGCCACTGCTGGGACACCAGATTTAAAGTATTGTTATTTTGGCAATTGAATTTCACCCCAGAACAAAATATATCCTTTGCCGGACACTACTAAACTTGGCCAGCCACAGCTGAAACCCCAGATTTACTGTATTTCTATTTTTGCAAATGAATTTCACCCCAGAAAATAATAAATCCTTTGACGGACACTATTAAACTTGGCCAGCTACTGCTGGGGCCACAGATTTAGGGGATTTCTATTTTGGCAATTGAATTTCACCCCAGAACAAAATATATCCTTTGCCGGACACTATGAAACTTGTCGAGTCACAGCTGCAACACCAGATTTACTGTATTTCTATTTTGGCAACTGAATTTCACCCCAGAAAATAGTAAATCCTTTGACGGACACTATTAAACTTGGCCAGCCAAAGCTGGAACACCAGATTTACGTTATTTCTATCTTTGCAACTGAATTCTACCCCAGAAAATAATATATCCTTTGACGGACACTATGAAACTTGTCCAGTCACAGTGGGAACACCAGATTTATGGTATTGCTATTTTTGCAACTGAATTTCACCCCAGAACAAAATATATCCTTTGCCAGTGTACCGTTACATTTCCCTGCTTCGTGAGATCTCCCTACTGGTCGCACTTGAAATGACGTGAGGAGGCGTTCCCGAGTTGTGACGATCTGTGCATGCGCAAAACGACAGTTTAGGGAAAATCTCACAGTAGAGTTCGGCTGCACACCGGAATACTGCGCATGCGCCGGAGAGCCTCAGTAGGGAAATATTACGGCCCAGTGTACAAGCGCGGCTAACTCAGGAACATCTATCCGATCTCCGCTCCTGCGCAGTGTGGGGATAGTGAAAAATTACGACCCAGTGCGCAAGCGCTGAGGGGAGATCTGATGTCCATTTTTTCTGTTAAATAAATAAATATTCATATTTATTATATATTTATAATATTAATATTTTAATATTATTTCTATTTATTATTATATTTATTTATTATTTATATTATATTTATATTTCTTTATTTAACAGAAAAAATGTTCATCAGATCTTCCATTGGCGCTTGCGCACTGGGCTGTAATTTCTCACTACCCCCACACTGCTCAGGGGCAGAGATCGGATGGCTGTTCTGTAGTTAGCCGCGCTTGCGCACTGGGCCATAATATTTACCGACTTAGGCTCTCTGGCGCATGAGCAGTGTCCTGGTGTGCAGCTGAACTCCGCTGAGATTTTCACTAAACTGTCATTTTGCGCATGCGCAGATCGTCACAACTCGGGAACGCCTCCTCATGTCATTTCCTGTGCGACCGAAACGGAAATCTCACGAAGTAGGGATATGTAACGTTACACCGGACACTATTAAACTTGGCCAGCCACTGCTGGGACACCAGATTAATGGGATTGTTATTTTGGCAATTGAATTTCACCCCAGAATAAAATATATCCTTTGCGGGACACTATTAAACTTGGCCAGCCACAGCTGAAACCACTGATTTACAGTATTGCTATTTTGGCAATTGAATTTCACCCCAGAAATTTTTTTATCCTTTGCCGAACACTATTGAATTTGGCCAGCCACTGCTGGGACACCAGATTTAGGGGATTGCTATTTTGGCTATTGAATTTCACCCCAGAAAATCATCTATCCTTTGACGGACACTATGAAACTTGTCCAGTTGCAACTGGAACACCAGATTTAGGGGATTGCTATTTTTGCAGCTGAATTTCACCCCAGGAAAAAATATATTCTTTGACGGACACCATGAAACTTGGCCAGCCACAGCTGAAACCACTGATTTTCGGTATTGCTATTTTGGCAATTGAATTTCACCCCAGAACAAAATATTTCCTTTGCCAGACACTATTAAACTTGGCCAGCCACAGCTGAAACAACTGATTTACGGTATCGCTATTTTGACAATTGAATTTCATCCCAGAACAAAATATATCATTTGACAGACACTATTATACTTGGACAGCCACTGCTGGGACACCAGATTTAGGGGATTGCTATTTTGGCAATTTCATTTCACCACAGAAAAAAAACTATCCTTTGTCAGACAGCAGACAGTCTTACACTTGGCTAGCCACAGCTGGAACACCAGATTTAGGGGATTGCTATATTGGCAATTGAATTTAACCCCTCAATAAAATATAGAAATTTCTATCCTGAATTTCTAGGCATGACAATAAGCATTGCCAAGCCCCTGATGTATTATATAGCAAAAAAAAAAACTAGTATTGATGGATTGATGGACTTGGTGGCAGCTTGTGCTGCTGCATCACAAGACACAAAATGGCCGCCGATCACCCCAGAAAAAAGTGACAGAAAAACTCTCTGTGCAGCCTAAAAATCAGTGAGTAATTAACTAGCAGAAGTTGAATGATTCACAGCTGTAGATCGATCTCTTCATTAGGTGTTTTTGCGGAGTTTTCCCTGCCTAATCTCGCCCTCAAAGCAGCTGCATCCTATCCCTACACTAATTAGAGCAGAGTGATATGCGGCGCTACGTGACTCCAGCTTAAATAGAGGCTAGGTCACATGCTGCACTTGGCCAATCACAGCCATTACATTAGTAGGCATGTCTGTGATGGCTTCTTAGGGCAAGAAGTAAAACGCTAGCTTATTGGCTGCTGTGCAGCCCTTCAGAAAGCGGAAAGAAATCGCCGAACAATGGACCCGAACCCAAACTTTTTTTTTAAATGTTTGGGTCCGGGTCCGTGTCCCAATCACCCCAAAATTCAGTACGAACCCGAACTATACAGTTCGGGTTCGCTCAACACTAAGGGACATCTTTCAGCAGATTTGCACCTATGAAACTAGCTGAAATTTGACATGTGCGCTTGGCAGTTGAAAATATTTGTGTTGGTCCCATGTTCATATGTGCCCACATTGCTGAGAAAAACATTTTAATGAATGCAAATGAGCCTCTAAGAGCAACGGGGGCATTGCCTTGACAACTAGAGACTCTGCTGTCTACATCTGCTGTGTCATCTGCACTTTGACAGGCAGTGAAAATGTCATCACATCTGGCACTGTTAATCAAAGTTCAAAGGGTGCATCAGTTGCAGAGAGAGCTCTGGTCCTCCCTAAGGTTGCATTCAAACTACAGTGAAAAACAGATGTTTGATGGCAGTTTTTAGAATACAAGTGGTCTGTGGGGCTATTCACATCACCAAGTGTTTAACAGCCATGTCCGATTTTTGGCCATGGAGCCCATTGAAATGAATAGCCCCGTTTTTAGCGGCTGTTTAGACAGAAGTGCACCCATCTAACAGCAGTTAGAAATGGGTACACTAGGCAAAAAAGACCTTTTAGGAGTTGAAAAAATAAAATACTCAACTTACCACTTACTCCCTCCACACTAGAGGCAGTATGATCTGATGCTCCCATCATGTTGACTAGGGATGAACAAACCTGAACTGTATAGTTCGGGTTCGTACCGAATTTTGGGGTGTTCAGGGCACGGACCGGGACCTGAACATTTTCAAAAAAGTTCGGGTTCGGGTCTGTTGTTCGGCGATTTCTTTCCGCTTTCTGAAGGGCTGCACAGCAGCCAATCAGCTAGCGTTTTACTTCTTGCCCTAAGAAGCAATTACAGCCATGCCTACTAATGTGATGGCTGTGATTGGCCAAGTGCAGCATGTGACACAGCCTCTATTTAAGCTGGAATCACGTAGCGCCGCACGTCACTCTGCTCTGATTAGTGTAGGGATAGGATGCAGCTGCTGTGAGGGCGAGATTAGGCAGGGAAAACTCAGCAAAAACACCTAATGAAGTGATCGAGCTACAGCTGTGAATCATTTAACTTCTGGTAGTTAATTCCTCATTGTTTTTTAGGCTGCACAGAACGATTTTCTGTCACTTTTTTCTGGGGTGATCGGCGGCCATTTTGTGTCTTGTGGTGCAGCAGCACAAGCTGCCACCAAGTCCATCAATCCAACAATACTAGTTTTTTTTTTTGCTATATCCTACATCAGGGGCTTGGCTATGCTTATTGTCACGCCTAGAAACTCAGGATAGAAATTTCTATATTTGATTGAGAAGTTAAATTCAATTGCCAAAATAGCAATCCCCTAAATCTGGTGTTCCAGCTGTGGCTAGCCAAGTGTAATACTGTCTGCTGTCTGGCAAAGGATAGTTTTTTTTCTGTGGTGAAATTCAAATGCCAAAATAGTAATCCCCTAAATCTGGTGTCCCAGCAGTGGCTGGCCAAGTATAATAGTGTCCGTCAAAGGATATATTTTGTTCTTTGGTGAAATTCAATTGCCAAAATAGTGATACTGTAAAACAGTGGTTTCAGCTGTGGCTGGCCAAGTTTAACCGCTTCAGCCCCCCTAGCTTAAACACCCTTAATGACCAGGCCACTTTTTACAATTCCGCACTACACTACTTTCACCGTTTATTGCTCCGTCATGCAACTTACCACCCAAATGAATTTTACCTCCTTTTCTTCTCACTAATAGAGCTTTCATTTGGTGGTATTTCATTGTTGCTGACATTTTTACTTTTTTTGCCATTAATACAAATTTAACGACATTTTTGCAAAAAAATGACATTTTTCACTTTCTGTTGTAAATTTTTTTTAAAAACTACATTTCTATATAAATCTTTCTCTAAATTTATTGTTCTACATGTCTTTGATAAAAAAAAGTCCAATAAGTGTATATCTATTGGTTTGGGTAAAAGTTATAGCGTTTACAAACTATGGTGCAAAAAAGTGAATTTCGGCATTTTGAAGCAGCTCTGACTTTCTGAGCGCCTGTCATGTTTCTTCAGGTGCTAGAATGTCAGGATAGTATAAATACCCCCCAAATCACACCATTTTAGAAAGAAGACACCCCAAAGTATTTGCGGAGGGGCATGGTGAGTTCATGTATCATTTAATTTTTTTTCACAAGTTAGCAGAAAATGACACTTTCCGAGAAAAAAAAAAAAAAAGTTTCAATTTCTGATAACTTCTGGCAAAAAAAAATAAAATCTCAGACGGACTCACTATGCCCCTCAGTGAATATCTTGGGGTGTCTACTTTCCGAAATGGGGTCATTTGTGGGGTGTGTTTACTGTTCTGGCATTTTGGGCGGGGCTAAATTTTGAGCCGCCATGTAAAACCTAAAGGTACTCATTGGTTTTAGGGCCCCTTTGCGCACCCAGGCTGCAAACAAGTGTCACTCATGTGGTATCGCCGTACTCAGGAGAAGTAGGGCAATGTGTTTTGGGGTGTATTTTTACATATACCCATGCTGCGTGTGAGAAATATCACTGTAAACGACAACTTTTTTCATTTTTTTATTCAAAGTTGTCAATTTACAGAGATATTTCTCTCACCCAGTATGGGTATATGTAAAAATACACCCCAAAACACATCGCCCTACTTCTCCTGAGTACGGCGTTACCACATGTGTGACACTTTTTTGCAGCCAAAATTCCAATGAGTACCTTTTAGGAGGGCATTTTTACGCATTTTTCTTCTCACGCTTTAGGGCCCCTAAAATGCCAGGGCAGTAGAATTACCCCACATGTGACCCCATTTTGGAAAGAAGACACCCCAAGGTATTCCATGAGGGGCATGGCGAGTTCATAGAAGATTTTTTTTTTGGCACAAGTTAGTGGAAATTGACTTTTTATTGTTTTTTCTCACAAAGTCTCCCTTTCCGCTAACTTTTGACAAAAAGTTTAATTTTTCATGGACTCATTATGCCCCTCAGCGAATACCTTAGGTGTCTTCTTTCCAAAATGGGGTCACATGTGGGTATTTATACTGCCCTGGCATTTTAGGGGCCCTAAAGCGTGAGAAGAAAATGCGTAAATGCCCTCCTAAAAGTACTCATTGGAATTTGAGCCCTTGCACATGTTGGCTGCAAAAAGTGTCACACATGTGGCATCGCCGTACTCAGGAGAAGTAGGGCGATGTGTTTTGGGGTGTATTTTACATATACCCATGCTGGGTGAGAGAAATATCTCTGTAAATTGACAACTTTGAATAAAAAAAATTAAAAAGTTGTCGTTTACAGCGATATTTCTCTCACCCAGTATGGGTATATGTAAAAATACACCCCAAAACACATCGCCCTACTTCTCCTGAGTACGGCGTTACCACATGTGTGATACTTTTTTGCAGCCAAGATGCGCAAAGGGGCCCAAATTCCAATGAGTACCTTTTAGGAGGACATTTTTACGCATTTTTCTTCTCACGCTTTAGGGCCCCTAAAATGCCAGGGCAGTAGAAATACCCCACATGTGACCCCATTTTGGAAAGAAGATACCCCAAGGTATTCCATGAGGGGCATGGCGAGTTCATAGAAGATTTTTTTTTTTGCCACAAGTTAGTGGAAATTGATTTTTTATTGTTTTTTCTCACAAAGTCTCCCTTTCCGCTAACTTTTGACAAAAAGTTTAATTTTTCATGGACTCATTATGCCCCTCAGCGAATACTCTTGGGGTGTCTTCTTTCCAAAATGAGGCCACATGTGGGTATTTATACTGCCCTGGCATTTAGGGGCCCTAAAGCGTGAGAAGAAAAATGCGTAAAATGCCCTCCTTAAAGGTACTCGTTGGAATTTGGGCCCTTTAGCATCTTGGCTGCAAAAAGTGTCACACATGTGGCATCGTCGTACTCAGGAGAAGTAGGACGATGTGTTTAGGTGTATTTTACATATACCCATGCTGGGTGAGAGAAATATCTCTGTAAATTGACAACTTTGAATAAAAAAATTTAAAAAGTTGTCGTTTACAGCGATATTTCTCACACCCAGCATGGGTATATGTAAAAATACACCCCAAAACACATTGCCCTACTTCTCCTGAGTACGGCGATACCACATGACTGACACTTTTTTGCAGCCAAGATGCGCAAAGGGGCCCTAAAACCAATGAGTACCTTTAGGATTTCACAGGCCATTTTTATGCATTTGGATTCTCACGCTTTAGGACCCCTAAAATGCCAGGGCAGTATAAATACCCCACAAGTGACCCCATTGTGGAAAGAAGACACTCCAAGGTATTCTGTGAGGGGTATGGTGAGTTTACAGAAAAAAAAAATTTGGCACAAATTAGCGGAATTTTTTTATTTTTTTTTTACAGTCTCATATTCCACTAACTTGTGACAAAAAATAAAATTTTGCATGAACTCACCATACCCCTAACGGAATACCTTGGGCTATTTTCTTTCTAAAATGGGGTCACATGTGAGGTGTTTGTACTGTCCTGGCATTTGAGGGTCTCCGCAATCATTACATGTATGGCCAGCATTAGGAGTTTCTGCGATTCTCCTTATATTGAGCATACGGGTAATGAGATTTTTTTTTTCCGTTCAGCCCCTGCGCTGAAAAAAAAAAAAAAAAAAGAACGGCACAGATTTTTTCATTCGCATCGGTCAATGTGGATGAAAAAATCTCTGCCAAAATCAGTGACTGCGGTGCGGTGGGCTGGGCGCTAGCTACCTAACAAGTAGCTAACTAACTGGCGGTGATAAGGGACCCTTATGCCCCATTCACACGTCCGAAATTCTGTTTGCGGAACGGAATTGCGGACCCATTCATTTCTATGGGGACAGACTTTGTCCCGCTCTGATCCGGAATTACGGATCCGCGCTTCCGGGTCTGCACTTCCGTTCCGCAAAAATATAGAACATGTCCTATTCTTGTCCGCAATTGCGGACAAGAAAAAGCATTTTCTATATAGTTCTGGCAATGTGCGGATCTGCAAAATGCGGAAAGCACATTGCCGGTGTCCGTGTTTTGACAGATCCGCAAAACACATATGGACGTCTTAATGGAGCCTTACAAGGGGTGTGATCAATGACAGGGGGGTGATCAGGGGGTCTAGATGGGGTGATCAAGGGGTTAATAGGTGAGGGGGTGGGGGGTTGGTGTAGTGTTTGGTGCAACTTTACTGTGTTACCTGGCCCTCTGGTGGTCGATCCCAGCAAATGGGACCACCAGAGGACCAGGTAGCAGCTATATCAGACGCTGTTCACAAAACAGCGTCTGATATAGCTATTTAATGCGATTTTATTTGCATCTACAGCCTGCCAGCGATGGAACATCGCTGGCAGGCTGTAGCCTAACTGCCGTGCCGCGTTTCTCTGTGAACGCGCGCGCACACGCGCGCGCGTTCACAGGAAATCTCGGCTCTCACGTGATGACGCGCCGACGCGTCATCTCAGAGCTACAGGACCGCCCGCAGGACGCATCCCTGCGTTAGGCGGTCCTGTACTGGTTAATAGTGTCCGCCAAAGGATATCTTTTTTTCTGGGGTGAAATTCAATTGCCAAAATAGCAATACCGTAAATCAGTGGTTTCAGCTGTGGCTGGACAAGTTTCATAGTGTCCGGCAAAGGATAGATAATTTTCTGGGGTGAAATTTAATAGCCAAAATAGCAATGCCCTAAATATGGTGTCCCAGCAGTGGCTGGCCAAGTTTAATAGTGTCCGGCAAAGGATATATTTTGTTCTGGGGTGAAATTCAATTGCCAAAATAGCAATACCGTAAATCAGTGGTTTCAGCTGTGGCTGGCCAAGTTTAATAGTGTTCGGCAAAGGATATATTTTTTTCTGGGGTGAAATTCAGTTGCAAAAATAGAAATACCGTAAATCTGGTGTTCCAGCTGTGACTGGACAAGTTTTATAGTGTCCGTCAAAGGATACATATTTTTCTGGGGGGAAATTCAATAGCCAAAATAGCAATCCCCTAAATCTGGTGTCCCAGCAGTGGCTGGCCATGTTTAATAGTGTTCGGCAAAGGATATATATTTTTTTGGGCTGAATTTCAATTGCCAAAATAGCAATACTGTAAATCTGGTGTCCCAGCAGTGGCTGGCCAAGTTTAATAGTGTCCGTCAAAGGATTTATTATTTTCTGCGGTGAAATTCAGTTGCAAAAATAGAAATACCGTAAATCTGGTGTTCCAGCTGTGGCTGGACAAGTTAAAAAGTGTCCGGCAAACGATATATTTTGTTCTGGGGTGAAATTCAATTGCCAAAACAGCAATACCATAAATCAGTGGTTTCAGCTGTGGCTGGCCAAGTTTAATAGTATCCGTCAAAGGATACATTATTTTCTGGGGTGAAATTCAATTGCCAAAATAGCAATAACCAAAATCTGGTGTTCCAGCTGTTGCAGGCCAAGTGTAAATCTGTCCGTTAAAGGGTATATTACACTCCTCAGCGTGCACCTCCAAGTGTATTTCTTTCCGTTAAAGGGTATATTACAGTAAGTGTTAAAATACAAGTGCTGAAAGCCTAATCCTATATATTTTTTCTGTGCATCTCAAAGTGTTAATCTGTCCGTAAAAGGATACCTTTCATCCAGGGCCTAAATACTAGGAATACAATTGATATTTCCCTAAATCTGTGGTTACTGCTGTGCCTGGATTAGTGTAATATGGTACAAAAATAGATAGCCAGATAGTGTTACGTGCCTGTAAAAAAAGGCCTGAATTTGAATTCAATACATTGGGCCAAATAATTTTTTTCAAATTGTGGTGAATGGTAACAATGAGGAAAACATCTAGTAAGGGACGCGGACACGGACATGGTCATGGTGTTGTTAGTGGACCTTCTGGTGCTGGGAGAAGACGTGGCCGTTCTGCCACAGCCACATGTCCTAGTGAACCAACTACCTCAGGTTCCAGTACCTGCCAGAATTTACAGCGATATTTGGTGGGGCCCAATGCCGTTCAAAGGATGGTAAGGCCTGAGCAAGTACAGGCGCTAGTCAATTGGGTGGCCGACAGTGGATCCATCACGTTCACAACATTATCTCCCACCCAGTCTTCTGCAGAAAGCACACAGGTAGTGCTTGAAAACCAAGCCCATCAGTCTGTCACATCACCCGCATGCATATCAGGGAAACTTTCTGAGCCTCAAGTTATGCAGCAGTCTCTTATGCTGTTTGAAGACTCTGCTGGCAGGGTTTCCCAAGGGAATCCAGCTAGCCCTTCCCCAGTGGTGGAAGACATAGAATGCACTGATGCACAACCACTTATGTCTCCTGATGATGAGGACATGGGAATACCACCTCATTGGAGTCCGCACGTCTCTGATGATGACGAAACACAGGTGCCAACTGCTGCGTCTTTTTGCAGTGTGCAGACCAAACAGGAGGTCAGGGAGGAAGACTGTGTGGAAGACAATGCAGGGGACGATTAGGTCCTAGACCCCACATGGAATGAAGGTCGTGACACTGACTTTCATAGTTTAGAGGAAGAGGCACTGGTGAGACCGAGCCAACAGCATAGCAAAAGAGGGAGCAGGGGGCAAAAGCAGAACAGCCGCCGCCAAGAGAGTTCGCCTGCTACTGGCCACTGCCACCAGGGACCAAGCACCCCAAAGGCATCTTCAAGGAGTTCCCTGGCATGGCACTTCTTTAACAATCTGCTGACGACAAGACCCGAGGGGTTTTCATGCTGTGCCATCAGAGCCTGAAGCAAGGCATTAACGTTCTGAACCTTAGCACAACCTGCATGACCAGGCATCTACCTGCAAAGCATGAACTGCAGTGGAGTAAACACCTTAAAAACAAGAAACTCACTCAGGCTCCCCCTGCTCCCTCATCTGCTGCTGCCTCGGCCTCTTCCTCCTCCTCGGGAGGAATGTTGGCACCTGCCGCCCACACAACAGAGGATGTGCCACCAACACCACCACCTCCGTCACCAAGCATCTCCACCATGTCACACGGCAGAGTTCATCTTTTCATCTCACAAACCTTGGAGAGAAAGCGTAAATTCCCACCTACCCACCCTCGAGCCCTGGGCCTGAATGCCAGCATTTCTAAACTACTGGCCTTTGAAATGCTGTCATTCAGGCTGGTGGACACAGACAGCTTCAAACAACTGATGGCGATGTCTGTCCCACAGTATATTGTTCCCAGCCGCCTCTACTTCTCCAAGAGAGCCCTGCCTTCCCTGCACAACCAAGTATCTGATAAAATGTGCACTGCGCAACGCCATCTGTGGCAAGGTCTACCTAACCACAGATACGTGGACCAGTAAGCACAGCCAGGGACGCTATATCTCCCTAACTGCACACTGGTGAAATGTAGTGGTGGCTGGGCCCCAGGCGGAGAGTTCTTTGGCGCATGTCCTTCCGCCGCCAAGGATTGCAAGGCATCATTCTTTGCCTCCTGTAGCCTCCTCCTCCTACTCGGCTTCCTCCTCCTCTTCTTCTTCCACCTGCTCATCCAGTCAGCCACACACCTTCACCACCAACTTCAGCACAGCCTGGGGTAAACGTCAACAGGCCGTTCTGAAACTCATATGTTTGGGGGACAGGCCCCACACTTCGCAAGAGTTGTGGCGGGGTATTGAACAACAGATCGATGAGTGGTTGCTGCCGGTGGGCCTCAAGCCTGACCTGGTGGTGTGCGATAATGGGCGAAATCTCGTCGCAGCTCTGGGACTAGCCGGTTTGTCGCACATCCCTTTCCTGGCACATGTGCTGAATTTGGTGGTGCAGACATTCCTTCACAACTACCCCGACATGTCAGAGCTGCTGCATAAAGTGCGCTGTGCGCTTCCGGTGTTCACATCCTGCTGCTGCTCGCCTGTCTGCGCTGCAGCGTAACTTCGGCCTTCCAGCTCAATGCCTCATATGCGATGTGCCCACCAGGTGGAACTCCACCTTGCACATGCTGGAAAGACTGTGCGAGCAGCAGCAGGCCATAAAGGAGTTTCAGCTGCAGCACGCACAGGTCAGTCACACTGCGGAACAGCAACAATTCACCACCAATGACTGGGCCTCCATGCGAGACCTGTGTGCCCTTTTGCGCTGTTTCAAAGACTCCACCAAAATGGCCAGTGGCGATGATGCCGTTATCAGCGTTACAATACCACTTCTATGTCTCCTTGAGAAAACACTTAGGGCGATGATGGAAGAGGAGGTGGCCCAGGAAGAGGAGGAGGAGGAAGAGGTGTCATTTTTAGCACTTTCAGGCCAGTCTCTTAGAAGTGGCTCAGAGGGAGGGAGTTTTTTTGCAAAACCAGAGGCCAGGTACAAATGTGGCCAGCCAGGGCCCACTACTGGAGGACGAGGAGGATGAGGAGGAGGTGGAGGAGGATGGGGATGAAGCATGTTCACAGCGGGATGGCACCCAAAGCAGCTTGGGCCCATCACTGGTGCGTGGCTGGGGGGAAACGGAGGACGATGACGATACGCCTCCCACAGAGGACAGCTTGTCCTTTTGGGCAGCCTGGCACACATGAGCGACTACATGCTGCAGTGCCTGCGCAACAACAGCAGAATTTCCCACATTTTAACATGTGCGGACTACTGGTTTTCCACCCTGCTGGATCCCTGGTACAAAGACAATGTGCACACCTTACTTCGTGCACTGGAGCGTGATAGGAAGATGCGCGATTACAAGTGTACATTGGTAGACGCGCTACTGAGAGCATTCCCAAATGTCACAGGGGAACAAGTGGAAGCCCAAGGCGAAGGCAGAGGAGGAGCGAGAGGTCGCCAACGCAGCTGTGTCAGGGCCAGCTCCTCTGAGGGCAGGGTTAGGATGGCAGAGATGTGGAAAAGTTTTGTCACCACGCCACAGCTTACTGCACCACCACCTGATACGCAACATGTTAGCAGGAGGCAGCATTTCACTAACATGGTGGAACAGTACGTGTGCACACCCATCCATGTACTGACTGATGGTTCGGCCCCATTCAACTTCTGGGTCTCCAAATTGTCTACATGGCCAGAGCTACTCTTAGCGTTTTGTCTGAACGTGTATTCAGCACGGCAGGTGGCGTCATTACTGACAAACGCAGCCGCCTGTCCACAGCCAACGTGGACAAGCTGACGTTCATAAAAATGAACCAGGCATGGATCCCACAGGACCTGTCCATTCCTTGTGCTGAATAGACATTTATAACTACCTCCCCTGAACCATATATCCTTGTACTCCAGGGCACTTCTTTATTGAATCCTTATTTTTTAAGTTTACTATTATTTTGCGGGGCAACCCAAAGTTGAATGAACCTTTCTTCCATTTGGGTGCCACGGCCCTGTGTCTGTGAATGAGGCCTGTGGCACTGCAGGCAGACATGAATCCTTTTTGGCTGTGATGAGAACATCAATTCCCATAGCATTCTCTCCTGATTCCACCCCAACCTCCTATTCCACCTCCTTCTCCTCCAAGTTACCAATTGATATTGGTTAATTTTTATTAATTTTATCTTATTTTGTTTTAAGTCATTTCCCTATCCACATTTGTTTGCAGGGGATTTATCTACATTTTGCTGTTATTTGTAGCCCTCTAGCCCTTTTTCTGGGCTATTTTACAGCCATTTTAGTGCCCAAAAGTTCGGGTCCTCATTGACGTAAATGGGGTTCGGGGTGAAGTTCGGGTCGAGTTCGGATTTTACAACATTTTAGGGAAGTTCAGCCAAACTTCTCGAACCCGAACATCCAGGTGTTCGCTCAACTCTAATGGTGACATCACATGATCATCTAACATTCCAAGCAAGTCTTGTGAATATTCTCTAAGTCTATTATTGTTATTTCAGAAAATTGAAATTGCCCTTTAAGTCTTGGAAGTAAAACAATAAACTTCAAATTGCTTTTTTGAAATGTTGTAAGACATATTTTATCTAAGTATATATTGTTTTCATGTAGTAACATTTATATGTTATTATTTATATCAGTACAGCAAGGAAAATTAAAGTAGTAAATTATTGTGTTTTCCTTAAACAGCTTCTTTTGCTTGTAAAGCATTAGGTGGCAGCAAAACATTGCACAGAGTTTGTAGAGCTAGTTTAACGGTGTTATAGCTTCTAAGCCCACTGTTCAATTCAAACATTTTCAAGATAGGTTTAATAGCTAGAGATTAGTGGTTAATTTTTACATACTTTTTATGGTCATAATGTCCAGTTCATAAAATGTGCAATATGGGGCAGTTGATGTCTACGAAACATTGGTGTAAACTACATAAATATGTAAATCATAGTCTCTTTGCAGAAAATAAACTGGTTTTAATGAAACACTTTATTAAGCAGAAAGGATTCAAGATCAAACACTATGATCAAAACAATATTTATCCAATTTAGTTTATAATTATTTTTATAATAATCACTTGATTTGGTTGAGTATAGTAATACTATAGGAAGAGTTAACAGAATTGCAGTTGCTCATAGTATTTACACTTATGCATGGTATTAATATCATAGATCTTTTGACAATATTTCTTTTCTTTCTGTTTTGAATAAAATTTGAAATACCTGTTAAATGGTTTTCCCCAGCTGTATTTTGAAGATTGTAATTAAGAAGATATAAATGCTCTGTCCAGATTTTTAACCTTTATATTTATCTCCCCAAGGCTACACTTCTCTCTATGTTATTAAGTACCGGCCAAGACTCCATTCACATCCTCTTGGTGTGCTTGTTTGAATTTTGCCACTGGAGAGTTACCAACACTCTCAAATTTGCAAGGACTGTCCCAAACTTTGAGAGAAGGTCCTGGCAAATTCAAGGTATCTCAACCCAAAAATAGGTGGGTCTTGTGTAAGCCCTGCCTATAGGTGGGTGGTCACGGTTGGTTTGGGGTGTTCCTGGGGCAGGACTTTAATGCCATGTAACCCAGAAGTATACAACTATATGCCCACAGTATATAAAGGAGAAACAATTTCTGTATAGGATAGTTGTTATGAGTAACAGTAATTTATTCCCTGTTTCTTATTAACTTTTTTGAGGCAGTTGCTATACTTAGTCTGGTGTTTGCAGGGAATGTTATTTTATTGTTAGGGTGTCTTCACATGTGGCAGATTTTTTATAGGAATTACTGTGACTGAAAAAAAAAAATCATTTTTCTAAATGAGGTTGTTTCTGCGGCAAACATATACTGTAGATTTCTATTAGCCTCATTTAGATGTAAGGAACTGCTCTTCAGTTGCAAAAATTTGCCACCCTTATGCCTTTAAATACCTTTATTTTATGTGCCTCTTTGCCATGTTTAGTGATAGATCTGTCTATTTTTTTTGCAGTCTTAATTTAGCACTGGTTAAGTGCATCCTGGGATTTGTGGTTTTATGGTCTTATTGTTGTCTGTATTTTAGCTGTGTTTGCAGTGGGTTTAACTTTCTGTTTGCTGTTTGGGTTTTGAATTTTTAATAGCTTGTTGGATTTAGCAGTGTAGGGTCAGTATCTATTTAAGGCTACTTTCACACTGGCGTTTTTGGGTCCTCTTGTGAGATTCGTTTCGGGGCTCTCACAAGCAGTCCAAAACGGATCAGTTTTACCCCAATGCATTCTGAATGGATAAGGATCCGTTCAGAATGCATCAGCTTGGCTCCGTTCAGTCTCCATTCCGCTCTGGAGGCGGACACCAAAACGCTGCTTGCAGCGTTTTGGTATCCGTCTGATGAAACTGAGCCAAACGGATCCGTCCTGACATACAATGTAAGTCAATGGGGACGGATCCGTTTTCAATGACACAATATGACACAACAGAAAATGGATCCGTCCCCCATTGATCCGTCCCCCATTGGTGTTCAAGACGGATCCGTTTTGCCTATGTTCATGATAATACAAACGGATCCGTTCTGAACGGATGCATGCTGTTGTATTATCAGTGCGGATCCGTCTGTGCAGATACATGACGGATCCGCACAAGACGCCAGTGTGAAAGTAGCCAACCTACATTCATCGCTCTCCACCTATTCGCCATTTACATCTGCTAACTGTTCGATTGCCAGACTCCATCTTCCTCATCACTCGCCATCCTTATCCAGTTTTCTGTCATCTATTTGTTAGTTTATTATTCTGTATTTGTTGCCTCTCAGCCTGATATGTGCTTAGCATATCTTTTCTAGTGATCTTCTGGTTGTTAAGTAATTCTGCTCTACTCAAGTCCTAGTGGTAAATGAGTGCCATCAGCCATAGTTAGGACTTGGCAAAAGTGACTGCTAGAGATGAGCCAAGTTCACAAACAAATTTGCTTCATAATGAATTACTTTGTGATGAAGCGCATTTCTTTGTGCTTAGCAGGCGCAATGACAGGGAACGACAATTGCACCACCCCTCATCATTGAACCCCTCAGATGCTGCTTTTTGCTCTGATCGTGGCATCTGAGATGAACATTTGGGGCTGTCAGTGGTTTATCTGTTAAAAAATAAATACCGTATTTTTCACCCTATAAGACGCACTTTTTCCCCCCCAAAAGTGGTGGAAAAATAGTGCTGCGTCTTATGGGGCGAATGCGGCAAACACTGATACACCGCCGCGCTGCTGAAGAGCGCAGCCGGCGTGTGTATCAATGAGGAGGGGCTGTGGGCGGCATCTTGTTTGCTAATGACAGTGGGCCTGTGCAGTAACTGTATTCTACTACACCGGCCCACTGTAGTAATGTTATAGGCGATGTTTAAAACTATCATCTTGATTAAACTTAATGCTGGCAGTAGTACCCTACCTGCTATAATCTACGATCGCAGGCAGGACTGGAATCAGGAGGCCGGACGGGCAGGAGGCTGCAGCGTCACGCGCCTGCTCTGCCCACTTTATGAATGAAGCAGACAGCACAGACGCGTGACGTCACGCTGCCGCCTGCTGCCCGTCCGGCCTCCTGACTCCAGTCCTGCCTGCGATCGCAGATTATAGGAGGTAGGGTACTACTGCCAGCATTAAGTTTAATCAAGATGATAGTTTTAAACATTGCCTATAACATTACTACAGCGGGCCCGGTGTAGTAGAATACAGTTACTGCACGGGCCCGATGTCATTAGCAAACAAGATGCCGCCCACAGCCCCTGTATTGGGGGTCATTGCAGCCACTGTTATGGGGGGGGGGGATCTGTGGATGACACATAGCATAAGATGCTATGAGTCATCCACAGATTCCCCCCATAGCAGTGTCATTCCCAGATGCCCCCATACAGTGCCATCCACAGATTCCCCCATACAGTGCCATCCCCAGATGCCCCCATACAGTGCCATCCCCAGATGCCCCCATACCAGTGCCATCACCAGCTCCCCCACATAACAGCGGTTAACCAGAGATCCCCACATAACAGTGCGTCATCCACAGATGCCCCCATAACAGTGTGTCCTCCACAGATGCCCCCATAACAGTGCGTCATCCACAGATCCCCCATAACAGTGCGTCATCCACAGATCCCCCATAACAGTGCGTCATCCACAGATCCCCCATAACAGTGCATTATAATAGTGTCGTGCACAGAACACCATTAGTAAAAAAACCCACCAAAAGTACACCTTTTGGTTCAAAATATTTTTTTTCTTATTTTCCTCCTCAAAAACCTAGGTGCGTCTTATAGGCAGGTGCGTCTTATAGGGCGAAAAAACGGTAAATACTCACCTTATCCATTTGATCGCGAAGAGCCCACTGCAGCCATATTGCTTGAAGATCCAGTACGAAATCTCGCAAAGTACATGGTGATGTCATACGTCTTTGCACATGAGATTTCCCGTGGGTTATTCAATCAGTATGGCCACGGATGACTCTTTGAGCGCAAATGGATGAGGTGAGAATGATTTTTGCTTTTTAATGCCATTTCAGTGAAAATTGATTTGTTACAACAAAGCATGAGTAAATTCTGCTTCCCGGCCAATTAAATTTTCCCTGAACTTCGATTCACTCAACACCAGTGACTGCTATAGGTGAATTCAGGTTCTTTATTCTTTCAAACAACTGGCATTGCTATAGTAGTTAGGAATGTAGAAAGAGTGGTGAACTTTGAAGGTGGAGAGTACGAGAGTTGTGGCCGCAGGCAGCAGCTGCAGTGCTCCCTTGGGCTGGTGCACAGTGAATGGAGGGGTGTACTCCTTTTTCACCCTGGTGACAATCTCCTACCTGGTGGTGGTTCCGGGTCACCTTGATATTAGTGTGTAAAAGACTGGATTTAGTCTAGTTTCACATTAGCACTTAGTATCTGGCAGGCTGCTCTGGCAGGGAAAACATTGCAGTCCAGCCTTATTAACTATAATGGGGACTGGTGGAGAACTCCGCCGTTCCCCATTATAGTTAATAGGGCCTGACGGTGATGTTTAAGCTTCCAGCAATGCTGGAATGCAGAGAGATCTAGAAGGCTTTTCCTTGCTGGAACAGCCTTCTGGATGCTAAGCGCTAGTGTGAAACTGGTCTTAAAATGCAGATTACATTTAAATTTTGCTTTTTGAGGTATTTACACCAAAACTTATTTAGATGGTTCTTTCTATATATTTAAAAAGGTCACAATAAACAGACAAAGACTAGTGATGATGCTCGGGTGCTTGGGTGCTCTGCCCGAGCACACCGGGATGCTCCAGTGCTCTACTGAGCACACGAGCCCTATAGAAGTCAATCGGAGGACCCGAGCATTAAACCAGGAACCCCCTGCTCAGAATAGGGGAGTGTGCCTGGTTCATAGGAAAAGGTCAGAAATTGATGGAAACACCACCGAAATGGGTCGGGGACAGCATGGGGAGGATGTCTGGATGCATCATGGACTACAATGTCGCTGCTGGTAACGATGTTGTCCGAGTTGAACACCATTTTTACAGACTGACCATAAAACTCACAAAACCGAAGATAAAAGCGATTTTAGATGAAAAATTGTTAGGAAACATTCTTTCCTGTAGATTAACTTTTATAAAAAGAGCAAGTTCGAACTTTCGGAACTGGGGCCATGACTAAGAGGGACGGCCGGTGGTTTCGATTGTGTTGACCGGACTCTTGGACGATCAAACTGAATTCATTGGAAGAGAGGTGAAAATTTCACCTGTAGAGGTGAAATTCTAGTACCATTTGTAGAATACAGAAAATGAATATCACTAACGGTCGCCCTGACACAAAAAAATAATTCCCCCAAAATAAATTTTGCTGCCACCTCTAACAATAGTCCTTAAAAGGACTTTTGGTTCTTTGAAGGTCTTTAAAATGAGTAATTTGTGATCAAATTCGCCCTACACTCTCTGTCCCTTCCTAACAGCAGCTCTCCCTGACTCGCAATGAGCCAAACCCGCGTGACCGGGTGCTATATAGCACCTGATGACGTGTTCCGGCCAGCCAATCACTGTAATGCCAGTAGAAAACATGTTTAATAGCATTACAGTGATGGCAATACTTACCTGCACGTTTATTGGCTGCTTAGAAAGCATGGCGCTCAAGCAAATGTGGTACTCGGCCGAGTGCTCAGATCTGCCGAGCATAGCGATGCTTGAGCCGAACCGGTACTCGGCCGAGCATGCTCACTTATCACTAACAAAGACATGTCAATGCATGGTGTCAAAAGGCCCATGTATAAGGTATACTATGACCAACCATAGGTAAGTATATTATTTATATTAATAAATGAACACAGGCAAAATTGTTAGTTTATTTTGTTTATTAATTGTTATTAGTGGTAATAATCGCCGCGATGCTTACCAAAATTTTTATTTATCATAAAACCAACAATAAAATCCATTAAAAAAATATTTTTAACCAAACCAAATTAATATAAAACCATAGTCCACTCAATTATGAGTGACTTTACTCCATTCGATAGCATTGTGACATTTGACTTAAAGGGAGGGAATTCTGTTTCAGGTTACTTAAGTGAATGTGCCAATAACAATCTTTTCTTCTTTTTATAGGTGTCATCAGCTGGAGCCGTTTATTCATCATTCAATTCAGATCTCCTTGGTGTCTCCTGCCTTTTCAGAAGTTTCTTGGAACGGAACAAGACCATCTATAACCAGATAAGATATATTGGTATATATTGATTATGCAAATATGGGTGACATGACACCATCAATCCCCTATTTGCACATGCAACTTGGTTCGCACCAGGAATTGCAAAATATATTTGCACAGTATTTTATCACAATAGATGCAATGTCACTGACCTCCAGTGATTGAATTTGAGGAATTCTGTCAATTCTAATTATGTGGTGCACCTGTTTTAAATATATTTGATAAAATCTTCATTAATACAAAAATATCAAAATAATAATATCTGAATCTACAGTGTGAGTCAAAGAGTCTCAGGACACCCTTTTATTTAAGAAATGAAAGGGAAAATTGAATATCTGAAGACTGTAGCAAGTAATGGGTGAGGGAGCCTAACTTTTAGGCTATGTCTGGAACATGGCCGCCATCTTGAAAGCCACCATATTGGATCAAGGGCAAATTTTTCCAATGGTAAGGGGGTCATGTAGCATATCAAAGAAGGCCAGAATATTCTCAATATTATCAATTGCCACAATCAGATTTGCAATATCTCTTGTGGTTCAAAAGTTATCAACACAGAAAATTGCAACAACACCTGGGAACGTTTCTTATGATCCACAGCAATTTTACATGTTTAATGTGTTGTCACTGGTGCTGAGCACAGAACTTTGAAGTTTTAAACTTTCTGTGTTGATAACTTTTGAACCACAAGAGATATTTCAAATCTGATTTTGTCAATTGATTTCTGAGAAAAGTTTTATTTGCCACATGGCCCCCTTACCATTCGAAAAATTTGCCTTGATCCAATATGGCAGCTTTCAAGATGGCGCCATTTTCCTGACATAGCCTAAATGATAAAAAATCGATGAATCCCAGCAGGCGTATATAAAGTATACTTTTATTCTAAAGAACAAGTGTCACAGGACGCGTTTCGGCCCGTCCAGCCTTCTTCAACTGCACATTAGCAACTGACTATGTTCAGCATTTTATAGGTATAGTCACATGATTCCACCAATCAATTAAGACACTAAATGACATCAGAAAATAGGAAAAAAGGCGGAAAAAAATAGGAAAACAGAAAAAAATATACAAAAGGATTCTATCCTAAACAATATGCTTGAATAACTCATATCCCAGTCCGAGAATAGTAACAAATCTTCCCCTCACGATCGGGTTGTCGTAGTCTGCAAAAAAGTATATTAAATCCAATTAAAAACACATCACTTCATAATCCCTATTAAGGCCTTTGGGATGTAGGGTGTCAAGGGTGTGTATCCAGAAAGCCGCTCATCTGAGTAACAACTTTTTCAGATCCCCACCTCTCCTTGGTAAATGTATCCGCTCAATAACCTGATATTTCAGCTGCGCTATTGAATGATTATGACTATGGAAATGCGGTGGTATGGAGATTTGGGGAATAAAAGATTTTTCTTTCTTACAGTTGACTTATGTTTGCTGATGCGATCCTTCACCATTTGCATCGTCTCCCCAATGTATAGCATACCGCATGGACATTTTATTAAGTAAATGACATTGGTAGTGTCACAGGTATAATAACCCTTAATTTTGTAGGACTTGCCAGTCTGTGGATGTTGGACGAGCACCGTACGACCACCGCAGCAGAATGTGATGCCGCGATCCCAGGTAGGACACAATCCATAGTGATTAATTTATCTTCTAAACTGATGGAACATAGAACTATTGGGTTGCTTGAGAAAAGTCTCTCCTTTTCCCCTACTGACCAAATGGATACCTTTCAGATGGATGTGGAACTTCAGAAACTGTTTAGGAAAATAAGACTCAAAGCGCATTTTTCTGGAACGTGGTTACCCTAGGGATCTGTTGATGACCCAGATTGATAGAGTGAATAACATGGATAGAAAAATGCTATTGAATAACTCTAAAACGACTGTAAGAAAATCTAGGGTTGCATTTGTATCTACATACACTGATTTAAGTGCTGAAATTGCGCAGATAACTAGACGACATTGGAAAATATTGAAAGGATGTTATGGTACAATTCCTGATTTCCAAATGCCACCACTAATGTCCTACCGTAGGTCAAAGAGCCTGCGAGACAGATTGGTCAGGGCTGATGTTGGACCTGCTACGGTCAGCAGACAGTCCACAATAATGGGCATGGGAACAGGATGTTACCCTTGCCTCCATTGTGTGAACTCCCGATACATTATTAAGAGGAGATCCTTTGTACATCCTGGTACTAGTATGAACTTCCCAATTAGGTTCCACCTTACGTGTGACAGTAACTATGTCATTTATGTACTTACCTGCCCATGCCACAAATTGTATGTGGGTGAAACTTCCACAGATTTTAAAACCCGATTCAACAACCACCGCTTTTTAATCAGACAAAAGAGAATGGATTTACCGGTGTCTAGACACTTTGTCGAGTCCAAACACTCGGAGAAAGATCTGAAATTCTGTATAATTGATCATATCCCTATGCCCAGGAGGGGGGGGGGAGACAGATCAATACTCCTAAAAAGGAAAAAACTTACCTGGATCCATACATTGAGATCCCTCAGACCATGTGGTTTAAATGTAGAGCACAACTTGGGTATGTTGATTTAACAGTACTGTTTCTCTTTGACTCTTTCTGGTCTACCGTAATCCACTGATGATTGTGTATATGGTAGTTCACACTGGACAATGATTTTAATTTTCAAATTTTTCTATATTTCTATTTTTCTTGCAGGAAGGTGGAAGCCTGGAGACGATATGATAGCTTGGAGGATGTCCATGTTACAGTAAAGTCCCTATTCATTATGTGGCATGTGGTAGATTGTTCATGTGTGTGTTTTTTCACCTGTTCGATGGGGTATTGTGACTAATATGACACATTGGAGGAGATCCCTCCTTCGGCAAATTATCTGTGGGTTTTTGGTTGTAGTTGGGGTGTAACATCTGGTTTCCAGTAACATGGTAACCTTTTGTGACCCTACTTCCTCCGGTTCCGCACTTATAGCTCCACCCGGGGCATAGTAGTGGATTCCGGGACCCGTTACAGCATTAGCCGACTGTAACCATTGTCACTTATCCTTTTTGCGAGCAGTTAGTGTGTTGTGGATGCCAAGAAATAAAAAGTGGGCAACATGCCCTTAAGCAAGATGGCTGACAGAGGTTTGCCTGGACATGCGCACTAAGTAATTGTGATTCATGACCCGACTGTTGCTCCGGACATGCGCAGATTGGAGCACAGGACGCGAACCTGTCCGACTGGACGCCATTCCTCCACTTCAATGAGCTGCTTATTCTCCCCATGAGGCTTCGCCCCCCCACAGCTGAGTACATCATCTGCAATGAATCTTATCGCACTTTATGGTCAGGTGTTTATCACTGCAATTAATTATGTAATTTATGAATTGTCACTTTTATCCGATCATGATTTTTTATATACATGTCTATCGATTGTATTGAATCACACGTATTCATGCACATCAATATCACATGGATTTTGTGCAATATTTAGATTTTTAATACTTTTGTACACTGGTTTTATTTAATTGTTTTGTAATCATGGCTTAATTGATGTATCTATAAATTTGTTACACATGGTCCTATACATTGCTTGAGAAAGGCTCAGTTGTTTGGAGCTGAAACGTCGCACTGCCCACATGGGTGAATAAAGGAGACACATCTCTTTATACATGGAGTGCTGCCTCATTTTTCTGTTCTATATTTGGGAATAGCTGGTCCCGGCGAGGCATTGCACCCAGCTTTGAGCATTTGGATATGGTGCTGCCATTTTTTCTATACGTATGCATATATATATATATATATATATATATATGTGTGAAGGACGGTTTATTGGCCTGTATTTGTGGGAGGGGTGTAAGTAGTACCCTTATACCAGGCAGGCGCCTCCCCTGGGTGTGTCAACGTTGCTGCGTAGTTGTGTGCAGTCTGAGCCACCTGTTGCAGTACACGGGCTGAATCTGCAGCTTCCATACCCAGTCGGCGTTCAGGATCCCAGTTGAGGTCGTTCCGGTCGGGTGAGGGTTTGCGGCAAGCTCGTGCAGCATCGTCTCGTTACAGTCCTGGCGATGTGTCGGCTCCTTTGGTGAGGAGGAGCAGCGTTGCACTGGAGCAATCTGCCTGGCAGCCCACGTTTGGCCCCCACGCAGCAGCATGGTTAGTCTGGCCGGCGGTGTGTCGCTCTTTTGGTGAGGAGGAGCAGCACTGCACTGGAGCGATTCTGCCTGGCACCCCCACGTTTGGCGCCCACGCGGCAGCATGGTTAGGCAGCAGGGGTCAGCGTGACTCCATCTCATTTCTCGCAGGTTTCTAGAGCATGTCTTGCACAGGTCACCTTGCTTAGTTTGTCTGTGCTTATCTGTATTTATTTCTTGTCTGCTTTCACTTCACTGCTCGCCAGCTAACCTCTCTCCCTATCCGCTATTATTTCTGTAGACAGACTAAAGCCTTGTTCACACTGACACACAGCATTATCCCCTTACTTGCATTATTTAGGGTGAGGTTAAGGCAGCTGATTAATCCAGGTGGAACAGAGTTGCTGTTTACAAAGTGTTATTGTTTCTTTAGTATAAATGCTATTTTGAGATATGTATATTAAGTAGACGATAAGCTCCTCTGTGTTGTTTCATTTGTTTCGGAAATGTAAAATGTGTGTGTGCCACTTTAAGGTTGTGAACCTGAGTTTGTGTACTTAATAAGCACCTGTGCAAGGTGCTGGGGATCCATCTTCAGTTTAGAGTGTTAGCTGGACACTGGGGGAACTACTTGCTACAAAGGTAATTGCAGAGACCCATGAGGACCTTTTATTTTGGTATTTTGCCTCGTTTTGTTGCTTTATTTGTGCTAAAAATAGATATGAGCGTGGCTTTCGCCAAGAACTGAGTTTAATTGTTTTCACGGCACATACACCCACATCTCGACAGGGTGCAGGTGCTGATGGTGGCAATGTTTGTATGTACTCACCTATAGCGGCGTGGTGTGTTGCAGGTGGTTTATGTTACTGCATTGTGTTAGTGTCAGCATATTACAACAGTGAGGATTGTCTTTTCATGGCATTTTTTTTTTTTTGTTGCTTTTCAGGTCACGTCACAGCTCTCCCTTCTCAGTTGATTTGGTCAATCACATCTTGTGCTTTGATAGTAGAAGAAAAAAAAAAAATTCACATTACGGGTGGATTTCCCATTAGGTTACGGGCTCTGCTACTTGACGTTTTATTTTTTAGGTGGTTATAGGTTCAGAAGGTTGGGTAAATCATTTTTCATCAGTTTGCGGTCTCACAACATCAGACCTGACCCGTCACTCAGGCCTCGGCGGTTTCAACCATTTCGTTGGTTCTGATGCCTGTAGGCCTCATGTCAGTGTCGGCATACTACCACAGTCAGGATCATCATTGCATGTCATTTTGCTTTTCAGGTCACGTCACAGCTCGCCATTATCAGTTGGTGTGGTCAATTACATCTTTTGCTAAGGTAGCAGGAGAAAAAAAAAATTAAAAATAAAGGGGCATTTAAAGAATGAAAAAAAAGGGCGTTAAAAAAAAAAAATTACAACAAAAAATTATATGAAAAATAAAGAATATATAAAACTTTATCAGCTTACAAACTCGCTACTTGACATTTCTTCAAAGACTGCTATATAGGTTCAGAGTGTTGGGTAAGTCACATTTACATCAGTTTGCGGTATCACAACGTCAAACCGAACACGTCACTCAGGTCACGGCGGTTTCAACTATTTTGTTTTTCTGATGCTTCCGCTGGCACTGGTTTTGTTGCCATTTCTTGGCCCTCAATATAATCATTTTCTTTCTGACTTTCCATTCAGGGTGCCCGGTTCGTATCTTTCAGCAATTACTGGCAGCAGTAACAGACCTAGGCCTTGCGAGTACTCTGTTGGGGTTCCCACGGCCCACTCGCCACTGGTATTGGGCGCGAGTATTCCCAAGGCGAATTTGATCTCGAATATCGTGATTTCGAGATTTGCGGATATGTCGAATACATGACCCCATATTCTCAGTTACGTATTTTCACTCTTGAGATGGATAGTGAGTGATAGGGAAACTGTATCTTGAAATGTAAAAAAAAAATAAAAATTCCGACATAATTTCCCCAACCTTAGTTACTTCTTTTACAGTTTCCACTATTCCTGTCAGAGTAAAGAATTAATAGGTAAACTGTTCTGCATATGTTTGTCACTTGAATAATCGCATTAATCTATTCGTGGTTTGTATTCCCTTACCTACCTAGCGTTGACAGGTCGTGTCAGACTCTAATACGCTGAATGTATTGCGAAAATTCGTGTATGTCTTTTTGCACACTTCCATTCGCACAGATGACTCCTGCCATTTCAAGCTTTCAATACTCGTAAAGCTGTTTAAACATTAATAATAATGAACAGATTCTATCCGCATGTGAATATAACTTAAAATAATTAATCGCAAGTCATGATATTGAATGCGAAATAGCGAATATTGCTAAATCACGAATGTGATGTGGGTTGTCCGTCGGATGTCGCAAGGTCGAATGTGGGTCTTTGTGCACGTCACTTCTCACCAACTCTCAGTCGTGTGACATGTACGTATGCCGGTGTCCAATTTAGGGTTGAAACCGACAGCTATCGGGCCTTCCCTTCAGGTGAGTTGCGGCATATGCTGCCTCTAGGTACGAAAGTTCAGTGGCGATCTGCATGTTCATTAGTTTCATACCTCAATCTAGTCGAGAGACATTCTTGCTTTCCAGAGGTTGGTCATGTTAGTGTTGTTGCTGCAACTGGTTTCATTGCCATTTTTGGCCCCCAATATAATCATTCTCTTTCCAACAGGGTGCCCGGCTTCGTGTCTTTCAGCAATTACTGGCAGCAGTAACAGACCAAGACCTTGAGAGTACTCCGTTGCGGTCCTCAGGGCACCACTCACCACCTCTCAGTTATGCGGCATGTCCGTATTCCGGTGTCCAATTTTAGGGTTGAAACCGACAGCCATCGGGCCTTTCCTTCCGGTCAGGTGCAGCATGTGCTGCTCCTGGGAACAAAAGTTCTGGCCCATGTTATCCGGAAATTTGGAGCTCTGCATGTTCCATAGGTACATACCTCAACCTAGTCGAGAGGAGTTCTCACAAAATCTAAAGGTTAGTCATGTTAGTGTTGTTGCTACGTACTTGTGTATTATTTAGTTGTTGGTTTTTGGCCCCCTTCAGGCATTCCTCCTACGCAGCGGTTACGGCACAACTCAAGCCGCTTAGTTTAGTTAGGTAGGCAGGTAGACGGTTACGTGTCATGTAGCCCCGACCACAAGTTAGAAGGACAGTTTATTGGCCTATATTTGTGGGAGGAACATAAGTAATACACTTATACCAGGCAGGTGCCTCCCCTGGGTGTGTCAACGGTGCTGCGTACCCTCCCAACTCGCCCTTCTTTTTGGTAAACACCTTGCAGAGTATGCCCTCCTTCAGGCATTCTTCCTACGCAGGGGTTATGGCACAACTCAAGCCGCTTAGTTTAGTTAGGTAGGCAGGTAGAATATATATTTATATTAGTTATATTCGGTAGTTATAATTTATTAATTCATACTTAAAGGGGTTGCCTGCTTTTTTATATTGATGACCTATCCTCAGGATTAGGATTGAGCGAAGCATACTTTGGATCATAAATCCGAAGTCGCTTCATTCAAAACTTAGTTTGAATGCTTCACCGGGTCCTGTCTTCGTACAGCATTAAAATGTATGGGCTTCGCTGATGTGAAATTTATTAAGGGAAGAACCTCTGGATTCAATTATACAACTTGAAAACAATTTTAAAACTGCAATCCAAAGTCGGCTTTGGTACTGAGGTACTAGTCGGTATCGAAGCCAACTTCAGATCATAGTTTTTAAATGTTTTTTAAGATAAATAACAGAAGTCCGAAGCACTCGCCATTCAACTCTACTCCGGATAGATCATAGATATCAGATTCGCGGGGGTCGATTCCGGGTACCCGTGCCGATCAGCTGTTTGAAGAGAAAGCAGCACTTGTACGAGCACTGTCTTCTCTTCATTCTGTACCTGCTTGCTTTCACAACTGCAAGTTGTGACAACAAGTGAATAGGACAGAGCCGCCCCATAGAAGTGAAAGGGGATAGATCAATTGTAATTACACCTGCTCACCACTGTAGTTGCGACAGCGAGCATGTACACAATGATGGGAAGGCTGCACTCGCATGAGCACTGTGTTCTCTTCAAATAGCTGAAGATAACAAGACATTGCTATGACATGACATGAAAAATGTAAGCTTCCAGATATGAACCACTTTGTCATCTAGCATTCTCCAATATGACTCTGCAAAAGTACTGTAGGGAATAATATAGACAATGAGAAATATTAAATATTAAATTGAATTATAGTTTCCATTTCTACATAGAAATAGATAAATATAGAATATGTATGGACATTAGAACAAACCACATTGTCTACTCTCTCATTATCTTTACACCTTTTCACTACATTATTAAACTGACATTTCTTCATGTGTCTAGAGATAAACACAGTCATTAACAGGGTTTATTACAAGGAAATATTTATACGTTTTATTTGCCTTTGTGCGATGCAGTTATATGTTCTAAAGCATTTTTTGGCTTGTATTAATGGGAAAAAAACGGCTTATTAGCCGTAGTGTAGTGAAGGGCGAAAAGTACAGTCCTTTTTGTCGTGCATTAGTGGCAAAAGTAAAATATATTTGTCGCTTAGCGGTACAGTTATCTGTTTTATAGCCTTTTTTTCTGTGTATTAGTGGAAAAAGAAAAAAATATTTGCCACTCTGTGATGCAGTTATCTGTTTTAAAGCCCTTTTTTCATGTATTAGTGGAAAAAGAAAAAATATATCTTTTTTTAAAACCCTTTTTTCCATGTATTAGTTAAAAAAGAAAAAATATCTTTGCCGCTCAGCAGTGCAGTTATCTGTTTTAAAGCCTTTCTTCCATGTATTAGTGGAAAAAGAAAAAATATTTTTGCCGCTCAGCGGTGCAGTAATATATTCGGAAGTCATGCCATGTATTAGTGGCGAAATAAAAATATACTTGCCGTCCAGCGTTGCATATATCTGTTAAAAATCCTGTTGTGTGAAAGTAGAAAAAAATTGGGCCTAATTGACTTTCTGTGGTGCAGTGATATATTAGGAAGCCCAGTTTGCCATGTATTAGTGGCAAAATAAAAATATATTTGCCGTCCAGCGTTGCATACATCTGTTGAAAAGCCTGTTGTGTGAAAGTAGAAAAAAACTTCGGCCAAATTGACGTTCTGCGGTCCAGTGATATATTCTGAAGCCCTGCTTGCTGTGTATTAGCGGTGAAATAAAAATATATTCGCCGTCCAGCGTTGCATATATCTGTTGAAAAGCCTGTTGTGTAAAAGTAGAAAAATATGTGTCCCTAATTGACGTTCTGCGGTGCAGTGATATATTGGGAAGCCCAGTTTGCCATGTATTAGTGGCAAAATAAAAATATATTCGCCGTCCAGCGTTTTACTTCTCTGTTGAAAAGCTTGTTGTGTAAAAGTAGAAAGAAATTTAGGCCTAATTGACGTTCTGCGGTGCATTGATATATTCTGAAGCCCTGTTTGCAGTGTATTAGTGGCGAAAGAAAAATATTTTCGCCGTCCAGCGTTGCATATATCTATTGAAAAGCCTGTTGTGTAAAAGCAGAAAAAAATTTGGGCCCAATTGTCATTCTGCGGTGCACTGATATATTCTGGCAAAATAAAAATATATTCGCCATCCAGCATTCTACTTCTCTGTTAAAAAGCAGTGTATTAGTGGCGAAATAAAAAACATTTGATCTTACATTGGATTAATTGATCTAACAGTATGTCATGCAGAGAAGTGCCAGGCCGTGCACAGAGGAGTGGCACAGGCGTAGAGTTCACAGCAGACTAAGGGGGCATGGCAGCAGCGGTCGCAGCAAGAGGCCTGAGCTCCTGGTGTCATCTAGCGGTCGTGTCTTAACCAGCAACCCAGCGGTTCTTGAATAGTTGACTCGGTCATCCCCTTCGTCCCAAGTGACATCAGACACAAACCAGCCAAGAGTCAGTGGATTCCTCTGACAGGAAGCTTAGTTGACATGGCCCGGGAGCAGGCCCTGTGCCTTCACCTGTGCTCAACCTGCTTCTGTGCTTTTCTGTTCCCTCAGCCACAGAAGTATTATATGCTATGGGCTCAGCTCCACTTTTCAGCGAGGACGAGCTACTAGAGGAGAGTCAGCAGCTACTACTCAGCCAAGATCTGGAGGAAATATCTGCCGCTTCTGTCAAGTGGTGGGCAAGTAACATAGTAACATAGTATATAAGACGGAAAAAAGACACTTGTCCATCCAGTTCGGCCTGTTTCCTACAAGTTGATCAAGAGGAAGGCAAAAAACCCCTGTGAGGCAGAAGCCAATTTTCCCCACTTAAGGGGAAAAAAATTACTTCCCGACTCCAATCAGGCAATCAGAATAACTCCCTGGATCAACGACCCCTCTCTAGTAGCTATAGCCTGTAATATTATTACACTCTAGAAATACATCCAGTCCCCTCTTGAATTCCTTTATTGTACTCACCATCACCACCTCCTCAGGCAGAGAGTTTCATAGTCTCACTGCTCTTACCGTGAAGAATCCTTTTCTATGTTTGTGTACAAACCTTCTTTCCTCCAGACGCAGAGGATGTCCCCTAGTCACAGTCACAGTCCTGGGGATAAATAGACGATGGGAGAGATCTCTGTACTGACCCCTGATATATTTATGCATAGTTATTAGATCTCCCCTCAGTCGTCTTTTTTCTAAAGTGAATAAACCTAATTTTGATAACCTTTCAGGGTACTGTAGTTGCCCCATTCCAGTTATTACTTTAGTTGCCCTCCTCTGAACCCTCTCCAGCTCGTCTATGTCTGCCTTGTTCACAGGAGCCCAGAAGTGTACACAGTACACCATGTGTGGTCTGACTAGAGATTTGTAAAGTGGTAGGACTATGTTCTCATCACAGGCGTCTATGCCCCTTTTGATGCAACCCATTATCTTATTGGCCTTGGCAGTAGCTGCCTGACACTGGTTTTTGCAGCTTAATTTGCTGTTTATTAAAATTCCTAGATCCTTTTCCATGTCAGTGTTATTGAGTGTTTTACCATTTAATATGTACGGTTGACTTGTATTATTCCATGTGCATAACTTTACATTTGTCTGTGTTAAACTTTATCTGCCATTTCTCTGCCCAAGCCTCCAATCTATCCAGATCCCTCTGTAGCAGAAAACTGTCCTCTTCAGTGTTAATTACTTTACACAGTTTAGTGTCATCTGCAAAAATAGATATTTTACTGTGCAAGCCTTCTACAAGATCATTAAAAAATATATTGAAGAGAATAGGGCCCAATACTGATCCCTGAGGTACCCCACTAAAGACAGTGACCCAATCTGAGTATCTACCGTTAATAACCAGCCTCTGTTTTCTGTCACTCAGCCAGATTTTCTCCCAGACCGAGCATCCTCATTTTATATACTAACCTTTTATGAGGTACAGTGTCAAATGCTTTGGAGAAGTCCAGATATACATCTATTGATTCGCCGCTGTCAATTCTAGAACTTACCTCCTTATAGAAGCTGATTAAATTAGTTTGGCATGACTGATCCCTCATGAAGCCATGCTGATATGGCGTTATTTGTTTATTTTCATTGAGATACTCCAAAATAGCATCTCTTAGATGAAGAGTACTGATGAGGAGAGTGGCGTGGGAGCTGATATTGCGAGCGGTCAGGCTCCTGACCCAGAGACGGCTGAGGAGGACATCAGTGACATGCAGACAGTACTCAATGGTAATTATGTAGCTGATCGAACTTGGAAGCCGGGTGAAAAAGGGGCTTCGTCATCATCGGGAGAAGAGGGTGGCAGCTTGCCCGTGAGCCAGCAGCTGAGACAGCAAGTTGATAGAGTAGCTTCAGCTGTAGGGTTGCAGTGGGAGGTCCGGAGAATTATAGATGCCCAGGTTCACGGAGGCAGCATCGGGAGCAGTCAATCAGTGTGGAGTGTTGGGGGTAAAATCACGGCCCTGCATCAACATATGCAGCATCACCATAAAGTGGCCTGGGAGAACTGTGTCTGCGATCTGGTGGTCTAGCCTGCCGCAGCAACCGCTGCATCACCCAGTGGCACGCCACACCACATTTCAGGCAGTCAATGCTCCACACCCTCAGCCAAAGGGAGCTGTCTGTCTTTCCCATCAACTCCTGGTCCTGATGCTCCTGCTCCTCCTCCTCCTACTCCTCGTCAGTCATTCCGTCAGCAATCGATCACCGAAGCGATTGCCAAGAGACAACAGAATGCATGCACGCATCCAACGGCGCAGAAGCTTAATGTGCTCCTGTCTTAGTTGCTGGTGCTGCAGTCCCTCCCATTACAAGTGGTGGTCTCTGCACCTTTCAGAGAACTGATGGCTTGTGCCGAGCCGAGCTAGAGAGTCCCAAGCCGTCATTTATTTTCCAAAAAGGCAGTACCAGCCCTGCTCACACATGTAGAACAGAAGGTGAGCCAGTCCTTGAGCCTGTCAGTGTCTGCCAAAGTGCACGGCAGCGCTGACATGTGGAGCTGTAACTACGGTCAGGGACAATTCATGTCCCACTGGGTGAATGTGGTTCCTACAGATGCCGCTTCCACGTTGCCATGCCGTTAGTCCTGTGAAAATGTCCGCCTCTGCCTCCTCATCCTCCACCGTGTCCTCAGGGGCACTCCAGCATACCACATGTGCAGGGCACGACAGTGTCATGCTGTTCTAGACCTCGATTTCCTGGGCGAATGGAGCCACACAGAGGAGGAACTGCTTTGTGTCCTTCGTCAAGCAATTGAAACCTGGCTTTCTCAATGACAACTCAAAATCAGAACCATGGTGACCGACAAAGGTAAGGACATTATGTCAGCGCTGCATCAAGGAGGGCTGAGCCATGCGCCCTACATGGCACACGTGTTCAATCTGGTTGTCAAGCGCTTCCACCCATCTTCAAAATATCCCAACGATTTCTTAATGATTCAAGCAGACAGAAGTACTCCCCTGTGTAACTTCGATGTCAGCCAGTGGCAGCTCATGCGTGACACCTGCCCTTTGCTTATGCCCTTTGAGGATGCCACGTTATTTGTCAGTCGCCAGGACTACAGGATAAACAATGTAATTCCACTGCTTCATGTCCTGGAACAGATGCTGGTAAATCTGGCTGGTCAGGGAACTGGAGACATGGCGCCTAGATCTCACAGCCAACATGAGCCCTGTGGGGGCTGAACTGGAGGAAGGGAAGGACATTGGATCACAAGCAATATGTAGCGAAATGGGTGATTTTTCTACACAGATGACAGGAGAGGAGGAGCAGGACCAGCCAGAGGAGGACACAGACACACCGTGGCAGTATGCAGTGGAGACGGAGGCAGGGAGTCCCTCTGAGTCACTTGCACAAATGGCCTGATGCATGCTCACTTGCTTGCGTAGTGACAGCTCAATTGTCACCATTTGGCAGAGGGATGACTTATGACTCCTTACCTTGTTGGACTATCGCTCCAGGTCCAAAATGGGGGCCTTTTTTACTGCCACTGAGAGGAAGGACAAACTGAACTACTAGAGAGACATCCTATGTAGTGAGTTGGCCGTTGCCTATCTGCGCTATCGTCCATCCTCTTGCAGGTCTGACCGGGGGTGCCCTCTGCGCTCACTTTCCACTGCCATGGCTGCTGGGGAGGGGTGGGGAGGCAGGAGCAGTACCTGCTGTATCAGTAGCTGCCTGAGTCTAGAGTCGCTGATGAGCAGCTTTCTTCACCCGCATAGTGAAGAAACTACTCACCAGCAGCTAGACATAGAGCAGAACCTGAACCAGCAGGAGGTGGCATACTTGTAGTGCACCATACCAGCCGTCATTGAAAATCCATTGTAATACTGGGCAACCAAACTGGATTTGTGGCCGCAACTGGCAGAGTTTGCTCTGGAAAAGATGTCCTGCCCGGCCAGTAGTGTGGCATCAGAGAGGGTGTTCAGTGCGGCAGGGGCCATAGATACCCCAAGAAGAACTCGCCTGTCCACCAAAAATGTGGAGAGACTGACTTTAGTCAAGAGGAATCAGGTGTTGATCATCCAGGATTTCCACCCACCAATGCCTGATGCATCAGAGTGGATCATCCATGCTGCTTCACCCAAACCTTGACAAAAGAGACCGATTTCTTCTGCCTACCTGCCTCAGCTACTATTCTGATGCTGGCACCCACCTGATGCCACACATCTGATGCCAAGTGCTTCTTCTTACACCCACCATCGTCAGTGGGTACTGTTATTGCCACCCACCTCCACACTCTGGTGACATGCCCTTCTGTGGCCTCCTCCTGATGCTGCTGCTGCTGTTGCCACCTCCACACTCTGTCATTGTGCCCCTCTGTGGTCTCATGATGCTGCCGCCACCTCCAGACTCTGTCATTGTGTCACTCCTGATGCTGCCACCTCCAGACTCTGTCATTGTGCCACTATGTGACCTCCTGATTAAGCCGCTATCTACACAGTCTGTCATTGTGCCACTATGTGCCAAAGAAGAACTCGCCTGTCCACCCAAAATGTGGAGAGATTGACCTTTGTCAAGATGAATCAGGCATGGATCAGCCAGGATTTCCACCCACCAATGCCTGATGCATCAGATTAGATCATCCATGTTGCCTCACCCAAACCTTGATAAAAGAGACCTGTTTCTTCTGGCTACCTGCCTCAGCTACTATTCTGATGCTGGCACTCACCTGATGCCACACATCTGATGCCAAGTGCTCCTTCTTACAGCCACCATCATCAGCGGGTACTGTTATTGCCACCCACCTGTGGTCTCTGTGGTCTCCTGATGCTGACACCTCCAGACTCTGTAATTGTGCCACTATGTGACCTCCTGATTCTGCTGCTACCTATGCACTCTGTCACTGTGCCTCTCTGTGGCCTCCTCATGCTGCTGCCACCTCCACAATCTTTCATTGTGCCACCCTTTGGCCTCCTCCTGATGCTGCTGCCACCTTCAGGCTTTCTCATTGTGGCAATCTGTGGTCTTCTTATGCTGCCGCCACCTCCAGACTCTGTCATTGTGCGATTCTCTGACCTCCTGATGCTGGCGCCACCTCCAGACTCTGTCATGGTGCCACTCTGTGGTCTCCTGATGCTGCTGCAACCTTCAGACTCTGTCATGGTGCCACTCTTTGACCTCTTGATGCTGCCACCACCTTCAGGCTCTGTCATGGTGCCAGTGTCCTGCCCGCCCAATAGTGTGGAATCCGAGCGGGTGTTTAGTGAGGCGGGGGCTATAGTTACCCCAAGAAGAACTCGCCTGTCCACCTAAAATGTGGAGAGACTGACCTTTGTCAAGATTTCCACCCACCAATGCCTGATGCATCAGATTAGATCATCCATGCTGCCTCACCAAAAACTTGACAAAAGAGACCGGTTTCTTCTGGCTACCTGCCACACATCTGATGCCAAGTGCTCCTTCTTACAGCCACCATCATCAGCGGGTACTGTTATTGCCCCCACCTGTGGTCTCTGTAGTCTCCTAATGCTGCTGCCACCTCCAAACTTTGTCACTGAGCATTCTGTGACCTCCTAATGCTTCCGCCACCTCCAGACTCTGTCATTGTGCCACTATGTGGTCTCCTGATGCTGCTTCCACCTTCAGACTCTGTAATTTTGCCACTCTGTGGCCTCCTGATGTAGCTGCTGCCACCTCCACACTCTGTCATTGTGCCACTTTGTGACCTCCTGATGCTCCCGCCACTTTCAGACTCTGTCATTGTGCCAATCTATGGTCTCCTGATGCTGCTGCCACCTGCACACTCTGTCATTGTGCCATTCTGTGACTTCCTGATGCTGCCGTCACCAACAGACTCTGTTATTGTGCCACCTTCTCATGCTGTTCCCACCCTCCCCACTTCATGACTGGGCCTCTATTTTGCCTTTTTGGCTTGGCTGACATCATCTTTTATTTGACCCATTTTCTGATCTGTCAGAAGGAAGGAAAAACAAGACGTACAACGGATCCTCTGTGTAGCAGCTGTAAGGCCTGTATGGTCCCATCAGAATTGGCTTGTGATTTGGTAGCCAAAAGCCGGAGTGGGTACAAAACACAGAAGACATGCAAATATTCAGCTCACGTGTCATCTTTGTTTTGGATCCACTCCTGTTTTTTTGGCATTTGCAATACTGATGCATTACTGACCAAATGCCGACCGAGTGAAGGCGGATGCTCAACAGACAGGATCTATTTTTGGGGGGGTTATTGTTCTGATGGATCAGAGAAAGGGCTAAATAATCTGTGACGTCGACAAAAACTTACTGCTGACACCCTCTCCACTCTGTCGGTGGGCTCTACTTGTGTAAGCGTTTATGTCACGAGTTGGAGGTCCCGCGAAAGACCTCCGCGTCGTTTCACAATAAGGTACGGTCTAAACAGTGTTTAATGTAACAATGGAAAACAATGGAGAAACATAAGCTCTACGTACAGTCAATGCAGTGGGAGCAACCCCCACTGTGCCACTGTCTAGTAATACTCCAGAGGGGCATGACTAAGCAACTCCTGGTGTTCACTAGGGCCCCAGATGGTAGGGATAGGCTTTGCCGCAGGAAGTTGCCAGGGTCCACTCTGGAGCGTGAACTAGACAGTGACCACAGGAGCGAGTGACAACTGGTACAAGAATGTACCGACGGTACAGAGCAACATACCATACACAGGGAACACGAACGGGAGTTCAGGCAAGGACACAGGAGTGGCAATGGACAGAGAAGGTCTTGCTCCACCAGTGGGAACTGCGTGGGCTTGCCCAAGCACTCTGCAGCAAGGAAGCTGTAAGAGCTTGCTGAACAGAGAACATGCACAGAGACGAATGCTCCCCCTCCGAGGAACGACAGACCCCCTTTCGGAGGGGACAGGAAACATAGCAAGGCAAGACATAACAGAACAGGCGAACTCAAAGCAGAGACACAGGAGTACGGACAACATAGCCATGAACGACAGGCAGAGCAACAACAAGCAGAGTACAACAACAGTGCATCAACAATTAACAAGTAGGGGAACCTACAGAGAACAGACGGACACGGATCCCATGGGTCAGCAGCATGGGAGACAGTACACACCAGGAGCAGGACAGGACAAACACACACCAGGAGAGCTGACCCAGAACTGAGGCAACCTCAGCCTTAAATACAGGTTCCATGGGTGTAGCAAAGAAGCCACACCCATGGAGCCAACAAACACAGATGGGAGTTAACCCATACAATACCACAAACAAGCACACTGGAACGAAGCTGCAGCGAGGAGCTGCAGCACACGAATGGACGGAAGGTCACGGCCGGAAACAGCGGCCGTGACAGTTTAATAGAACAGGTTCTGTAGACCTCTATGTGGAATCAGCTGACGATGGTGTAGAAGGAGTGCGCTTCTTCTTGGCGCTAAAATCGACCTGTATGGCTGAGTTCATACTTGAGTTATTTGGTCAGTTTTGGCCCCGTGACTGCCCAAATAAGTGAAGTGTGCAGTGACTCTAAGAGTGACGCCTGTCATCTTCATGTCATCAGTAATGAAGGGCGCGAATATTCAAATTGAGAATTTTATTCGCGAATATTGCCATTTTGAGAATTTACGAATATTTAGAATATAATGATATATATTTGTAATTTTTGAATATTCTAGATTTTTTATCATCTGAACTCATGATCCCTCCCTGCTTCTTGCTTGTGGGCCAATGAGAAGGCTGCAATGTCTTTGTCTGAGCTTAGCAACATCCCTAGCAACCAATAGGAAATTTGCTTACCCCTTTAGTATATAAGAATCCCCCGCAGCACCCATTGTATGCAGTATTTTGCAGATCTGAGAGAGACAGCAGTGTTATTGTTGTGCTCTCTGTTTTCCTGTGTCATTACATTATATATATATATATATATATATATATATATATATATATTACAGATAGTTAGTGGGAGATAGTCAGTGTAGGTTAGATAGTGATACAGTGTAGGTTCTGCTGTTCATACATACATGCTACATACATAGTGCTATATGTATGTATGCTACATACATGCAAGCATAGTGCTGTGATGTCACGAGTTTACAACAATACTTAGTGCACCAATCACTAATATGTAGTCAGACCTGTTAAAATGTGAAGTTGCAGATATTGCGCCAAAATATTCGCATCATTAGTGCTGATTTTGCAATTGAAAATATATTGGAGCACTCTATCTGCATCTAAAGCTATTGTAATGTTCTGCCGTGCCAACTACTTTCTCCCATCTCAGGAAACTTCCAGTAGCTTGAAAAATTCAGCTATAGTGACCCATGCCTGTATTGCGCGCACATTTCACGCATATTACATTGCCAATTTTCGCAAACAAGAAAATAATGTATGACGAATATTCTACGAAATATTCACAAAATATCGCAAAAACGAATATTGCCCCTGCCGTTCATCACTATACCAAAGCAAACTCCCTATGCGTGTTACTGCAAGGCACAGTGTTCTACACCATTATAAAAGCTCTCTGCAGCCAGGAAATAGATGTTTTTCAACTAAATTCGGCTCAAAAAAATTCGGGTCGAATCAAATTTTTCCCAAAAAATTCAGCAAACCAGCAAATCGAATTTTTGAAAAATTCGCTTATCTCTTGTTATGTCTACAGAGCTGTGTGAAGACTCATTTTTTTATGGGGCAATTTGTACGTTTTATTGATATCATTTTGGAGTGTGTATGATTTTTGGATCACTTTTTATTACATTTTTTGGGGAAAATGAAGAGACAAAAAAATGGTGAATCAGTCATTTAATTTTTTTTTCTGTTATGTCGTTGTCCACGTGTTATTAACATTTTTGCATTTAATTAGTATGAGAAGCAGTGATGCCTATGATGTTTATTTTTTATTGTTTATTTTTATTTTGGGGAAAGGTGGGATGATTAAAATTTTTATATATTTTTTAAAACTTTTCTTAACTTATTTTTTTTACAAGGGCCTGACATCATGCAATCATTAGATTGCCATTTCTATTCAGTAATGGGATTTACTCCATTATTGAATAGAAAATTCAGTATATTCCAATGAAGTGCTATCCCCTGCAGGCCTGCATTGGAATATTACTGTGATAGGCATCCATCTCCAGTCTATCATTACAAAGAAACAGCTTCCCCAATCTCAGAGAGGGGCAACTGTTCCAGGATCGGAATCTGATTGGTTAACTGTCTGCTATCGATGTTATCGCTGATATTAGCCCTGGGTCTATGCGGTTTAAAACAGCAGAAACCCGGCACTATATTTACAGTGACGACTTCTGCTATACATGTATGGGGCAGGTCATGAAGTGGTTAATATTTTAAAAAATTCTTTATCCAGAGCCATACCTTATTAAATAAATAACACAAGTTTTTAATATGATGGCAATTCTATATTCCAGTAACTGAAAAATACTCTTGACATCCTTCATATACATTTTGCACCATGTAGGACAAAAAAAGGGGATTCATCTCATTTGTGAGATGGTACTGCATCTGAGAGGCAATTAAATAATACTTTGCATTTGGAACACACAATCCTCCCTTTTTCTGAGGAAAATTAAGAAAAATCTGACTCTCTTTCTGTCTCATATAATATATAATAATTGACACTATGATCTTAAATATAGATTCATTCAACCATATTGGACTGCCATGTGGTGCAATTAAAAGACATCTGGTGCAAAATTGGGAGTAAAAAAAAGGTCTAGCCATGCATCATATTTATTCATCAGTCTGAGCCACTATGATAAATCTGATGAATGTCGAGAAAGCCTAAATGTATGCCTTTTATAGGATTAGTAAATCTGTCCTAATGTTACCTCTGTTAGTGTGGGTTCACATCAGCGTTATGGATTCAGTTTTTGTTTTCTGTGATAACATGGTTATAATGGAAAATAACGAAATCCATAATATCGGAATCCAAGTCAGAACCAAAGCCTTTAAGAGACATTCCATTTTGATCCATCATAATAGAAGTTTATGGGAATTATAACGGATCCGTCGGGTTGCCGTTATTCAAGACGTTAAACAAAGTCCTGTCGACAGGACTTTTTTTCCGTCTTGCATAACGGGAATCAGATGGATCCGTTATGATTTCCATAGACTTCTATTATGACGGAAAGCAAAACGGAATGCCTTTTAAAGGCTTCCGTTTTGACTTCCGCCATAATACAAGTCTATTGGCAGCATAACGGATCTGTTCTGGTTTCCGTTATGCAGGACTTGACTCCTGCATAATGGAAACCAGGACAGATCTGTTATGCTGCCCATAGACTTGTATTATGACGGAAGTCAAAACAGAATGCCTCTTATGGATTCCTTTATTTTCTTGTTGTAACCATGTTAAAACGGAAAACAATTATGGAATCCATAACGGTGATGTTAACAAGCCCTTACCTGAATGGAAGGTGTGTAAGTAGCTAACTTCCAGTATCACCATTGTTCATTCTCCTTTCTTTTGTACAACACAGTTTAGGAAAAGTTGGTAAATAGTATAAAACAAAGTGGAGAAACCTTCAAAATATACATGTCTGGAATCTAGGATTTAGCAATTATACCCCTGATTTACAGCAATGGCACACACTAGAACACCATTCTACACCTGCAATCAATATACTCAATGCACCAGCTGCATGGGGCTTCACAGTCTGTAGCAGATCACAGCATGCTCTTTTTTATTTTACTTTTGTGAGTTTTAGCTGTCTTTGCGCTATGACATTACCCTTTAGGAGTTTGCCAAAATGACATCTAAATATGCTTGCTAATAAGAGTGAAAAACTTCTTCAGCTACTTGACTTCAACATTCAATGTTCATAAGGCACTCAATAGTGGTATCTCCATCCAGGAACACATGGGGACTTTCTATATAGTTGAATGCTTGTTGCCAGTCTTATATTATGAATGAATGCATCTGGGTGCAAAGATAACATTATATATTCTCTACACAGCTGCTTGGCAACTTCTGTTCAAGTGTTCTCCACCAGAAATTCATCATATTGTGTTTCACCAGGCTTTATTCCAGACCTCACATCTGCTTTTAATGCATACATGGTGGTTTCTTGAACATTTATGGTTCACTTCATACCATACATTGATTATTTAAAAAATCTAAATATAAAAATTGTTAGGGTTCATTTTCATGTAGAATAATTGACAGTATTCTCTAGAGTAATAGGTCTTAACTTAACTAGCTTTTGTACATGGGAAAACACTGCTGGTAATGGTTTTGGAGGTGGTGGCCATTGACAAATAATCTCTCCTTACCCTTACTGATTCTTCTCTATTTTTGTATCTTCCTAGTGTTCTTGTGACTACTGATAGCATGATGCAGTACTTGTAGCCCAATCAGGTTGCACAGGTAGTCCTGAACGTCCAGACTTTAGCAAGAATTATTATCATAATGCCCCCCAGCACAGTCTCAAGACCATGGTGATGGACATGAGACATCATACAAGCAGAGCTGGAAATGGCCTTAGATGGACATCAACCTAGCATCAGGATCAGTGTCAATACCTTTGTGCAAGGAGGAACAGAAGAAGCACTGCTAGAGCCCAACAACATGAACCCCAGAGGGCTACTGGTTTGCATGTTTCTGACCAAACCACCAGAAAATGCCAGATTTGGCAGGTCCACCATTCACCATTCCATCGCATAAGAGAACAGGTTCACACTGAGCACATGTGACAGTTGTGAAAGAATCTAGAGACATCATGGTGAGTGTTATGCTACCTGTAACATCATCTAGCACAATCATTTTGATGATAAATCTGTATGGCGTAGGAGGCTTATCATTGTCATACAAACCCATCTTGATACTGCTACAGGGGATAAGCAGTTTGTGAATGATTAAAGTATTGATGCCATTGACTGACCCTCACATTCCCCAGACCTTAATCAAATTAAGAATCTCTGGAACATTCTGTATCAGTGAATCTTACTCTACCAAATAACACCACAGACTTTCCAGGAACTCATTGATGCCCTAATCCAGGAGATCCCATATTGCGTGAGGTATATAAGGTAATAGTGGTTGTGTCTGCAGTACTAGATATATATATATGAGTGAGATATAAGTAAAAATATGGAATGGGGGGCAAATGAAGAGAAAGGAGGAGCACCTCCTCTTACCACTACATTCTAGTTTCAGTGGAGAGCTCATGATTCTCCATGCTGTCAGGAGATGAAGGACCTGTGATAATGCTCTGTGCAGTTTTTTAAATAGATGTACAGGACCTTTGATGCTGATGATGAAGATAATGTCATCACAGGTAATGGCAGATTCTCCGATCTAACCTTTGAAGTACACCATGCTCTGTGTAGTTCCTTTATTAGATGTACAGGACATATGATGACACTATCAGAAGTCTTTTAGCTTTCCCCACTGATAATAGGAATACTATATTGGAGCTGGACAATACTGAGTGTAATTAGCGGGTGGGGCCATTCGTTCCCTGCAGGACCCTTTTCCCCACGGGCCCCATAACTGATGCATAGTCTGCCTCTATTGGAGGTAAGCCACTGCCTGTATAAAGCTTCCCATTAGATCTTCTTCCTGATATGCACCCCGTGGCCATCTGTGTCAGGCTGTTTTTTTTTCCAGCTTTCAGATGCCTCTGTAAGTAGATTCACATCTGCTTACATCTATCAATGTTCAATATATGAAAATACATTTCTCAGGTGCATTACTCCATATCATTGTATGCATATATCTTGTGTTTGTATTTATGGCTTCATTTATTCCAGTCCATGTTTTTTATATTGTTTTATACTGGTCGACCCCAGTCTAGATTTTAACTATATTTTCCCCTACTAATTGATGAAAATTAATATACAAAATAATTCATTTTTGTGGCTACTGAGGAAGGGGCCTGGAGCCCTAAAACAAATCTAGCTTAATATAGCAGGAGACCTGTATTCTGGAAGTACAATCCTGACATCACAATTTGCTTTATGCAACAGCTCTGATCAGCGCAACAGTGATAAAAGAAAAACACCATCGAACAAACCTATAGAAAGACATCAATCTTGAGGTTATTAGTGATGAGCGGCAGGGGCAATATTTGAATTTGCGATATTTCGTGAATATTTGGGTGAATATTCGTCATAAATTTGCGAATTCGAGAACTTGTGATTATTTTCTTGATTTCGATAATCGGCAATGTAATATGCGTGTATTGCACACAATACAGGCGTGGGTCATTACTGTTACATTTTTCAAGCTGCTATAAGTTTCCTGAGACTGGAAAATTGGTTGGCACTGCAGAACATTACAATGAGTGCTCCAATATATTCGCGATTGCGCAAATGGGCAATTAATGATGCACATATTTTTGTGCAATACATGCAACTTCACATTTTAGCATGTCTGACTACATATTAGTGATTGGTGCACTAGTATTGTTGTTAACTTGACTGTAACATGTATGTATGGACAGCAGAAACTATCACACTACCCAACACCTGCACTGGAACCTATCAGCTACACTATATCACAATCTAACCTACACTGACTATCTCCCACTAACTATCTGTATTATATATGTTCTGTACAGGTCCTATATCCAATGTGCACTGCAAGCACAATACCATAGCTGTGGCACTACAGGACTCAGCAGTCTTCTTGTAAGCCAAGCGCATATGCCTGCCTGTCAGCCTCCACAGATGCCATGCTTGTAGCAGTAAGTCAGCAATATATCATATACAGATGCTCATAGAAGGACACTATTCCCATATTGAGGCAGTTATTGGAATATATACCACATCATGAGTAACAAAAATTATGTCTGGATGCGCAAATATCCACTGCAGTGTATGTCAAAGCACAAGTACTAACAACAACCTGGCAATAAGAGGTTTTGTAACATTGTTCATATCAAGTTACCTACTGACATTATTTAAAGTGAACACTGCTGTGTTTTAAAAAAAAAAATTCTATGTGGATCTATTGATATTCTAGGTCATTTGGACTCGGATACTAACTATATTATTCATATACATTTTTATTCTGCAATTTGAAGTATTTTGTGATTTCTTATATTTTATTCAAGTTTTTTAATCTTATTTACTACATCTTGGTGGCTAACAAACTAACTAAATTAGATATCATATGTCTAGAGGATCTCACATTTTTCCTATCTATTCTAGTAATTTGTCTGTTGGCTCCAGATGGCATATTGTTATTAAACCATATCCATATTGTATTCAAGTGAGACATTTTTGCACTACATTCACCCATTCCAAAATCCCCTGCAAGAAAAAACTAGTTTCTACAGTTCATAGGCTTATTGCCAGCACCCCAATAGCAGTCTGCTGCAAACGCTATGCAATTGCACATCATTTTATTCTAAAAACCATTTCAGTGGATTATAGATGTGTTAAATGCATTGCATTACCCTCAGTTCACACTTGCGCGTTTTACAGCGTGTTCGAACGCGCTGAAAAACGCCCGACGCATAAACAAGTACTTGAGCTTTTTTGGGGCGTTTGTTGCGCTTTTTGGCTGATAGACTTCAATGGGAACACGCAACGCTTGTATATTGCGCGTTTTTGACACTGAAAACGCGCGTTCGAAAGCGTGTTTATGAATTTGCAACATGCTGGAAAGGCCAAACCCCAGCTCTGATTGGCCAAACTTCATATAGACAGGGATATTTGGTCTTTGGACAACACTGCAGTCAATCACACAAACGCGTGTAAAACGCGCGTTTACTATTGCCAAAAAAGAGCACAAAAACGCGCGGAAAACGCGCGACAAAAACACTCGGAAAACACGCGTCTCAGAAACGCTCAGGTGTGAACCCAGGGTTATAGAAAACACATTTTATATACCCATGATATTGAACACATAGATTAAATACATTTTATCGCAAACGCTGCATTGTTATATTCTTGTTACTGAATGCATTACTGAATTACTGCATCAGGCTGTCTAGTTCAAAGACGTTTCACCACAAAAGTTGCAATTGTTTATATATATATATATATATATATATATACATACCAAAAAATTAAACAGCACCTCCTAGAGGTAATTTAAATGCAGGTGAAAGCTACACAGGCAACTATACAGCAAACTAGAGAAATAGCAGCACACTGCTGAATGCACTAAGAAGGTGTGAACAGGTGAATGTGTGAACAGGGTCAAATACATGACTGCCATACTTACTACAACATGGGGTAGAAGCTATTAGCGCATATAGTTGATCAAACATATGTTGGGCCCGTCTACCAAGCGGCAAGGTGGCTTCTAATCAGACGGGGACCTACGCTAACACAGAGTGTCCAACTCCACTATGATGTTGTGATAGTACTGATTAAAAGCACCACGCAGGTGGGCGGGTAAGTAGGAGTGCTAAGTTCCATAGAGGATGCCTATTCCTCATCTGTATATACATACCAAAAAATGAAACAGCACCTCCTCCTTATCGCAAACGCTGCATTGTTATATTCTTGTTACTGAATGCATTACTGAATTACTGCATCAGGTTGTCTATTCAAAGACGTTTCACCACAAAAGTTGAAATAGTTATATATATATATATATATAATATACATATATAAATATATATATATATATATATATATATATATATATATATATTACTGCAAACACTACATTGTTATATACATTTTAGTGAATGCTTCACCGTGTAGTTCAAAGACATTTCACCAGAAAAATTGCATTTTTATAGCTGTGTTATTGATTGCATATGAGGCAATTTACTGAGTGCTTCATGCCACTCTTTGATATAAAAAAGTTGCAAGACCCCTTATTCAGAATTTTTTACTGTCCATATGTAGAGATGAGCGAACACCTGGATGTTCGGGTTCGAGAGATTCGGCCGAACTTCCGGAAAATGTCCGGGTTCGTGATCCGAACTCAACCCGAACTTCATCCCGAACCCGAACCCCATAGAAGTCAATGGGGACCCGAACTTTTGGGCACTAAAAAGCCTGTAAAAGACTCCCGGAAAGGGCTAGAGGGCTGCAAAAGGCAGCAAAATGTAGGTAAATCCACTGCAAACAAATGTAGATAGGGAAATGAATTAAAATAAAATAAAATAAATAAAAATTAACCTGTAAAAGACACCCAGAGGGATAATATACCGCAATAAACGCATTGCGATTACAACTTTGAGCTAACGATCACCATGGGAACGCCTCCTCCAGTAGAATGTACTGTCGGATCTGAGAATTAAGTTGAAATCGCAATGCGATTCTTATATATTTGCTTAATCGCATTAGCGATTTCAACTTAGCATTGCTAATAATTCCATCCATATCGTTAACTTACTGAGTCAGTAAGTTAACGAATATGGATGGAATTATTTAGAATTAGCAATGCTAAGTTGAACGGCAATGCGATTAAGCAGATATATAATAACGCATAATCGCGTCTCGAATAGAACTTAAAGCTGTCACTTAGTCAGTTTTAGTATTGGTGTGTTGTAATAGAAGTTACATTCGTACGCGAATATAACTTAGAGCAATACAGTCAACTTTACACTGTTAGTTTTATTATCGCGATAATACAACTATTCAAGAATCGTGTACGCATGCGTCTGTACGTGTGTGCGTTACCTCGGATCGGATCGAGAGAGACGAGAGTGGAGATTGGTGACTGTCCCAGCGATTATGGCGAAAAGTAATTTCTCTAAAGAAGAGCTGGATTTCTTAATAACTGTAAGTAATTGAACTTAGTTAGTGTGTAATTCAGTAATGTGATTTAAACTTATTAATGATTTTTATTAGCCAAGAAGCCTGCAGGCCTTCACTGATCTCATAACTGCCTTACACTGTCACATGTCCTACTGCTTGGTGACATAAACTCATCACAGGCTTTAGCAGACTGCACAACTACATGAGTGATTAGTGAAAGACACTGTTAAAGGGGTGGCAATGTTCAAGTCACTTTTAAAGGGATGACGATGTTCAAGTCACTTTTAAAGGGATGGCGATGTTCAAGTCACTTTTAAAGGGGCGGCAATATTCAAGTCACTTTTAAAGGGATCGCAATGTTCAAGTCACTTTTAAAGGGATGGCGATGTTCAAGTGACTTTTAAAGGGCGGCAATATTCAAGTCACTTTTAAAGGGATCGCAATGTTCAAGTCACTTTTAAAGGGATGGCGATGTTCAAGTCAGTTTTAAAGGGATGGCGATGTTCAAGTCACTTTTAAAGGGGCTGCAGTGTTCAAGTCACTTTTAAAGGGGCGGCAATGTTCAAGTCACTTTTAAAGGGATGGAGAATTGGCGATGTTCAAGTCAGTTTTAAAGGGATGGCGATGTTCAAGTCACTTTTAAAGGGGCTGCAGTGTTCAAGTCACTTTTAAAGGGGCGGCAATGTTCAAGTCACTTTTAAAGGGATGGCGATGTTCTACTCTTTGACTGTTTTGATATTAAATGTTATTTTTGATGGTTCTTATGACTATGATAACTAATAATTGTATTTTAGAACTGTGGGATTACATGATTTAATTGTTATCTTGCAGGAAATGTTGGAGAAGGGGTACGACCGCAGAAGGTCAAGGGGCGAAAAGCAGGCCATAGTGCGGAGAATTGCTTTCCATCTGTGGCAGAAGCATGGGTGCACTCATCGGAAGGATGCGATTCTAAAAAGTGGTCAGATCTGAAGCGCCACAGGATGGATCTGATCACTAAGATCCGAGATAAATCTTTTCCAGGTACAATACTTATTTGCATAACTGAGCAGATAGATAACAATATGTTGGTGAGAGAAATAAGTATTTTTAACCCTTTACAATAAATCACTTAGTACAGTGGTGTTGAACTGATGGGAAAGGGTGCTAAAGGTGGCAATATGAGACCTCTTACTGGGCCACATATGTTTTTTGACTTTACACAGTTGACTTTGGCCCCTGAAGCTTGTCCAAACTCCTCGCACGTCTGGACGAGTGTAGACAACAAGCATCGATCAGGACAATTAGGCCACATGCCCAAATGAAGTCATAGACTCGAATCACTCTTGTTCCCTGGGGAGTGGCCCAACACCCAATAGCAGCAGTGAGTTGAAGCTGAACTTAATCAACGATGCTCAAAGGCAGAGTGCAGGGGGTACCCACAGGGTCCTGGTCCGGCAGGTCAAGGCAGACACTGATGATACTACACTTGATCTAAGCCAAAAGGAGAAGAAAGATAGGTGTAGTTAATTATTATGCCATCCAGACACTACCATAGATTAATTTGTGTACCTTTAACTGTAATTTGGTTTTACTTGTTTATCTTGGCATTTTTAAAAATTTGGTCATCATCATTACAGATGCTCCGCTTCCCAAAGTGAGAGCCAAGCTCTCTAAAAAGAAGAAGGCGGTGGAGGTGGAGGAGGAGACAGACCACTCGGACGAGGAGGAGCAGGAAGAGGCAGGGCCATCAGGCTATCGGGCCCATAGCCCACCTGCTGCAGTGGAGGAGGGTGATGACTCTGAGGAGGCAGAAGAGGAGATGGTCACTACCCCCGACAAGAAGGTAAATGGATGATGTGGATATTTTTATTTATTCAGTGTCCCAGAAAGCTAATGTTACGGGTGGGAGTACTGATTTCCATAACGTATCTAACTGACACATACATTTTTGGAAGTACGATATAACAAGCATGCAATATATAAATTTTTCTAAGAATATATTTTAACAAACTATATTATTTTTTTAAATGAAGAAAATATAATAAAACAGGCAACAAATAAAGTACAACACATAACAGTAATATAAAAAATAAACACTAAAAAGTAATTGATCAACATCAAAACCATTAACGTAACTACTAAGTCAATAACCCAAAACTAAAAGGAACTATTATTAATCCTACCTAAACCAATATATAACAGATTTCAAGAAAAAATATCATCTCAGCTTTATATAACAATTAATGATTGTATTTTAATGTACATTTCCAAATTTTATTTCATTTATTTTACAGCTGACAACATCATGTTAAAAAAATAAAAACAATGGGAAGGAAGCACCAGCTGCGAATGCAGCAGTTCAGGGAGCAGCAAACCAGGAAGATGAGGCAGCTCAAGATGCAGTTCTCCCACCAAATGCGAGCCATGGAGGAGGCTCATCTTAAGGACATCGATGATCTGCTGGAGGAGCAGAGAAAAATTGAAAAATTACCCTAATTTTTTTGGTTATTTATATATTTATGTTAAAAATAATTCTATTTTGTTAAAGATTATTTTATAAAACTATAATGTTAAATCAAATTTATTGCGTTTTGTTTGATTGGAAACAAAGGGTACAGATAGTGTTGCCCATATTAATAATTATTTTTCATTACTGTAATCTTTCAAGGGTTTCAAGTTCAACTGGTTTATGTGCTAGATCTGGTAAGGTTTTTGGTAAGGCTGTAAAACACACCCGGAAAGGGCTAGAGGGCTGCAAAAGGCAGCAAAATGTAGGTAAATCCCCTGCAAACAAATGTAGATAGGGAAATGATGAGTTAACATAAAATAAATAAAAATTAAACAATATTAATTGGAGTGAGGTCCCATAGCACAGAATCAGGCTTCAAGTCACCCACCAATGGAGAAGGTCACTTACTATTATTTCGACCCCAGCACCCAGACAAAGGAGAGAGGTCCCACAGCAGAGAATCAGGCATCATATCAACCACCACAGGAGTAGGCCACCATTTAGTTACTTTGACCCCTTCACCCAGACAGAAGAGAGAGGCCACACAGCACATATTCAGGCATCATATCAACCACCGCCAGAGAAGGACACTTTTAGATACTTTGACCCCTGCACCCAGGAAGAGGAGAGAGGTTCCACAGCAGAGAATCAGGCATAATATCAACCACCACAGGAGAAGCCACCATAAAGTTACTTTGACCCCTTCACCCAAACAGAGGAGAGAGGCCCCACAGCACATATTCAGGCATCATATCAACCACCACAGGAGTAGGCCACCATTTAGTTACTTTGACCCCTTCACCCAGACAGAGGAGAGAGGCCACACAGCAGAGAATCAGGCATCATATCAACCACCACAGGAGTAGGCCACCATTTAGTTACTTTGACCCCTTCACCCAGACAGAAGAGAGAGGCCACACAGCACATATTCAGGCATCATATCAACCACCGCAAGAGAAGGACACTTTTAGATACTTTGACCCCTGCACCCAGGAAGAGGAGAGAGGTTCCACAGCAGAGAATCAGGCATAATATCAACCACCACAGGAGAAGCCACCATAAAGTTACTTTGACCCCTTCAGCCAAACAGAGGAGAGAGGCCCCACAGCACATATTCAGGCATCATATCAACCACCGCAAGAGAAGGACACTTTTAGATACTTTGACCCCTGCACCCAGGAAGAGGAGAGAGGTCCCACAGCACAAATTCAGGCATCATATCAACCACCGCAAGAGAAGGACACTTTTAGATACTTTGACCCCTGCACCCAGGAAGAGGAGAGAGGTTCCACAGCAGAGAATCAGGCATAATATCAACCACCACAGGAGAAGCCACCATAAAGTTGCTTTGACCCCTTCACCCAAACAGAGGAGAGAGGCCCCACAGCACATATTCAGGCATCATATCAACCACCGCAAGAGAAGGACACTTTTAGATTCTTTGACCCCTGCACCCAGGAAGAGGAGAGAGGTCCCACAGCACAAATTCAGGCATCATATCACACACCACAGGAGAAGGCCTCTTTCAGTGACTTAGGCCTTTGGACCCAGACAGAGGAGAGAGGTCAGAGATTAGCTTCATATCCCCCAGCACAGCAGAAGACCGCTTTATTTGACTTAGGCCTCAGCACCCAGACAGAGGACAGAGGTAGCATGGTAGAGGTTATGGCTTTATGTCACCCTATAGTTTAACAGGCCACTTTCATCTAGTTAGGCCCCGGCGCCCAGGCATAATATCAACCACCACAGGAGAAGCCACCATAAAGTTACTTTGACCCCTTCGCCCAAACGGAGGAGAGAGGCCCCACAGCACATATTCAGGCATCATATCAACCACCACAGGAGTAGGCCACCATTTAGTTACTTTGACCCCTTCACCCAGGAAGAGGAGAGAGGTTCCACAGCAGAGAATCAGGCATAATATCAACCACCACAGGAGAAGCCACCATAAAGTTACTTTGACCCCTTCACCCAAACAGAGGAGAGAGGCCCCACAGCACATATTCAGGCATCATATCAACCACCGCAAGAGAAGGACACTTTTAGATACTTTGACCCCTGCACCCAGGAAGAGGAGAGAGGTCCCACAGCACAAATTCAGGCATCATATCAACCACCGCAAGAGAAGGACACTTTTAGATACTTTGACCCTGCACCCAGGAAGAGGGAGAGAGGTTCCACAGCAGAGAATCAGGCATAATATCAACCACTACAGGAGAAGCCACCATAAAGTTACTTTGACCCCTTCACCCAAACAGAGGAGAGAGGCCCCACAGCACATATTCAGGCATCATATCAACCACCGCAAGAGAAGGACACTTTTAGATACTTTGATCTCTGCACCCAGGAAGAGGAGAGAGGTTCCACAGCAGAGAATCAGGCATAATATCAACCACCACAGGAGAAGCCACCATAAAGTTACTTTGACCCCTTCAGCCAAACAGAGGAGAGAGGCCCCACAGCACATATTCAGGCATCATATCAACCACCGCAAGAGAAGGACACTTTTAGATACTTTGACCCCTGCACCCAGGAAGAGGAGAGAGGTCCCACAGCACAAATTCAGGCATCATATCAACCACCGCAAGAGAAGGACACTTTTAGATTCTTTGACCCCTGCACCCAGGAAGAGGAGAGAGGTCCCACAGCACAAATTCAGGCATCATATCAACCACCACAGGAGTAGGCCTCTTTCAGTGACTTAGGCCTTTGGACCCAGACAGAGGAGAGAGGTCAGAGATTAGCTTCATATCCCCCAGCACAGCAGAAGACCGCTTTATTTGACTTAGGCCTCAGCACCCAGACAGAGGACAGAGGTAGCATGGTAGAGGTTATGGCTTTATGTCACCCTATAGTTTAACAGGCCACTTTCATCTAGTTAGGCCCCGGCGCCCAGACAGAGGAGAGTTTCATTCAACTGTGGGTTACATAAAATTTGTATTAAATAAAGAAGTGGCCCGTAGTACAACAAGACATGTTTTAGGCAGTTATTAAGGACTACTCTGCACAAGGGAGGGACAGGTCCTGTGGGATCCATGCCTGGTTCATCTTTATGAACGTCAGCTTGTCCACATTGGCTGTGGACAGGCGGCTGCGCTTGTCAGTAATGACGCCCCGCCGTGCTGAATACGCGTTCTGATAAAACGCTGGCCGCCGGGCAGGAAAGCACCTCCAAGGCATAACATGCTAACTCTGGCCACGTGGACAATTTTGAAACCCAGAAGTTGAATGGGGCCGAACCGTCCGTCAGTACGTGGAGGGGTGTGCAGACATACTGTTCAACCATGTTAGTGAAATGCTGCCTCCTGCTAACACGTTCCGTATCAGGTGGTGGGGCAGTTAGCTGTGGCGTGGAGACAAAACTTGTCCACATTTCTGCCATGCTAACCCTGCCCTCAGAGGAGCTGGCCGTGATACTGCTGCGTGGGCGACCTCTAGCTCCTCCTCTGCCTTGGCCTTGGCCTTCCACCTGTTCCCCTGTGACAGTTGGGAATGCTCTCAGGAGCGCGTCTACCAGCGTGCGCTTGTACTCGCGCATCTTCCTATCACGCTCCAGTGCAGGAAGTAAAGTGGGCACATTGTCTTTGTACCGGGGATCCAGCAGGGTGGCCACCCAGTAGTCAGCACACGTTAAAATGTGGGCAACTCTGCTGTCGCTGCGCAGGCACTGCAGCATGTAATCGCTCATGTGTGCCAGGCTCCCCAGAGGTAAGGACAAGCTGTCCTCTGTGGGAGGCGTATCGTCATCGTCCACCGTATCCCCCCAGCCACGCACTAGTGATGGGCCTGAGCTGTGTGGGCTGCCACCCTGCTGTGAACCTGCTTCATCCTCGTCCTCCTCCACCTCCTCCTCATCCTCCTCGTCCTCCATTAGAGTGCCTTGGCTGGCGACTCTGTGAACCTGCCCTCTGCTGCTTCAAAAACCTCCCTCTGAGCTACTTCTAACAGACTGGCCTGAAAGTCTTAGAAACGAGCCCTCCTCCTCCTCCTCCTCCTCCACCTGGGCCACCTCCTCTTCCATCATTGCCCTAAGCGTTTTCTCTAGGAGACATAGAATTGGTATTGTAACGCTGATAACAGTGTCATCGCCACTGGCCATTTTGGTGGAGTACTCAAAGCAGTGCAGCAGGGCACACAGGTCTCGCATGGAGGCCCAATCATTGGTGGTGAAGTGGTGCCGTTCCGCAGTACGACTGACGCGAGCGTGCTGCAGCTGAAACTCCACTATGGCCTGCTGCTGCTCGCACAGTCTCTCCAGCATGTGCAAGGTGGAGTTCCACCGGGTGGGCACGCCGCATATGAGGCGGTGAGCGGGAAGGCCGAAGTTCCGCTGTAGCGCAGACAGGCGAGCAGCGGCAGGATGTGAACGCCGGAAGCGCGCACAGACGGCCCGCACTTTATGCAGCAGCTCTGACATGTTGGGGTAGTGGTGAATGAACCTCTGCACCACCAAATTCAGCACATGCGCCAGGCAAGGGATGTGCGCCAAACCGGCTAGTCCCAGAGCTGCCACGAGATTTCGCCCATTATCGCATACCACCAGGCCTGGCTTGAGGCCCACCGGCAGCAACCACTGGTCCGTCTGTTGTTCAATACCCCGCCACAACTCCTGCGCGGTGTGGGGCCTGTCCCCCAAACATAAGAGTTTCAGAATGGCCTGCTGACGCTTACCCCGGGCTGTGCTGAAGTTGGTGGTGAAGGTGTGTGGCTGACAGGAGGAGCTGGTGGAAGCAGTGCAGGAGGAAGCCGAGTAGGAGGAGGAGGCTACAGGAGGCAGAGAATGATGCCCTGCGATCCTAGGTGGCGGAAGGACGTGCGCCAAGGAACTCTCCGCCTGGGGCCCAGCCGCCACTACATTCACCCAGTGTGCAGTTAGTGAGATATAGCGTCCTTGGCCGTGCTTACTGGTCCACGTATCTGTGGTTAGGTGGACCTTGGCACAAATGGCGTTGCGCAGTGCACACTTGATTTTATCAGACACTTGCATGTGCAGGGAAGGCACGGCTGTCTTGGAGAAGTAGTGGCGGCTGGGAACCACATACTGGGGGACAGCCATGGCCATCAGCTGTTTGAAGCTGTCTGTGTCCACCAGCCGGAATGACAGCATTTCAAAGGCCAGTAGTTTAGAAATGCTGGCATTCAGGCCAAGGGCCTCGAGGGTGACTAGGTGGGAATTTGCGCTTCCTCTCAAAGGTTTGAGAGATGGAGAGCTGAACGCTGCTGTGTGAAATAGTGGAGACGCAAGGTGACGGTGGCGGTGGTGGTGGTGGTGTCGGTGGCACATCCTCTGTTTGCTGCTCGGCAGGTGGCAACATTCCTCTCGAGGCGGAAGCCGAGGCAGCAGCGGTAGAGGGAGCAGGGGAGCCTGAGCGGGTTCCTTGTTTTTGAGGTGTGCACTCCACTGCAGTTCATGCTTTGCATGTAGATGCCTGATCATGCAGGTGGTGCTCAGGTTAAGAACGTTAATGCCTCGCCTCAGGGTCTGATGGCACAGCGTGCAAACCACTCTGGTCTTGTCCTCAGCACATTGTTTGAAGAAGTGCCATGCCAGGGAACTCCTTGAAGATGCCTTTGGGGTGCTGGGTCCCTGTTGGCACTGGCCAATAGCAGGCGAACTCTCGGGACGGCGGGTGTTCTGCTTTTGCCCCTGCTCCCTCTTTGGCTTCGCTGTTGTCTCGGTCTCACCACTGCCTCTTCCTCTGAACTATTTAAGTCAGCGGCACGACCTTCAGTCCATGTGGGGTCTAAGACCTCATCGTCCTCTGCATCGTCTTCCACCCAGTCTTCCTCCCTGACCTCCTCCTGTTCAGTCTGCACACTGCAATAAGACGCGGCAGTGGGCACCTGTGTTTCGTCATCATCAGACACTCGGTCACTCTGCTGTGGTGGTATTCCCATGTCCTCATCATCTGGATACATAAGTGGTTGTGCGTCAGTGCATGGTATGTCTTCCACCGCTAGGAAGGGCTAGGTGGACGCCCCTGGGAACCCCTGCCAGCAGAGTCTTCAAACAGAAGAAGAGACTGCTGCATAACTTGAGGCTCGGACAGTTTCCCTGATATGCATGGGGGTGATGTGACAGACTGATGGGCTTGGTTTTCCGGTGCCACCTGTGCGCTTTCCGCAGAAGACTGGGCGGAAGACAATGTGGTGAACGTGCTGGAAGCACTGTCGGCCACCCAATCGACTAATGCCTGTACCTGCTCAGGCCTTACCATCCTCATAACGGCATTGGGCCCCACCAAATATCGCTGTAAATTCTGCCGGCTACTTGAGGGAGTTGGTTCACTACTTTGTGCGCCTGAGGCCGAACGGCCACGCCCTCTGCCAGCAACAGAGACTCCACGGACCCCACCACGACCGCGTCCTCGTCCCTTAATAGAATGTTTTCTCATTGTTGCGATTCAACTCGCACCACAATAAAATATATTATTTTTTAGCCCCAAAATTCACACACTGGAAGATATACCGTAATTCCTTTTTCCGGTATTAATTACAAGAAAACTGCTGCAAATTGGACACCAGAATTTTTTAAATGCTACTTATGTTAAATGAATTCCCACAGTGGGAGAACTATTTCCTTTTACAGGAGTAACAACGTGCGGCCTACTATTTCGGGTGTCACCAACACCAGATTGATTAAATTGGCCTTTTGGAACCAAAATGACAACACTGGACACTATAATGCCTTTTTCTGGTATTAATTACAAGAGGACTGCTGCAAATTGGACACCAGAATTTTTTAAATGCTACTTATGTTAAATGAATTCCCACAGTGGGAGAACTATTTCCTTTTACAGGAGTAACAACGTGCGGCCTACTATTTCGGGTGTCACCAACACCAGATTGATTAAATTGGCCTTTTGGAACCAAAATGACAACACTGGACACTATAATGCCTTTTTCTGGTATTAATTACAAGAAGACTGCTGCAAATTGGACACCAGAATTTTTAAATGCTACTTATGTTAAATGAATTCCCACAGTGGGAGAACTATTTCCTTTTCACAGGAGTAACAACGTGCGGCCTACTATTTCGGTGTCACCAACACCAGATTGATTAAATTGGCCTTTTTGGAACCAAAATGACAACACTGGACACTATAATGCCTTTTTCTGGTATTAATTACAAGAGGACTGCTGCAAATTGGACACCAGAATTTTTTAAATGCTACTTATGTTAAATGAATTCCCACAGTGGGAGAACTATTTCCTTTTCAAAGGAGTAACAACGTGCGGCCTACTATTTCGGGTGTCACCAACACCAGATTGATTAAATTGGCCTTTTGGAACCAAAATGACAACACTGGACACTATAATGCCTTTTTCTGGTATTAATTACAAGAGGACTGCTGCAAATTGGACACCAGAATTTTTTAAATGCTACTTATGTTAAATGAATTCCCACAGTGGGAGAACTATTTCCTTTTTAAAGGAGTAACAACGTGCGGCCTACTATTTCGGGTGTCACCAACACCAGATTGATTAAATTGGCCTTTTTGGAACCAAAATGACAACACTGGACACTATAATGCCTTTTTCTGGTATTAATTACAAGAGGACTGCTGCAAATTGGACACCAGAATTTTTTAAATGCTACTTATGTTAAATGAATTCCCACAGTGGGAGAACTATTTCCTTTTCAAAGGAGTAACAACGTGCGGCCTACTATTTCGGGTGTCACCAACACCAGATTGATTAAATTGGCCTTTTGGAACCAAAATGACAACACTGGACACTATAATGCCTTTTTCTGGTATTAATTACAAGAGGACTGCTGCAAATTGGACACCAGAATTTTTTAAATGCTACTTATGTTAAATGAATTCCCACAGTGGGAGAACTATTTCCTTTTTAAAGGAGTAACAACGTGCGGCCTACTATTTCGGGTGTCACCAACACCAGATTGATTAAATTGGCCTTTTGGAACCAAAATGACAACACTGGACACTATAATGCCTTTTTCTGGTATTAATTACAAGAAGACTGCTGCAAATTGGACACCAGAATTTTTTAAATGCTACTTATGTTAAATGAATTCCCACAGTGGGAGAACTATTTCCTTTTACAGGAGTAACAACGTGCGGCCTACTATTTCGGGTGTCACCAACACCAGATTGATTAAATTGGCCTTTTGGAACCAAAATGACAACACTGGACACTATAATGCCTTTTTCTGGTATTAATTACAAGAGGACTGCTGCAAATTGGACACCAGAATTTTTTAAATGCTACTTATGTTAAATGAATTCCCACAGTGGGAGAACTATTTCCTTTTCAAAGGAGTAACAACGTGCGACCTACTATTTCGGGTGTCACCAACACCAGATTGATTAAATTGGCCTTTTGGAACCAAAATGACAACACTGGACACTATAATGCCTTTTTCTGGTATTAATTACAAGAGGACTGCTGCAAATTGGACACCAGAATTTTTAAATGCTACTTATGTTAAATGAATTCCCACAGTGGGAGAACTATTTCCTTTTCAAAGGAGTAACAACGTGCGGCCTACTATTTCGGGTGTCACCAACACCAGATTGATTAAATTGGCCTTTTTGGAACCAAAATGACAACACTGGACACTATAATGCCTTTTTCTGGTATTAATTACAAGAGGACTGCTGCAAATTGGACACCAGAATTTTTTAAATGCTACTTATGTTAAATGAATTCCCACAGTGGGAGAACTATTTCCTTTTTAAAGGAGTAACAACGTGCGGCCTACTATTTCGGGTGTCACCAACACCAGATTGATTAAATTGGCCTTTTGGAACCAAAATGACAACACTGGACACTATAATGCCTTTTTCTGGTATTAATTACAAGAGGACTGCTGCAAATTGGACACCAGAATTTTTTAAATGCTACTTATGTTAAATGAATTCCCACAGTGGGAGAACTATTTCCTTTTAAAGGAGTAACAACGTGCGGCCTACTATTTCGGGTGTCACCAACACCAGATTGATTAAATTGGCCTTTTGGAACCAAAATGACAACACTGGACACTATAATGCCTTTTTCTGGTATTAATTACAAGAAGACTGCTGCAAATTGGACACCAGAATTTTTAAATGCTACTTATGTTAAATGAATTCCCACAGTGGGAGAACTATTTCCTTTTACAGGAGTAACAACGTGCGGCCTACTATTTCGGGTGTCACCAACACCAGATTGATTAAATTGGCCTTTTGGAACCAAAATGACAACACTGGACACTATAATGCCTTTTTCTGGTATTAATTACAAGAGGACTGCTGCAAATTGGACACCAGAATTTTTAAATGCTACTTATGTTAAATGAATTCCCACAGTGGGAGAACTATTTCCTTTTAAAGGAGTAACAACGTGCGGCCTACTATTTCGGGTGTCACCAACACCAGATTGATTAAATTGGCCTTTTGGAACCAAAATGACAACACTGGACACTATAATGCCTTTTTCTGGTATTAATTACAAGAAGACTGCTGCAAATTGGACACCAGAATTTTTTAAATGCTACTTATGTTAAATGAATTCCCACAGTGGGAGAACTATTTCCTTTTACAGGAGTAACAACGTGCGGCCTACTATTTCGGGTGTCACCAACACCAGATTGATTAAATTGGCCTTTTGGAACCAAAATGACAACACTGGACACTATAATGCCTTTTTCTGGTATTAATTACAAGAGGACTGCTGCAAATTGGACACCAGAATTTTTTAAATGCTACTTATGTTAAATGAATTCCCACAGTGGGAGAACTATTTCCTTTTACAGGAGTAACAACGTGCGGCCTACTATTTCGGTGTCACCAACACCAGATTGATTAAATTGGCCTTTTGGAACCAAAATGACAACACTGGACACTATAATGCCTTTTTCTGGTATTAATTACAAGAGGACTGCTGCAAATTGGACACCAGAATTTTTTAAATGCTACTTATGTTAAATGAATTCCCACAGTGGGAGAACTATTTCCTTTTTAAAGGAGTAACAACGTGCGGCCTACTATTTCGGGTGTCACCAACACCAGATTGATTAAATTGGCCTTTTGGAACCAAAATGACAACACTGGACACTATAATGCCTTTTTCTGGTATTAATTACAAGAGGACTGCTGCAAATTGGACACCAGAATTTTTAAATGCTACTTATGTTAAATGAATTCCCACAGTGGGAGAACTATTTCCTTTTCAAAGGAGTAACAACGTGCGGCCTACTATTTCGGGTGTCACCAACACCAGATTGATTAAATTGGCCTTTTGGAACCAAAATGACAACACTGGACACTATAATGCCTTTTTCTGGTATTAATTACAAGAGGACTGCTGGTATTTCAGAACACCGGAATTTTTAAAATGCTCGTTTTGGTACATAAATTGCCCACACTGGGAGAATTATTGCCTAAACCTTTTACAGTATTATTTACTGAAGGAGTGCTTCTTCTGGTCTAACACCAGAATTATGTTTGTTACAGGGAAAGATTTTTTTAATTTATATTTCTGGCAAAAAAAAAAAAATTAATTTCTGGCTGACAGTATTGGACCTGGCTGTAGTGACACTGGCTAGCCTAGCTGGAACAGCACATTCATGGGATTTGCTATCCAAGTGGGTTACTTTCAGTTTCACCACTGATATATTAAATATATTGGCAGTTAGTAGGGGTGACACAAGCACAGCCAAACCCCTGATGTAGTATATCTATGAAAAAATCGACTATTACATGAGATTAATGGACGCTGTGGCAGCTTTTGCTGTAGCACCACAAGTCCCAAAATGGCCGCCGCCTATCAGCCCAGTAACATGTGCCAGAAAATGGTCTGCCCAGCCAGAAAAAAATTGACTTTGACTGAGCAGCTGAATCGCTGTTGTTCTGTGTCACAGGAGTAGATTTTTCAATTCTTTGGAGCTTTTCTTTGGACTCTGTGGCAGCTTGAGCTGGCGCACCACAGGTCCCAAAATGGCCGCCGCCCGGTCAGCCCAGTTACATGTGCCGGTAAAAATCGATCTGGCCAGTGTAAAAAAAATAAACTTTCAGTGAACAGCTCAGCTGAGTTGTTCTGATGCACAGGTTTAGATCATTCACTTCTTATCAGGTTTTCTTCCTCAATTATCCCTGCCTATCTCGCCCTCACAGCAGCTGCATCTTATCCCTGGTCTAATCACAGCGGGAGTGAGCACATCGCGACGTGCGCACAAGCTTATAAAGAGGCTGAGTCACATGCTGCACTTGGCCAATCACAGCCTTGCCAATAGTAGGCATGGCTGCGATGGCATCTTAGGGCAAGTAGTATGATGCATGTTGATTGGCTGCTTTGCAGCCTTTCAAAATGCGCCACAAAAAATGACGAACTACAAAACCGAACCCGAATTTTTATGAAAATGTTCGGGTTCGGGTCGTGTCACGAACACCCCAAAATTCTGTACGGACCGGAACTATTCTCGAAATGTGCGCTCAACAACAACACTAGTGCTATTCGTATCCCACTCTTAAGTTCTAATCGCATTCGATTTTAACTTATGCTTTTTTTTTGACAGGCATCGCATTCTATTTTAACTTACTGCTGATGCCTGGCAAAAAAAAAAAAAATGCATAAGTTAACATCGAATGCGATTAGAACTTAATAGTGGGATACGAATAGCACTGCGTGCTAGAACAGCACGCACACGATTATTCAAATTTTTGTATTATCGCGATACAAAACCAAACAGTAAAGTTAAAATCGAATGCAATTAGAACGTGTAGTGTGATGCGATTTATTTGAGTTCTAAGAATCGCATTGCGATTTCTGCTTCAGCCGGATTCCGTGCTAATGGAGCGTCTACATCACCATGGGAAAAATGCTAGAATGTACTGTCGGATTTGAGAAGTTGAAATCGCAATGCGATTAAGCAAATATATAAGAATCGCATTGCGATTTCAACGTAATTCAAACATCCTACAGTACATTCTACTGGAGGAGGCGTTCCCATGGTGATCGATAGCTCAAAGTTGTAATCGCAATGCGATTTCAGCTTTAAGCCTGTACTATTCTGCTATATAGTACTTTCAAAATGCGCCGAGAGAACATGCCGAACTCCGAACTCGAACCCGAACTTTTTTGAAAATGCCCGGGTTCGGGTCCGTGTCACGGACACCCCAAAATTCGGTACGAACCCGAACTATTCTCGAACTGTTCGCTCAACACTATCCATATGACAATATTTTTTTGTATAGGTGTTTTTGCCCCATCCTCACCACTTGGTAGCAACAGAGGAGTAGCAGGGCCTAGGCCTAGGACTTTGGCCTAACAAATTTACCATCTTTACATACTTTTTAGGAGTAAAAGAGAAGTGAAAACTACTCCAGTCAGGGGCTGGAATAGTTTTCACTCTAGGAGCATAGACGGCCAGAGGTGTATCTAATTTACAATGAAATGCATGACTCATAATAAATCAGGGGAATCCTCAGCAGCACAGAAGGGAAACAAAGGCTGGCATAAAAAGCCGTTTTTTGTAAATTACCCCCCCCCCCCATAGCTCAAAGACATTTGACTGCAAATTGCATTGTTATGCCCCTGTTATCGAATGCATTGTTCAAAGACAGTTTACTGCAAACATTGCATTATTACAAAAGTAAATTGTCAATAACAGTGTGCAGTGTGTTTTTTGATGGGAAGTGACATTGCACCTCTATCATTAAATGACAGCAAAGACACTTGCAATTTTGCTAGTACCATTTAATAATCTGTGTTCCCGCTCTAAAGGCCCTTTGAGCTATCACAGCCTCCTTTTTGAAATATGTCTGTGAGAATTTGCCCATGTAGCCAAAAGAGCATTTATGATGTGAAAATCTATCTGCATAGGTTCCTGCTGCTGACAATGTGGCTTGATACTTGATAACCCTCTCCAGTGGTCTAAATGACAGCAAGAATATTATAGAGTTGGGCTACTCACTTACTGCATCTCACTGGTACTGCCTTTTATATGATTTTTTATTTTATTTCTGACCTTCTGCACTGAGAACCTTTAGCACCTGCTTTTCTCATCTCATTTTCTTCCCATTTTCCCCACAAGCTTTGGGTCCAGCCTATATGATGATATAATACAAAGACAAGAAATACAAAATGCAATTATCATCTGCTTATCCAATGCAATTATATTGTTCAGAGTATTATCCACACATGACACAGTCAATGAGTAAGAACTCCTTTGATGGGAAACTAAATGTAAATTGAAATATATAATGTACCATCTTTGATGATATTATGCTTTTATGACACATTTGCATTAAAATAACTTTCTTGATAGAGTTTAGGAAAGCATAAAGTATTTTAATCACAAGCTGCTACCCTGTGTTTCCAAGGGATCTTTCTTTTTTTTTGTCTCAGGGAAAAAAACACTGTTTTTGGCAAACAATGCTGGCAAACACTGTGAAATGTCACACTGAAGTGATTTATTTCTTGTTATTTCGTTCCAAATTATCCCACTTTCTGAGAGATGAACAGAAAAAAGATTAGAATGTATGTGCCAACCAGTTTCCCTTAAACAGTCTAAATTGCTCTATTAAACTATCTTGGAAAACACCGATAGTAATATTAAAGGCAAAACAATTATGTGCATTTGAAGCTATAATGTAATGGCAAGATAATATTACATTTCCTTTTAGGCAAATATATTAGCATCTCAGTTTTATTGACAGCCATTTCTGATCCTATTTTCATATTATTAAATGATAGCCGGTAATGCCATTCTGTTTAGAGAACAGGGGATATGTGACTTGTTTTATTCTGCTTTAAGGCCTCTCGAATAATTGCTTAGCTACAATATCAATGATCTTCTCATGATAGTCTTACAAATAAACTGAAGAAGACTTCGCTATGAGAAATTGTAATGTGTTTCTAAGTTAGAAAGGAAAAGGAGTTTTTTTCAGTCTTATCTGTCTCATAGCAGCATGATCTTCTTTTCATAGAAAATTCTTACAAGGGATACAAGAAACTATATTCTTGTGCTTTTATGATAACCTCAAGGTGAGTTTATGATGACATCTTACTTGCTAGGTTTACTGATGTGTTGCCTTTTTAACTGTGCGCTAGACACATGCACTGGTGGAAAATAAAACCACACATCAAATCTAATGTATAGTTTTATGTATAATATAGGTCTAAAATTGTTTGCCCAGTAACATTATCCATCAAAACCCACTAAAATGAAGGTACTTTTCAGTACTTAGGTAATGGATATATAACATTTCTATTTGTGGATAGACTATATACAAAGCAATAACAATTTTCGGTGGCAAATACAAGTGTATCATTCACAGTTCCTTGGCATATGATGTCTTTAAAATGCCTTACAAATATCTCTCTCTCCCCAGCATTGGCTATTCTCTCAATTGGGATGGGAGAGCTGCCATATAGTCACAGATGGGTAATGGCAGGAATACTTACGGCAGCCCGGAAGCTTATTGCAACCTCTTGAAAACTACCAATTACCCCAACTATTTTGGAACTAATATCCTTAGTTAACCAATATCTACAGCATGAATGTATATATGCAGGATCTTAAACATCATGTTCCCAGGCGTTAAAAAGGTGGGAGTTATGGAACACGTCCCCATGCGCATTCAAAATACCAGCAATAGCTCTATAGAGTTTTGGACCTTCTTGATGGCTGAAGCGAAGGGTGGTGAGTGAGTGGTTGTATCAAGACGCATATAACTACTTCAATAGTTAGTGTTATTATTAAGATATAAAGTTTATAGATTATACTAAACAGTAATTATGGATCACAAAATTCGGTCTGTTAATTTAATTGTTACTGATTGTTCATTGTATGTGAATATTATTTCCTAACACTATTGGATGTCAGATACCTCAATCTTTTTGGCATTGCTCAACTTAGATGACACCCTCATTGTATGACTATGTTTCTTTATTTGTGTTTGAAAAAGACAATAAAAACTTGAAAGTTTAAAAAAATAATAATTATAAAATGCCTTGAAAATAGTGAATAGTGAAGAGTGAAAAAACACCAAAAATGCCTAGTTATCTAGGTAGTTAGGTATCTATCTATCTATCTATCTATCTATCTATCTATCTATCCATCTAACCTTTTATTTTAACATAAAATATCTTACTTACTTTTATTCAATCATATAGCTTCAACTTTAATCACTAGTTGAGGAGTACCGTACAAGTATGGCGCAGTAAACATAGCGTTCCTGCAAGGCTTCATACATGTATAGTGCTCTGATCAACTGGGCTTAGGAGCTGTGGCTTCTCAATCAGTACAGGGGCCTGCCTACTACTGACAGCCAGGTCCCTGCTATATCCGCTGGTATCGCTAAAAACTGATGCCAGTGTATTAACCCCTTAATTACCTCAGACAAATATTGACCGCAGCATCTAAGAGGTTTACAGAGCCGGGGGGGCTCCCTCTCTAACTCAATTAGCTCCCCGTGATGCGATTGTGGGGTTACGATGGTTGCCATGGCACCTGGAAGCCTTACAAAGACGTCTGTGGCTGCCGTGTATTAATCCTTTAAATGCCTTAGTCATGCTGACTGCAGCATCTAAGAGGCTTACAGAGGGAGTCTGCCCCCTCTCTAACTCTATTGGCTCCCCTTTATTTGATCACAGGGTGCCAATGATACGCATACGCAAAACACGTTGGGTGAGTGAGGGAGTCTCATACTGATAGCAATCCTCGTTTTTTCAAGTCAAATTGCTTGAATCGGTACACTTTCTGTTCTAGGTAGACATCTTACTCTGTCAGAATTTGTTATTGTTGGTTCTTTGTTGTACCAGCTTTTATATCCACATACAGTTGTTTATAGCTGTATATTTGGTGGATAGAGTATATATGTATGTCCTGTATAGAAGTATTAATGTTTTTTCCACTATTGCTGCTATGATGATTATGAGTAGTGGTCCATGAATCAAAATATCTGAGGTAGACTTCGATTCGAGTTTCAGGGTATTTTGAATCACCACAAAGCCGAACTTCCTTGTGCTTTGTGGTAACAAATCAATTTTTCCTGAAATGGAGTTAAGAAAAAAAAATCATACTCACCTTATCCATTGGAGCGCAAAGAGGCCACGGTGGTCATCTTTCTTGAAGATCCCGCGGAAAATCTAACATGCAGTGATGTATGAAGTCACCACGCTGGCCAAATGTCATCACACACTGTGCGAGTTTTTGTTCTGGATCTTCTAGCAAGATGTCAACGATGGCCTCTTTGTGCTCAAATGGATAAGGTGAGTACAATTTAACTTTTTTTTAACTGATCGACCACTGAAAGGCCATAATATTAATCTCCGATGCCGCGATCAGCGATGGACATGTCATCTGAGGGGTTCAATGACGGGGACAGCGCAATCACTGTTCCCCATCATTGCATCCGCTACTTACAAAGAAATGTGCTTCATGACGAAGTAACATGAAATTCTTTTGTTTACTTCTCTGATGTGGATTCCTCCATTTTTACTTGTTTATCTTATTTGATCTAATAAACGATTTTTTTTTTTGTGGTAATTTTGGATTCTCTTTTCACTCTTTTTTCTTTGGCTTTAACACTATGGGGGCCATTTATCAAACTTGTGCAATGTAGAACTGGCTTAGTTGCCCATAGCAACCAATCAGATTCCACCTTTCATTTTGGACAGCTGCTTCGAAAAATGAAAGGAGGAATTTGATTGGTTGCTATGGGCCTCCTACAGACCAGCCATAGGCTTGGGTAGATAGAAGGCTGCCTTACAAAGGGAGGAGAGGCACACCCTAAATACTCAAACTCTGCTCAGAGCCAGGAAGGAGACGCTGGAAGCAGGAGTAGAGACCACAGCTAAAATCCCCGCTGTCCATGGCTGCCAGCACAGCGTGCAGCAGCGAGGAGGGGTAAAGAAGCTCAGCGCCCGTACCTGCCTGTGGGGGCAGAATCGCAGGTACGGGGAGCTGGCTTAACAGTACCCCCCCCTTACGCCCCCTCTTCCCAGGTCTGACCCTAGACAAAAAAAAATCAGAAGAAGAGGGGCATTGATGTTCTGTCTTGATTCGCACACCTTTCCTCAGGTCCAAATCTTTTCCAGTCCATGAGAAACAAGGTCCGACCTCTAGTCTTCTTCATGCCCAGAATACTTTTGACTTCTTAGAAATTCTCCTCAATGACTGGAGTAGGAATAGAGGCAGGTTTTTTGAAGAAACGATTGAGGATGACAGGCTTCAGCAGAGAGGCATGGAACAAATTTGATATCTGGAGAGAGGCAAGCAAATTCAACTTGTAGGACACATCATTAATTCTCTCTAAGACTTCAAATAGACCACAAGAACGTAATTTGTAGGAGGGTACCTTAAGCCAGATGTATTTTGAAGACAGCCAAACTATATCGCTGGGACGAAATTGATGAGGACTCCTGCGCCTCCTATCTGCAAAGTCCTTCATTCTTGCAGATGCTTCCTTTAAGGTAGTCTTGGTTTCCTTCCAAATCATTTAAAAATCTCCAGTGATCTCATCAAGCGCAGGAAGACCTGAAGAAGACTGAACTGGACTGAATTTGGTTGCTGGCCATAAACATAAAAATGAAGAACAGTGATTTCTGGGAGTCTTCGCCAACATGATTATTATAGGAAAATTCCGCCCTGGGCAAGAGCTCGACCCAGTCGTCATGAAGGTGATTTCAAAAATGGCACAGAAAATTTGTAAGGATCTGGTTGACCCATTCAACTTGGCCATTCCTGAGGATGATATTCCGACGAGATGTCCAGAGAAACGTTCAGCCGCTTGCAAAGAGCATTCCAAAACCTAGAAGTGAATTGAACGCCTCTATCGGAGACAATACAATGAGGAAAATCATGAAGACGGAAAATGTGGTGGATGAATCTTTTGGCCAGTTGGGGAGCTGAAGGAAGACCTAGCAGAGGGACAAAGTGCGCCATTTTGGAAAAGCGGTCCACGACTAAAATGACCAAATGACGTAACAGCCAGAAGAAACAGGCAAATCAGTGATAAAATCCATGGCTATTTGATGCCAGGGAGCCTAGGGAACAGGAAGATGAAGCAGAAGACCAGCAGGGGGCAGTTTAGGCATCATATTCTGTGCTCACAAGGGACAAGCCAAGACAAAATCTTAAATATCCTTCCGTATGGATGGCTACCAGTACTGTTTTGCGATGGATTGGAAGGTCTTTTGCTGACCAGCATGACCTGCGACTTTTGAGGAGTGACCCCAGTGTAGGACTCGTCACTGAGAGATTTGGCAACAAAAGTCTTTCCAGGCAGGATCTCAGATAACTTAACAGGGCAGACAACAATTTCAGCTGGATCAATAATGTGTTGAGGTTCCTCATCCTGATTGGTAGAATCAAAAGACTTGGAAAGAGCATCTGCTTTGATGCTTTTTTCTTCCACACAGAAGTGGAGAATGAAATCAAAGCGGGCAAAGAACAAGGATCTGGCTTGATGAGGATTAAGTCTTTGTGCAGACTGCAGATAGGTAAGATTCTAGTGGTCAGTACAGATCACTACAGGATGAGCTGTTCTCTCCAGAAGGTAACATCATTCCTCCAGTGCTATATTGATGGCCAACAACTCTCTGTCCGCAATGGAGTAGTTGCACTCAGAAGCGGATAAGGCTTTGGAGAAGAAGCCACAGGTTATCATCTTGCCAGAGGAAGATCTTTGTTAAAGCACTGCCCCAGCTCCAATAGATGATGCATACACCTCAAGAAAAAATTGCTTAGTAGCATCAGGGCAATGGAGCACATGAGCCATAAAGAAGACCTTCTTCAGAGCTTGAAAGGCCAATTTAGCCTCAGCTGTCCAATTTTTGGGGTTCACTCCTTTGTGGATCAAGGCTGAGATGAAAGCTGTCAGGGACAAGAAATGCGGCGCAAACTGGAGGTAATAGTTGACGAACCCCAGGAAATGCTGGATTGCCTTCAAACCAGAAGGACAAGGCCACCTTAAAATTGCTGAAAGCTGCTCAGGGTCCATTGGAGACCAGTATCGGATATTATGTACCCTAGAAATGGAAGAGAGGACTGCTCAAAAATACATTTTTCAAACTTGGCAATTCTCTCTTATTCTTTGCATGACCTGATGGATCTGTCTCCCGTGGGAAGCCAAATCTGGAGAGAAAACAAGAATGTCGTCAAGGTACACCACAATTCAGGAATAGAGCAAGTCTCTAAAGATGTCATTCACAAACTCTTGGAGGACTGCTGGGGCATTGCTTAGCCCAAAGGGCATCACCAAGTACTTGTAGTGACCATCTCAAGTGTTAAAAGCAGTCTTCCACTCATCCCCTTGATGGATCCTGATCAAGTTATAGGCCCCACATAGGTCTACTTTGGAGAAGATCTTTGCTCTCCTGAGGCGTCCGAACAACTCAGGAATCAGAGGAAGAGGATATTTGTTCTATATGGTGATCTTGTTGGTCCCCCAATAATTGATGCATGGACATAGGGTGCCATCTTTTTTCTTCACAAAGAAGAACCCTGCGTCAGCCGCCCGCTTGATACAAACGTCTTTTCCTAGCTTCTTTCTTGACGAAGACATCCGCATAGATTGGTTGGTACCTGTGGTGATCAAGCGGGCTGAACAGAAAAAAGACATCTCCCTAGGCAGGACTGTCCCCATTGAAGCACCTCTCCGGTCCTTCAGTCAAGAACAGGTACATGAGTACGAAGCCACGGTTGTCCCAGGAGGAGAGGATGGGACAAAGTCGGGAGAACCCAAAATGAAATCTCCCACCTATAGTTTTACAGGTTCATAGATAAACTGTACAGACTCGGATAGAGCCTGTCCATCGACGAATGATACCATTAAAGGTCTCTGCAGGCGTCAAACAGGAATTTGATGATGATCCACTAGGCCTTGTTGCAGGAAGTTCCCTGCAGATCCAGAATCCAGGAGCGCCACATTCGTGAATCAAACATACATCTCCCAACGACAAGGTTACCGGCACAGTCAGAGGGAGAGAGGAATTGTCTTCGCCTAAGGTCATCTCTCCAACAGACCCTAGGCTTGGGAGTTTTCAGGCTTCCAAGGAAAGGAATGGAGGAGATGTCTGGAACTGCTACAGTAGAAGCAGATCCCACTAGTATGACAACGGTCAAGTTCCTGTTCAGCCAGCCCAACACGGTCAACCTGCATGGGTTCAGGAGCAGCAGCAGAGATGGAAGGCTGATGGACAGAAGACAGCTGTAGAGAGGATGCTTGATGATATGATCATCTTTCACATGCTACCTCCTTAGAACATTCCTGAAAGCGCAGATCAATCCGGGTGGTCAGGGAAATTCGGTCATCCAGGGTAGAGGGGACATCCCAACCGGACAGCAAATCCTTACTTTTCACAGAGAGACCCTCCCAGAAGACGGCCACTAGTGCCTCATTATAACAGCCTAGTTCAGAAGCCAGGGTCCTGAACTGGACTGCATACTGGCCCACTGAAAGACACCCCTGGCACAGCCGCAGTATGGAACAAGCGGCTGAGGTGGTGAGTCCAGGCTCATTGAACATCTTATGGAAGGCTTCGAGGAATTGATGTGGTAAAAGTTCAAAGTGAAGTGTGCACTGATTAATAAAGCCCTGGCACTGTTTGGGGTCACAGTGAGGTGGAACAGAAAGACAAGGTCCTGATCCAAGTACATAGGAGGATGGCGGAGCATGAGCCGGGTAAGCTGCTGCAGCAGGAGCAGGCGGTGCAGGATTGGTGGGTGTCAGGTCATTAAGATGCATATTCACACTGCACAGATAGGCAAGAATCTGATCCTGAAATTCTCACTGTTGAGCCATCTTGTTCTTCATATGATACTTGTGATGGTGAGGACAGACTTTCCGGAGGGGAGTACCAGGTACTACCTCAGAGTTGAATTAAAACATGAGGAAATCGGGGCCAGAGTGTGAACCTACTGGACTGACCTCCAGGTGACACAATACATCCAGTGGATGCTGAGAGGCCAGAGACTGATCAGACGGAGGCGTAACTAGGGTATAAAGCAAAGTCTGTAAGCATAGATCAGGGTCAGGGTAGACAGCAATCAGGCAAAGTCCATAATATGTCCTGTTGTAATAGGTTCTGTACACAGAATGATAAGAAGCAACACATTAGCTCAAACTGAAAACTAGACTAGCTAGGAACCTAAGTTGCTCAGATGCCTTCCTATAGAAGGAGGCACCTCTAAATACATCCTGCAGGTCAACCATAGGTTGGGGAAGATGGGAGGTGTGCGCATTCTGCCATAAGGATAAGCGACACACCCGCACATACCCTAAATACACACAAGGAACTCTGAGCCAGAGTGCAAGCTCTGCTTAGAGCCAGGAGGGAAATGCTGGTGACATAAGTGCAGTCCACAGCTAAGAACTCTGTCAGCATGGTGTGCAGCAGCGGGGAGGAGTGAAGAAACCCGGCGCCAGTACCTATGTGAGGGGACAAAATCGCAGGTACGGAGAGCTGGGTTAACACCAGCTATCAATTATCTTTTTTTTATGGAAAATTGCTTAAACTTGTAATAGTCTCAAAAGATTTATAAAAATTGTCTTGCTATTCTATACCTTTATTAAAATTTGATTCTGTTCTAAAGTATTTAAACTGCTGGCCCTCTGAATGGGATTCTGATTGCATGGCTGAGCATGTGAGGTTAGTTTCAGTTTCTGGTCTATACAAGACCAGTGGAAGCCAGGCATGTTTGCAGAGACATGTATTGAGATATTTTATGAATATTCATTTGATTTACATTTGCATAGAGTCTTGGCGGAGGATCTAATTTTACTTCAGGCACTGGATGAGTTCTACTATGATAACATTGTAGAGAATAGAACATGACTAAAAACTCGATGCATATAATCTGCCATGGAATCTGAGTCTTATTCAGGGTCACACAAAGTAGGTACTATTATGAACACAAGAGGGCACTGTTATTAGAAAAAAGTTGAATAACTTGGAATACCATGTCCTCTGGAAGATGTGGCCAGCGTCACATATTTCCCTTTGATTCTCCACACCCAGTCCAGCAGAGCACGGTTCACCACAAACACCAGTTTTCTACTACGTACTCCACTTCCCACTCAATGGCCAAACATATTTGCTCCATGACTATGTACTTTATCTCTATGGGAGTCAGCCTTCTGTTCAGGTACCTCACTGCTTTAACAGTGCCTCTCTAATTTCCATGGTGGGAATTGTTTGCGACACACTCTTGCGCTCATCATGCACGGTTACCAGTGTTTTCCAGTCAATGCAGGACTCGCTCAGGTTCATGTCCTGAACCTGCTCAGGCTCTGTTTCATCTGCCTGATTCACCAAATATGTCACATCACCTTCATCAACACTGCACATAAGATCAGAACCCATAGAGCACTGTGGAGACTGCTTATCCACATCCGGTTCATGTGGTACACCCTCTAGAGCTGGCAGACTTTCCTGCACATTTACCACAGTGGGTTCCCTCAGCTGTGTGCTACCAACATCATCATTCAATATTTCCAAATCATATACATTTTTACCAATAGGTGGAGCTTCTTCCCTGTATACAATCTGCAAAGGAAAGTGGGTATCATCATCATTCGCATGATCATTTTTAGAGATGAGTGAATTTCTCAATAATTCGATTTGAGCAGTTCGCTGAATTTTCCAAAAAGATTAGATTTGCTCCGAATTTTTTGTGGCGAATCGCGTCAAAAAACTGCTATTTCCTGGCTGCAGAGAGACTGTATAGTGGTGTAGAACACTGTGCCTTGCAGTAACACGCATAGGAAGTCTGCCGTGGTAGTGAAACAATACTGTCAGTCAGTATGACACGCAGATGACAGGAGTCACATTTAGAATCACTACACACTTCATGGGGCCAAAACTGACCAAATAACTCAAGTGTGAACACAGCCTTACAGGTCAATGTTAGCGCCAGGTATAAAGAACCGTGCAGAGGCCCAAGATCCTACTATAGCGTGAAAGAGCTCACTCCTTTTACACTGTCAGCAGATTCCACATAGATTTCTACAGAATCTGTTCTATTAAACACTTATACAAGTAGAGCTTCCCTGACAGAGTGGAGAGGGTGGCAGCAGTAAGTTTGTGTTGACATCACTGATTAGTTTACCCTTCCTCTAATCCATCAAAACAATAACCCCCAAAAATGGATCCTGTCTGTTGAGCATCCGTCTTTACTCGGTCAGAATTGGGTCAGTAATTCATCAGTATTGCTGAAGCCCCCAAAAAATAAAATAAACAGGAGTGCATCCAAAACAGAGATGACACGTGAATGGAATATTTGCATGTCTTCTGTGTTTTGTACCCACTCCTGCTTTTGGCCACCAAAAGGTGGGTGGCAATACCAGTACCAGCTGAAGATGGTGGGTGGCAGTAGGAGCACCTGGCAGCAGGTGTTTGGCATCTGGCGGGTGGCAGCATCAGAATAGTAGCTGAAGCAGGTAGCCAGAAGAAACAGGTCTCTTGTGAAAATGTTTAGTTGTGGCACTATGGATGATCTAGTCTGATGCATCAAGCACTGGTGTGTGGAAATACTGGCTGATCCACATCTGATTTGTCTTCACCAAGGTCAGTTTCTCCACATTTTGGGCAGACAGGTAAGTTCTCCTTGGGGTAACCATGGCCCTCACTGCACTAAACACCCGCTCTGATGCCACACTGCTGGCCGGGCAGGAAAGCTTGTCCAGGGCAAACTTGGCAAGCGGCGGCCACAAATCAAGTTTGGCTGCCCAGTAGTCCAGGGGGTCTTCGATGTTAGGTGGCAGGATGCACTCAAAGTATGCCATAACCTGCTGGTTCAGGTTCTGCTCTATGTCTACCTGCTGCTGCCAATGAGTAGTTTCTTTAGTAGGTGGATGAAGAAAACTGCTAATAAGACTTAAGTTGCTGCTGAAGGAGCTGGTACTGCTCCTGCCACCTCATCCCCAGCAGCTATGGCAGTGGAATGTGAGCGTATAGGGCCCCTTCAGTCAGACCTGCGTGCAGATGGGCGATGGCGCACATAGGGAGCAGCCAACTGACTACATAAGATGTCTCTAGAGATGAGCGAATCGAAGATGACCATGTGGAATTCTCTACAAAAATTAGATTTGCAACAAATGCGAATTTCCTCGCGCTTTGTGGTAACAAATCACAATTTTTCCTAAAATGGTGGCTACACATGGGAGAACATGGGGCAAGGAACTCTGAAAGGGGGGATGAGCCATAATGCCATGCATGCAGCCAATCAGTGGCCAGCTAGCCCTGTGATGTCACAGCCCTAAAAATATATACGCACTTCACTGTTGCAGTTAATTGTGGTGAAAGCGTTTAGTGGCCGATTTTAGTACAAAAAGAAAAATATATCCTCAGTTCACTTCTGCAGTTATATGTGTTGAAAGCTTTTAGTGGCCTATTTCAGTACAAAAATAAATATATATATATGCATTTCTCTGCTGCAGCACCCGAGCCCTATAGAAGTCAATGGGAGGACTCGAGCATTAAACCAGGCACCCCCTGCTCTGAAGAGGGGAGGGTGCCTGGCAGTGGCGTAAACACAATCCATGGGGCCCTGGTGCAAAACTGATTCATGGGGCCCCCTCCCCGTCGCCCCCCATTTCTAAGAGCACTGCTAAGGTCAATTTCAGCCCCAGTTTACTACTAAAATTAAACGTTTTGGCTAAATAAAGTATATTACAAAAATGTTACCTATCACTTGCCCTACAATTTAGCAAAAAAATAAATAAAAAAAATTATATGGCAGTTACACTTTAAGCTTTGGGCTACTAAGGGCTCTTTCCGTGCGGCTAATCCGCTGCGTGAATGAGTGCCAAGCCCGATTCCGGACAGCAGAGACTCGGAGCAGTAACATGATTGACTGTGATCTTTTAACTACAAAATCACGGTGGCAACTTTATCTCACTGTGATTTTGTAGTAAAAAGATCACAGAGAGGCACAGAGCATTATCAATCATGTTAATGCTCATTGTCTCTGCTGTCCAGAACGGGGCTTGGCACTCTTTCACGCAGCGGATAACCCGCACAGGATCCGCTCGTGTTAAAGAGTGCCTAAGCCCAATGGTTACACTCACCCAGTTCTAATAATATCTGGTCCTATCTCATCCAGCGTGTCGCTGGCGTCGGCGTGATGTCCACTGGATCCAGAACAAGGTCCCCATGGTGAGAAAAAAAAGAATAATCACATCAGGAAGGGATGGTGACTGCCCCTGTGAAATCACCAGCAGGGGGCGCTCTGTTGGCCTGTAAGACTGAGCCATGCCAATGTATAGCATGGTAATCTAGTGCTACCAAACAGTACTGATACCCACCTTGAGGCCCCTCACAGTACTAATGCTGACCTTTGTTCCTGTAACAGTAGTTATACTCAGATATGTGCCCCCTCACAGTAGTTATGCCAAATATGTGCCGCCTTACAGTAGTTATGCCCAGTTATGTGCCCCCTCACAGTAGTAATGCCAAATATGTGTCCCCTCAAAGTAGTAATGCCAGATTATGTGTCCCCTCACAGTAATATGCCCAGATATGTGCCCCCTCACAGTAGTAATTCCAGATTATGTGTCCCTTCACAGTAGTTATACCAGATTATGTGTTCCATTTACAGTAGTTATGCCAGATTGTGTCCCCTCACAGTAGTAATGCCAGATTATGTGCCCCTTCACAGTATTTATGCCCAGTTATGTGCCCCCCTCAAAGTAGATATGCCCAAATATGTGCCCCCTCTGAGTTGTTATGCCAGATTATGTGCCCCTTCACAGTATTTATGTCCTTTTATGTGCACCCTCAAAGTAGATATGCCCAGATATGTGCCCCCTCAGAGTGGTTATGCCAGATTATGTGCCCCTTCAAAATATTTATGCCCAGTTATGTGCCCCCTCACAGTTGTTATGCCCAGATATGTGCCCCCTCACAGTAGTTATGCCCAGATATGTGCCCCCTCACAGTAGTTATGCCACATTATGTGTCCCTCACATTAGATATGCCCACATATGTGCCCCTCACAGTGGTTATGCCAGATTACCTGCCCCCTCACAGTAGTTATGCCTTCATATGTGCCCCCTCATAGTTATGCCTTCATATGTGCCCCCCTCACAGTAGTTATGCCAGCTTAGGTGCCCCCTCAAATTAGTTATGGCCCCCCTCTTGCCTTAACATGATTTAGGGTGGGGGTGGGTCCACAGGCGGCCGGGCCCCCTGGAGTGACGGGCCCGATCGCAAGTGCGACCCCTGCGACCCCTGTATGTACGCCACTGGTGCCTGGTTCATAGGAAAAGGTCAGAAATTGATGGAAACACCACCGAAATGGATTGAGGGCAGAATGGGGAGAATTTCTGGATGCATCTTGGACTACAATGTTGCTGCTGTAACTGACCATAAAACTCACAAAACCGAAGATAAAAGCGATTTTAGATGAACAATTGTTAGTAAACATTCTTTCCTGTATATTTACTTTTATATAAAGAGCATGTTCAGTCAAAAATGTTTGTGATTTTCAGAACTGGGGCCATGACCAAGAGGGATGGCCGGTAGTTTTGATTGTGTTGACCGGACTCTTGGACGATCAAACTGAACTCATTGGAAGAGGAACGGCCAGTGGCATCCGTATTGTACCTGTAGAGGTGAAATTCTTGTACCGGCGCAAGCCGAACCACAGCTGAAACCTTTGTTGCCACGAACGTTTTCATTAATCAACAACTTAAGTTCGAGGTTCAAAGACGATCCCCAGCTGCGTTATTCCCATTTCCCGCCGAGCATTTTCTGGGAAACTAAAGTCTTTGGGTTTCGGGGGAGTATGGTTGCAAAGCTGAAACTTAAACTAATTGATGGAAGAGCACCACCAGGAGTGGAGCCTGCGGCTTAATTTGATTAGACACGGGAAGCTTTAACCTGCCTGGACACGGAAAGGATTGACAGATTGATATCTATTTCGCAATTCTGTGGGTGGTGGTGCATGGCCATTTTGAGCGTGTAGATCAAGTCGATTTGTATGTTTCATTCCAATAACCAAAGACACTCCTCCGTGTTAATTTGTTACGTGACCCCCGGTGATTACGATTGTGTTGACCAGACTATCATCTGATGATAATGAACTTGGAAAAGGAACGGACGTTGAGCTGACCGTGTAAAAAATTCTAGGTGAGGGCCTGCTGCCGCTTTGTTAACTCTAGATAACTTTGATTGCACGTCCCCGTGATGTTGATGATCTATTCAGATGTCTGCTCTATCAACTTTCGCTGTTCTTTTTTGCGCCTACCATGGTGACCATGGGTAACGGGGAATCAGGGTTCGCTTCCGGAGAGGGAGCCTGATGGATGGCCATGGCTACCACTTCCAAGAAAGGTAGGCGGGGGCGCACAAATTTCCCAGTATCGACTCAGGGAGGTAGGGATGATAAATAACAATACAGGACTCTTAAGAGAGCCTGTCATTGTGTAAGCTACCTAGGGATCAGGGGGGACCAGGACATGCTGGGTGTTGTGGTGCAGTGCGTCACCCACCTGAGAGGTATGCTTTGATGGATTTATGGATCCCTTCCGTGTTCTACTCCAGATGGTGGTCTCAGTGTATAGCAGCTGTAGCACTCCCCTGCTAGCGGGAATAATTGAAGACCAGGCGATTCAGTTAAATTGTCAGTCTTTACTTAAAAGGGTTGCAAAACGTTTCTTCACCTCAAGCAGATTCCTCTGCCGGCCACACACTTAACCAGGGAACAATCACGTCTTTATCACAGCAGACCTTTTCCAGTGAACGGTACACCAACGGGCCATCAATGCAGGACATGGGTAGCATACCTCCTGATCCCTGCGCCCTTCCTGTGTTTCTCCTCACTAAGGCTCTGCTCTGTGTCCTCAGCCCCGTCTGGCTGGTATCCAGTGATTCTTTTCCTTCCCTGCTCCATTTCTCAGTCTCTCAGCCCGGCCTAAGGGTATTGTTCCACTTGGCCCTTGGAACTGGCGTCCTCCTATCTCCGGTTGTCTATGTTCACCTCCAGGCAGGACCCTTCCGGCTGTTTCCTCAACTGCACACCCTTCCCAAGGTCATAGACCCAGGTCTCCCTGGCTTCACCAGGCTCAGGGGCCTGAACTTCTCTGCCACTGCAGCTACATCTTAACTCCACTGCACTGAACTGAAACTCCTCCTCCCCTCACTAAGCCTTTTATATATCTATCCTAGGGGTCCCTCTAGTGGCCAACTCTCTCACTACACCCCTACCGGCTTGCAGGGATCAAGAGACATGACAATTCACATTTATATATACAATTCAGCAATAACAGTTAAATAACATGTTCCCTTCCCGCACCAGTTTCCCAAATAACGGACGCTCCCCTCTTTAACCCTCCCATACATCTGTACCCCTATTACAATTGGAACTAGTACAAAAAAATTACAGGGAATGTCATAGGTATTTAGGATGAGGAAACGTTATACAGGAGAGGTAAAGTATGATTGATGGCCTGCTGGTGACCCACTAAAACATTTGGGGTGAAGGTCTTCAGCTGAGCTGACCATCTAAAACATTATTCATGCGAGGGTATGCGTGTGAGCTGATCATCTGAAAAATTATATGCGAGGGCCTGCGGGTGAGCTGACCATCAAAAACATTATTTATGCGAGGGCCTGCGGGTGAGCTGACCATCCAAAAAATTATATGAGAAGGCATATACGCGATGGCATTATATGCGACAATTAAGCATGTTGATACGATGGACGAGGAGGAGGAGGATGAGAAAAGGAAGATTCAACCATATACCCTTTTTTGTGGCGGAAGGGGTGCATGGGAATACAGAGTATTCAGTACATTCTAAACAACACATTTAAAGTGCCTTTATGTTCAGTCGTGGCTTTCCTCTGGTGGAGTGGAGAAGTCAGGGGCAATCCAGGCCTTGTCCATTTTTATAACAGTCAACCTGTCAGCATTTTCAGTTGACAGCCGGATACGCTTATCTGTTATAATGCCACCAGCAGCACTAAATACCCGCTCAGACAAAACGCTGGCAGCAGGGTAGGCCAGCACCTCCAAGGCGTAGAGCGCCAGTTCATGCCACGTGTCCAGCTTGGACACCCAGTAGTTGTAAGGCACTGAGGGATCACTGAGGACGCTGACACGGTCTGCCACATACTACTTCACCATCTTACAAAACTTTTCCCTCCTTGTGACACCAGGATGTGCATCATGTTGAGGGTGCTGTCGGGGTGTCATAAAACTGTCCCAGGCCTTGGAGAGTGTTGCCCTGCCTTTGCTGGAAGTGCTGTGTGTTCCCCTTGTCTCCCCACATCGGTTGCCCAAGGAAGTATGGACTCTGCTGCCAGCGCTGTCAGATGGAAATTTTTGCAGCAATCTATCAACAAGTAACTTCTGGTATAGCACCATTTTGCTCGTCCTCTCCACCAGAGGAATGAGAGATGAGAAATTCTCTTTGTAGTGGGGGTACAGGAGGGTGAACACCCAGTAATCCCTGTTATCTAAAATGCGTATAACAAAGGCAGCCTAACATGAAGTCAGCCATGTGTGCCAGAGTACCAGTGGCCAAGACTTCGCTGTTGTCATCAGGAGGATGACTGTCCATTTCCTCATCCTCTTCCTCCTCTTTTGTCCACACACGCTGAACAGATGGAATTAAAGTTCCACCCTTTGTAGTGGAGGCAACCATCCTCTGCTCTTCCTCCTCCTCCTCCTCCAATACGCACTGAGAAGACAAACTGAGGGTGTTCTGGCTATCACCCAGGGTCATGTCTTCTTCCCCCATTTCCAGCTCTTCACCACGAACAGCGTCGGCCTTAATTGTGCGCACCGAGCGTTTGAATAGACACAGAAGTGGGATGGTTACACTGGCAATAGCGTTATCGCCTCTCACCATCTGTGTCGATTCCTTAAAGTTTCTTAACACCTCACAGAGGTCCGACATCCATGCCCACTCCTCACTTGTGAAGAGCGGAAGCTGACTGGAAAGGCGACGACCGTGCTGCAGAAGTTATTCCATTACTGCCCTTTGCTGAGCACAAAGCCTGGCCAACATGTGTAACGTGGAGTTCCAGCGCGTGCTCACGTCGCACTACAGCCAGTGAGCTGGCAATTTCAAGCACTGCTGCAGCATCAACAGACTGGCTAAAGCTGTTGATGACTTGCGGAAATGTGCACACACGCAGCGCACCTTCGCCAGTAGCTCGGGCAAATTGGGGTAGGTTTTCAGAAACCGCTGAACCACTAAGTTAAAGACGTGGGCTAGGCATGGGATGTGTGTGAGCTTGTCGAGCTCCAAAGTTGCCACCAGGTTATGCCCATTATCACACACAACCATGCCTGGCTGCCACAGCTCTGCGGTGGTGTGCTGTTTGTCCCCTAAATAGATCAGCTTCAGCACGGCCTGTTGACGCTTACCCAGAGCAGTGCTACACTGCTTCTAGCTAGCGACTGATGGCTGACTGCTGTTGGAGGTGGAAGTGGAGGAGGAGGCGGTGGAGGAGGAGAAGTGGGGGTTGGAGCCAATAACATAGCTTCTGGTGGAGACCCTGATGGACGTAGGGCCCACAATCCTGGGCGTGGGTAGCACCTGTGCCATCCCAGGGTACGACTCACTCCCGGCCTCCACAACATTCACCCAGTGTGCGGTCAGGGAAATGTAGCATCCCTGGCCACCAGCACTAGTCCATGTGTTCAAGTGGTGAGGTGGACCTTCCCAGTAAGTGCGTTGGTCAGGGCACGGGTGATGTTCTGTGACACATGCTAGTGTAAGGCGGGCACAGCACACCATTAAAAATAGTGGCAGCTTGGGACTGTGTACCGAGGGACGGCCACCGACAACAAATTGCGGTAGGCCTCGGTGTCCACAAGTCTAAATGGCAACATTTCAAGGGCCAGTAATTTCGAAAGTTGCACATTTAGTGCTATGGCCTGTGGGTGGGTGGATATTTGCGTTTGCATTCAAATGCCTGTGTTATCGACATTTGGACGCTGCGCTGGGACAGGGAAGTGAATGTGATCGCTGATGGTGCTTGCAACGGTACAGGTTCAGCGCGGGAGACATGCGGGCCTGCGCCTTCGACAGGCGATTGGTCGTCACCCAACATAGGGGAAGAGGATGCAGTGGTGTGATCCGCGGACACAGAAAGTGGACCCAGGCGTACCTCCCACTTATTGTGGTGCTTGGCTGCCATGTGGTGGATCATGCTGGTGGTGGTTAGGTTGCTATTGTTCACACCTTGGCTCATTTTGGTGTGGCACCGGTTGCAAACTACTATTCTTTTGTTGTCTGCACTTTCTGCAAAAAAGCACCATACCGTGGAACACCTACCCCTGCAAGGGAGATTTCCGCGAGGGGGTGCTCCGTGGAACACTTGCGGGCCTGTTTGGCGCGGCCTGCCTTCTCCCTGTTGCCACCCCACTGTCTCTTTCAGCCTGATGCGGTACTGCAGATCACTCCCTCTCGGGACTGCTGTCCTCGCTCACGTTTCCACCTTCCTATGTTGGGTCAGTGACCTCATCGTCCACCAAGTCTTCTTCAACTTCTGCACTGCGATCATCCTCCTCATTTGTTTACCCCAACACAACTTCAGTGATTGACAACGGTATATAATCCTCTGCAACAACCCCTGCAGACAGTAATTGTGGTTGACTTGATGGCAACTGTGTCTCGTCATTAGTGTTGAGCACGAATATTCGAATAGCAATTTTTTTAGCGAATCTTGGCACTTTGCAAATTTGCAAATATAGCGCTATATATTAGCTATTTCGAAGATATATATATATATATATATATATATATATATTTTTTAAGTTGTTAATCCTTGTTGCTCTCTGGTTGTCATCCCACTTCCCAAAAGCTGTTCTTACCTGTCCGAAGGATTCTTGGCTCCCTGCCCGCTCCAGTCAATGCCCGTTGCCGCTTCTGCAGACTTCCCGTGTGCATGGAAACGCCTCCATGCTAAAATGTACTGTCGGATGTGAGAATCACAATTTAACAAATTTGACTAAGTTGTAATCGCAATGCGATTTATATAACCTGAATTACTCGCATTGTGGATTCAACTTAGAGCTGGGTTCCTAATGGTTGTATTGCTAGAATATAACGAATATAGCACTATATTCTCAATCTTCATTATATTCTAGCAGCAACCATTAGGAACCCAGCTCTAAGTTGAATTCACAATGCGAGTATATGTTTGCATTGCGAAATCAACTTAGAGCTGAGTTCCTAATAGTTATTAGCAGTTGCTAGAATATAACGAAGATTGAGAATATAGTGCTATATCCGTGATATTCATTATATACTAGCAATACAACCATTAGGAACCCAGCTTTAAGTTGAATTTGCAATGTGAATTTATGTTCACATTGCAAATTAAACTTAGAGCTGAGTTCCTAATGGTTGTATTGCTAGAATATAGCGAAGATTGAGAATATAGTGCTATATTCGTGATATTCGTTATCTTCGTCAATTCTAGCAATACAAGTTACAACCATTAGGAATTCAGTTCTAAGTCTAATTCGCAATGCGAATATAAATTCGCGTAACATTTGCAATATATAGAATAATGACGAATATTCGATCTCGACTAATATATGACGAATATTCAATCGAATATTTGCGAAATGTCGCAAAATCGAATATGGCACCTCCAGCTCATTATTACTCATCATCATCCACCTCCTTAAACACATCATCTTGTGAGTGTGAAGGCTCGAGAGGTTGAGAATCAGGGCTCAAGATCTCATGTCCCTCTTCAAGAGTGCTTGGGGAGAGGGCCAAATTAAGTGATGTGGGTAAAAATAGCTCCTCGGAGCTCCTCCTTGTTTGGCCAGACTCTACATGGTGGGAGGAAGGATGATCAGGGTGAGGATTGTGTTGTTTGACCAGACTGTTGGCTACTGAGACTGGGCTTGGTGGAAGACAGGGTGGTGCTTAACCCAGTGGAAGCATTATCTGCTGCAATCCAACCAACCACCTGGTCGCACTGGTCTGACTTCAAGAGTATTGTCTTGCGACGCCCTGCAAACTGGGAAATGTAGCTTGGTATCGTGGATGACTGCTTTCCATGTGCTCTTGCAGCAGCCACAGTTGCAACGCACCCTGAGCCACGGCCTCTGCGTGAACCATCAAAATCACGTCCACTTCCCCGTCCCTTAATATTCGCCTTCTTCATATTGACACTGGATATCACTGCCATTTGGATTAAATATAGGCCTCACACACTGGCCAGAAATAAGTGTAGATTTGCTTCTCACTGCTCACAGCAAGCAGAGTTTGTAGAATACAGAAACTGACTGTCTGTAACTGCTATTTGGATTAAATATAGGCCTCACACACTGTCTAGAAATAAGTGTAGATTTTGCTTCTCACTGCTCACAGCAAGCGTAGTTTGTAGAATACAGAAACTGTCTAACAATAGTCCTTTAAAGGACTTTTGGTTCTTTGAAACGTCTTTATAATGAGTCATTTGTGATCAAATTTGCCCTACACTCTCTGTCCCTTTCTAACAGCAGCTCTCCCTGACTCGCAATGAGCCAAACCCGCGTGACCGGGTTCTATATAGCACCCAATGACGTGTTCCGGCCAGCCAATCACTGTAATTCCAGTAGAAAACATGTCTAATGGCATTACAGTGATGGCAATACTTACCTGCACGTTTATTGGCTGCTTAAACGTGCGGGGAGGAGACTCGAGCATGGCGCTCGAGCACATGTGGTACTCGGCCAAGTGCTCGGATCTGCCGAGCATAGTAATGCTCGAGCCGAACCAGTACTCGGCAGAGCATGCTAGCTCATCACTAATATACTCACTACACTGTTGCAGTTATTTGTGGTGAAAGCGTTTAGTGGCATATTTCAGTACAAAAATAAAAATATATTCTCAGTTCACTTCTGCAGTTGTATGTGTTTAATGGCCTATTTTAGTACAAAAAGAAAAAATATATGTGCATTTCACTGTTGCAGTTATTTGTGGTGAAAGCGTATAGTGGCCTATTTAAGTACACAAAGAAAAATTGATATGCACTTCACTGTTGCATTTAATTGTGGTGAAAGCATTTAGCGTCCTATTTCAGTACAAAAAGAAAAATCTATATTCATTTCACTGTTGCAGTTATTTGTGGTGAAAGCGTTAAGGGACCTATTTTAGTACAAAATGAAAAATATATACGCACTTCACTGTTGCAGTTATTTGTGGTAAAAGCATTTAGTGACCTATTTCAGTACAAAAATTTAAATATATTCTCAGTTCACTTCTGCACTTATGTGTTGAAAGCATGTAGTGGCCTCTTTGCGTACAGAAAGTAAAAAATATACGCACTTTACTGTTGCAGTTATTTGTGGAGAAAGCATTTAGTTGCTTATTTCAGTGCAAAAATAAAAATATATACGCACTTCACTGTTGCAGTTATTTGTGGTGAAAGCATTTAGTGGCCAGGCAGAGGTCGCAGCAGAGTATGGGGGCGTGGCAGCAGGAGTCACAGCGAGAGGCCTGAACTCCTGGTGTCATCTAGCAGTTATGTCTTGACCAGCAACCCATCAGTTCTTGATTTGTTAACTCAGTCATCCACTTTATCCCAAGTGACATCAGAAGGGCCCCAGCCATCAGTCGGTGGGTTCGTCAGACACAACCCTTAGTTGGCATGGGTCAGGAGCAAGCCCTGTGCCCTCACTTGTCTTCAACCTGCCTCTGTCCTTTGCTGTTCCCTCAGCCACAGAAGTATTGTATGTTGTGGGCACAGCTCCACTATACAGCGAGGACGAGCTACTAGAGGACAGTCAGCAGCTACTGCCCAGCCAAGATCTGGAGGAGACATCCGCCGCTTCCTCCGCTAGTGGGCAAGTAGTAATGAGGACAGTGGCATGGGAGGTGGTGTCGCGAGCGTTCAGGCTCCTGACTCAGAGACCGTTGAGGACGGCATCGGTGACGTGCGGACACTACTCGATGATTACGATGTAGCTGATCGCACTTGGGAGCCAGGTGACGAAGGGGCTTCATAATCATCGGGAGAAGAGGGTGGCAGCTTGCCCGTGAGGCAGCTGTGGAGCCAGCCAGTCAGTAGCGTCGCCAGGAGTCAGCAGGGTGGCATTAGCAGGAGGTTGGAAGTGAAACGTGCCCGGGTAGACCACCCGCTTCTCAGGAGCCTACCTGCCCGGGAAGTAGCACACACACAAACACTTGGGTCAAAGCAAATTCTCATTTATTACAGGCAGTACAGCAGTTTATAAAGATATCAGAGGGGCATTCCCCCTGAGGCATGTGGCATTGTTACATTGGATAGAATATGAAATCATGAAAATAGATAACACTTGGCAACTGTGCATTGTTTTACTAACTGTGGTATATGAACTATGTAAATATCTAACTATAGGCGCAATCTTGTAATGGAGTTTTCACTAACAGCAGAAAAGCATATATGACGTAGCAAGGAGGCATGTTCTCTTTGGTAGGATGAAACCTTCATGCTCTGGAGAAGATAAGGTGTTGTCTGAGATCGAGAGTATATGGGAGCATTCTTAGCTGATTCAAAGAATCAAGTCAACATCTCTATCAATGATGAAGCCGATTGCACTTGGGAGCCGGGTGCAGAAGGGGCTTCATCATCATCAGGAGAAGAGGGTGGCAGCTTGCCCGTGAGGCAGCGGCTGGGCCAACAAGGTGGTAGCATGGTTGGGAGTGTGGCCCTGTGTCAACATATGCAGCGTCGCCATACAGTGGCCTGGAAAAAACGTGGATCCGATGTGGTGGTCCAGCCTGCTGCATCACCCAGTGGCACCTACCGGGTTTCAGGCAGTCAAGGCTCCACCACCTCAGCCGAATGGAGCTGTCTGTCATTCCCATCTTCTGCTGGTCCAGATACTCCTGCTCCTCCACCCTCCTATTCCTCGTCAGTCATTCCATCAGCAATTGATCACCAAAGCGATTGCCAAGAGACAGCAGTATGCGTGCAATCTTCCAACGGCGCAGAAGCTGAATGTGCTCATGTCCAAGTTGCTGGTGCTGCAGTCCCTCGAATTCCAAGTGGTGAACTCTGCACCTTTCAGAGAACTGATGGCTTGTGTCGAGCTGAGGAGGAGAGTCCCAAGTCATCATTTCTTTCCGAAAAAGGCAGTACCAGCCCTGCACAAATATGTAGAACAGAAGGTGGGCCAGTCCTTGAGCCTGTCGGTATCTGCCAAAGTGCACGGCAGCACTGACGTGTGGAGCTGTAACTACGGTCAGGGACAATACATGTCATTTATGGCCCAATGGCTGAATGTGGTCCCTGCACAGCCACACAAGCAACAAGGCCAGGTCACGCCGCTTCCAACTCCCAGTTGTCACGCTGTTGGTCCTGCAACAATGTCCGCCTCTGCCTCCTCATCCTCCACCATGTCCTCAGCCTCCACTGCTGGGACAAGTCACAGTGCCCCTCCAGCATACCACATGTGCAGGGCACGGCGGTGTCATGCTGTTCTGCACCTGGTTTGCCTTGGCAAACGGAGTAACACAGGGGAGGAGCTGCTCCGTGTGATTCATCAAGAAATCGAATACTGGCTATCTCCGAGACAACTGAAAATCGGAACCATGGTGACCGACAACAGGAAGAACATGGTGTCGGCACTACTTCAAGGAAGGCTGAGCCATATGCCCTGCATGGCACATGTGTTCAATCTGGTTGTCAAGTGGTTCCTGAAGTCTTCCACCCATCTGCAAGACATCCTAAAAATGGCCAGGAAACTTTGCATGCACTTCAGCCAATCGTACACCAGAAAGAACACCCTCCTTGAGCTGCAGCGGCAGAACGGCATCCGCCAACATAGGCTGATGTGCGACATTTCCACCAGTTGGAATTCCACCCTCTATGTGTTTGACCGACTATACGAACAGAGAAAGGCCATCAACGATTTCTTGATGATCCACAAGGATAGGCCTACTCCCTTGTGTAACTTTGATGTCAGCAAGTGGCAGCTGATGCGTGACACTTGCCGCTTGCTCATGTCCCTTTGAGGACGCCATGTTATTTGTCAGTCACCAGGAGTACGGGATGAATGATGTCATTCCACTGCTTCATGTCCTGGAACAGATGGAGATAACAATGGCTGTTAAGGGGACAGGAGACATGGCGCCTAGATCTCATGGCCTTACGAGCCCTGTGGGGGCTGAACTGGAAGAGCAGGAGGAGGTGGAGGAGGACATTGGAGCATAGGCAATTTGTAGCAAAATGGGTGGTGTTTCTACTCAGCTGACAGGTGAGGAGGAGCAGGAGAAGCCAGAGATGCTACAGGGCGATGAGGAAAACAAGACAGAGGACCCAGACACACCATGGTAGTATGCAGTGGAGATATAGGCAGGGAGTCCCTCCGAGTCAATTGCCCAAATGGCCCGATGCATGCTGACTTGCTTGGGTAGTGACAGACGAATTGTCACCATTCGGCAGAGGGATGACTTCTTGCTCTCCAACTAGTTGGACCCTCGCTATGGGTCCAAAATGGGGGCCTTTTTTACACCCACTGAGAGGGAGGACAAACTTAATTACTACAGGGACATCCTATGTAGTCAGTTGGCCGCTGCCTATCTGCACCATCGTCAATCCTCTCGCAGGTCAGACCAGAGTGTCCCTCAGCGATCATGTTCCACTGCCATGGCTGCTGGGGAGGGGTGGGGTGGCAGGAGCAGTACCAGCTCCTTCAGCAGCAACCTGAGTCTAGAGTTGCTGATGAGCAGCTTTCTTCACCCGCATAGTAAAGAAACTATTCACTAGAGATGACCTGAACTATTCGCCGGCGAACATAGCTTGTTCGCGTCTGCTGCGGCGGGCGAACATATGCGATGTTCGCGTTCACCCCTATACTTTATCATTGAGCAAACTTTGACCCTGTACCTCACAGTCAGCAGACACATTCCAGCCAATCAGCATACCCTCCCTCCCAGACCCTCCCACCTCCTATCAAAAAGCAAGGACGGCATCCATCTTAAATTCATTCTGAAGCTGCAGTGTTAGTAGTTGTAATCGCAATGCGATTAATATAACCTGTATTAATAGCATTGTGAATTTAACTTAGAGCTGGGTTCCTAATAGTTGTATTGCTAGAATATAACGAAGATTGAGAATATAGCGCTAGAGTCGTTATATTCGTCAATTCTAGCAATACAACCATTAGGATCTCAGATCTAAGTTGTAATCGCAATGCGATTAATATAACCTGTATTAATCGCATTGCGAATTCAACTTAGATCTGAGTTCCTAATGGTTGTATTGCTAGAATTGACGAATATAACGAATATAGCGCTATATTCTCAATCATCGTTATATTCTAGCAATACAACCATTAGGAACCCAGCTCTAAGTTAAATTCGCAATGCGATTAATGCAGGTTATATTAATCGCATTGCAAATTCAACTTAGAGCTGGGTTCCTAATGGTTGTATTGCTAGAATTATATAACGAAGATTGAGAATATAGCGCTATATTCTCAATCTTCGTTATATTCTAGCAATACAACCATTAGGAACCCAGCTCTAAGTTGAATTTGCAATGCGATTAATGCAGGTTATATTAATCGCATTGCGAATTCAACTTGCCACACTCTGCGTCAAATACGTAATTTTCCATGGGAGTTTTGCCATGGATCCCCCTCTGGCATGCCACAGTCCAGGTGTTAGTCCCCTTGAAACAAGTTTTCCATCACTATTGTGGCCAGAAAGAGTCCCTGTGGGTTTTAAAATTCGCCTGTCTATTGAAGTCTATGGCGGTTCGCCCTGTTGGCCCGTTCGCGAACATTTGCATAAATTCGCGTTCGCTGTTCGCGAACGGAAAATTTTATGTTTGCGACATCTCTACTACTCACGAGCAGGTAGACCTGGAGCAGGACCTGAACCAGCAGGTGGTGGTATACTTGGAGAGCCCCCTGCCACCCCACATTGAATATCCGCTGGACTACTGGGCAGCCAAACTGAATTTGTGGCCGCAGCTGGCAGAGTTTTCCCTGGAAAAGCTGTCCTGCCCGGCCAGTAGTGTGGCATCAGAGCAGTGTTTTGTGCGGCAGGAGCCATAGTTACCCCAAGAAGAACTCGCCTGTCCACCCAAAATGTGGAAAGACTGACCTTTGTAAAGATGAATCAAGAGTGGATCAGCCAGGATTTTCACCCACCAATGTGTGATGCATCTGATTAGATCATCCATGCAGCCTCACCCAAACCTTGACAAAAGAGACCGGTTTCTTCTGGCTACCTGCCTCAGCTACTACTCTGATGCTGCCACCCACCTGATGCCACAGATCTGATGCCAAGTGCTTCTTCTTTCATCCACCTTCATCAGCAGGTACTGGTATTGCCACCCACCGCCCGACTATGTCACCTTGCCACTCTGTGGTCTCCTCCTGCTGCTGCCACCTCCAGACTCTATCACTGTGCCATTCAGTGGCCTTCTCCTGATGCTGCTACTGCTGCTGCCGCCACCTCCAGACTCTATCATGGTGCCACTCGGTGGCCTCCTCATACTGCGGCCACCTCCAGACACTGTCATTCTGCCACTCGGTGGCCTCCTCATACTGCTGCCAACTCCAGACTCTGTTATTGTGCCACACGGTGGCATTCTCATACTGCTGCCACCTCCAGACTATGTCATTGTGCCACTCTATGGCCTCCTGATGCTGCCGCCACTTCCACACTGTCATTGTGCCACTCTGTGGCTTCCTCCTGATTCTGCCGCCACCTCCAGACTCTGTCATTGGGCCACTCTGTGGACTTCTCATGCTGTTCCCACCCTCCCCACTTCATAACTGGGCCACTATTTTGCCTTTCCGCCTGGCTGACATCATCATTTATTTGACCTTTCTTCTGATCTGTCAGAAGGAAGGACAAATAAGATGCACAACGGATCCTGTCGTTGTAGCAGATGTAAGGCCTGTATGGTCCCATCAGAATTGGCTTATGATTTGGTAGCCAAAAGCAGGAGTGAAATAATCATCTATGGGACCTAGCCTGGGTAAGGTTATTTAACACAAATATTATTTAACAGATGCCCAGACAGGCAGTAAACCTATCTTGACCCAGGTTATTATAAAACGTCACTTTTATTTGACATACACTAAAAATTAAAGTGTGAGATTAATGCAACTTTAATAAACCAAAAAATATTCATTAAAAGTACAGTCGACACTCCACCTATGGATAGAGGTGTTATTCAGAGAGAGAGAGGGTAGGGAGATGTGCACAATCTCCCATCCTATCACTACTAGATATAGCGTACTATGATGTCACTGTTTGCAGAGCAGGTTGCTAATAAGATATATCCGGCACCTTTGCCGTATTTTGTGGTGAAGACTTGTGTACCGTCACACCACTGTCAGATTAACACAGCCACCATTAGCATGTGTCTAAACTGACATTGAGCCTGAGGGATGCTAGCCCTGCAAAAAGGAGGTAGCTACAGTTAAGTGCTGCGGCTCACATCAGTACACTAAAGTGCCAAGCATTTGAACAGAGTCCAACCAGACTATTATTAGTTGATTGCTAGTGGAGTGAGAGGCTGCATTTAAAAACTTGCACTGCTTCCCGACATGTTTCACCAGACTTCTGGCTTCTTCAGGGGTAAATGGGCAGCAATTGCTACTCCTACCTCTGTGAACCCCTGCACCGCTACTTTCTGGTTAGGCTTCTAAGAAGCAGGTGGTCTACCCTGAGCACGTTTGGCTCCCGACCTCCCACTGCTGGCACCCTGCTGACTCACGGCCACGCTACCACCTTGTTGGCTCAGCCGCTGCTTCAGACGCAAGCTGCCACCCTCTTCTTTTGATAATGATGAAGTCCCTTCTTCACCAGGCTCCCAAGTGCAATTGGCTACATCATCTGCTACTGTCTGCATGTCACTAATGTCCCCCTCATTGGTCTCAGCTCCTTCAGCCTGACCCTTCAGCCTAACACCTGCTCACACATGACTCTCATCATCACTACTTGCCCGCCTACCGATGGAAGTGGCAGAGGTCTCCTTCAGATCTTGGCTGGGCAGTAGCTGCTGACTGTCCTCTAGTAGCTTTTCCTCCCTTAAAAGTTGAGGCAGGTTGAGGATCTTTGGGGGCACAGGGCCTGCTGCCGAGCAATGCCAACTAAGCATCATGTCAGAGTAACCCACTCTTGACTGGGGGTGTCTGATGTTACTTGTGACGAAGTCAAAGACCGAGTCAACCATTCAAGCACCTCTGGGTTGCTGGTCAAGACACGACTGCTATATGACACTGGGAGCTCAGGCCTCTCGCTGCGACTCCTGCTGCCACCTCCCTTCTTCTCCTGCTACTTCTGCCTGCAACTCAAACATCTTGGCCACTGCCCATTTGCTTTGAAGGGCCTGTCACTTGTTGGTCTGACATACTGTATAATGAAATAATTAAATTAAAATTAAAATAATACATCCCAAAAAAGGCTGTAGTACAATGTAACTTTACCGCTGATCGGCAATTAAGACATATTCTTTTTCCTATTAATACACCCACAATAAAAGTATAACAATCAAAAATCACTGCAGAACAGCTAATAGGACGTACGTATATTTCCTATTAATACACCCCGTAAATAGCTGTATCACAGAGCTCTTACACCCCAATAACAAGCAAGGTTTGCTGGAATTACTGAGCTATCATTTAGTGCAATTTGGATCCCCAATAAGTGCAGCAAGGAGTAATAAAATCGTTCCTATTACCAAGGCTTTACACTCCCCTATTGGACCCTGTTCTGCTTTTATAGTGTAGAAAATGCCTCCCTATCCTTTCCCTACACTATGAATAATCTTTCCCTGAACTTATAAATCATTTTTTCAGCACAATACAGTCTTTCCTAGCACTGTCCCTAGCGCTTGTCATATCTCTCCTTGCACTAAGCACACTGGAAAATGGCAGAATCCAAGATGGCTGAGGCTTTTTATAGGGCTGTGACATAACAGGGCTGGTTGGCTGCTGATTGGCTGCATGCATGGCATTGTGGGTGATCCCTTGTTCCCAGAGTTCTTTGCTCCATGTCCTAACATGTGCAGCAGCCATTTTAGGAAAAAAATGTGATTTGTTACCAAGAAGCGTGAGGAAATTTGGCTTCAGTTCAAATTCCATTTCGTCAACTTCGATTCGCTCATCTCTAATCATTTTCTTCACATAACCCCACATTTTCATTATGCATTTCAGTTAACTTCACATGTTCATTCTGCGCCTCATCTGCACCAATGTTTTCAATTGTCATTTCATTTAAACCATTGTTTTCAATACACAGCTCCCTTACGCCATCATTTAAAAGCGCAGATACAGGTCATGCAGGAGTTTCATCACTTACTGCAGAAGTGTCTCTCTTCCCCACAACTCCCAGAACAAGGGGAAATCATGGCCTAATATTACATCAAACATGAGCCTATTTGCCACACAAAGTTCATAAATCCCAGTTCCCATTGGAGTTTCACATAGACCTTGCTATCCCCATCACTGTCAATCACACTCAGTTGTTTGTCTATCAAATAGTCCCCAGCTACCGAGCTGGCATGTACCAGGCTCATCTGGCTCCCTGCATCCAACAACACTTTGACTAGACTGCCATTCACCACAATGACACACATTTTTGTGCAGTCTCTAGTCCTAGTGTCTCAACACCTACCTGCTCGGCACAAAGTGACTGCCAGCAGCTCACACCACAGTTCATGGCTTCTGAGGCACTAGGTCACTGGTCAGCTTTTTTTTGTTAGTATTTTACAGAGAAAATATATTTTATACACATATGTAAATTAGAATTCTATTAAGATAAAATATGCTATCATTACCTACGAATAGTACATGTCAAGAGTTTTTATATTTATCGAGAAAGAGAGACTTTTCTGTTAGAAAATATTATACACCCACCTCAATGCATGAAATTTCAGCACTTTCCTGAAATCCTTTTCTATTGACAAGAAGCAGTGAGTCCTGGCAACCCTTTCATTCTTGTCTGTTATCTTAAAATCAATTGCACAGCCTGGTGCACTGATTAATGACTGGAGAGTGTTCTGCAGAATTTGACCCATCTGGTCACTAAAGAAACTCACCCCATGGGCTTCTCATCGATTTACCAAGAACTTTCTTCTACACAGAGGTGACCTCAAAGATTTCACCTGGCCTGGTATTTTAAGAATTGGTTGTCTGTATTGTAGTCCAACAGGAATAAAAGTAACCTTAAGACTAGTATATACTCAGCTTTATTTTTAATTTAGATCTGATAGTTCAAGTGAATATACCTTGCAATCAAAGAAAAGATCACCGGCTTTATAGGTCACAGACAATATTATCCGGGAGCATCACTCGCTTTAGTCGGTATGTACTTAGATCTAAAATTTAATATTAAAGAATTAAATGTATTTTTGGAGAAAACATACAGAAAACATTCTGAGGACATTTGCCCCTACCAGATGATTCAAATGTTTCATTGCTTTTATTTGGAATACTTTCTGCTTTATTCATAAAACCTTAGTTTGAAACTATTCACACCTAGGTTTAATGGGAAGGCAGTGCACCCCACTCTCCTTACAACAGCCACCCCTGGAGCCGGCCCCTCCTCCTTCCAGCTCCCGCCAGCTTCCCCTGCTGCAGGACCTGTATAGCTCCGGCATGCGCCTATACCAACCAATAACAAAGCTCCGTGCAGTATGGAGCTTTGCTATTGGTTATTTCAGGCACAGACCACATTGCTGCGCTGCCAGCGCTATTCACAGCGCTCACTGCACTGAAGAATGTGGGGGAAAAGTCTAAGGCGTATTGGTACGCCTTAGACTTTTTCCAGGGAGTAAAATGGCCTGAACAAGCGTCTATGATGCTTGTACAGGTGTTATTGCGACCTCTGCTTATACACATGTGAGCACTCTTTTGCACGCACACTTCTTCACACGCCATGCCGGCACTCTTTGACATGCACACACAGTGTGCGTTCAGGGAAATGTAGCGTCCCTGGCCACCAGCACTTGTCCATGTGTCCATGGTGATGTGGACCTTCCCAGTAAGTGCATTGGTCAGGGCACAGGTGATGTTCTGGGACACATGCTGGTGCAAGGCCGGCACGGCACACCGTGAAAAATAGTGGTGGCTGGGGACTGCGTACCGAGGGGCGGCTGCCAACATCAGGTTGCGGAAGGCCTCAGTGTCCATAAGCCTAATTGACAACAATTCAAGGGACAGTAATTTCGAAAGTTGCGCATTTAGTTCTATGGCCTGTGGGTGGGTGGGTATTTGTGCTTGCATTCAAATGCCTGTATTATTGACATTTGGATGCTGCACTCGGGCAGAGAAGAAGATGTTGTTGCTGACGGTTCAAGCGAAGGTCCAGGTGCAGACCCGCAGACCCAGATTGTGGACGCAGGCGTTCGGCACACTTATTAAGGTGCTTGTATGCCATGTGGCGGATGATGCTGGTGGTGTTAGGTTGCTAGTTTTCACGCCCCGCCTCATTTTGGTATGGCACAGGTTGCAAACTACTACTCTTTTGTCGTCTGCACTTTCCTCAAAAAGCACCATACTGTGGAACACCTACCCCTTGGCAAGATAGATTTACTCATGGGGTGCTCCGTGTAAAAGTTGCGGGCCTGTTTGGTGTGGGCCGACTTTTCCCTTTTGCAACCCCACTGCCTTTTCCAGACTGTTGTGGTGCTGCAGATCCCTCCCCCTCGGTACTGTTGTCCTTGCTCGGCTTTTCACCTTACCATGTTGGGTCAGTGACCTCATCGTCCACCACGTCCTCTTCCACTTTCTCACTCTGCTCATCCTCCTGACTTGACCTAACCACAACCTCAATGATTGACAACTGTGTCTCATCATCATCCACCTCGTGAACGAATGATTGCCGTTCACCACTGTCATCTTCTTGAGGCTGTGAAGGCTCAAGAGGTTGGGAATCAGGGCACAATATCTCAGGTACCTCTTCAAGCGTGCTTGGCAAGAGAGCCAAACCAAGTACTGGTGCTGAAAAGAGGTCATGTGAGTATCCGAGTGTGGGATCACTTGTTTGGCCAGTCGCGACATGGTGGGAGGAAGGAGGATCAGAGTGAGGATTCAGCTGACCAGACTCTTGCTTACAGAGACTGGACTTAGTGGAAGAAAGGGTGGTGCTTAACCGACTGGAAGCATTATATTCTGCAATCCAACCGACCACCTGTTCACACTGGTCTGACTTGGACAGCGTTGTCCAGCGCCTCCCAGCTAAGTTGGACATAAAGCTGGGTAAGATGGATAGCAGACACAGTTTCATTGCATCCAGGGCCACGGCCTCTGCTTGCACCATCAGCATCATGTCCACTTCCCTGACCCTTTGTGCTTGCCTTCCTCATATTAATGGTTTTGTCTGTAGATGTGGCGCAGATTGTTTTATTGTCCACTAAAGACAGCTTTCTGATGCAGGACAGTATTGGTTATAGAACAGATTTTGGACACTCTGCTAGGCCAAAATTAATGGAAGTTGTAATATACACAGTGTTTTCAGATGCAGTTCAGTATTGGATAGAAAAACCAACAGATTTTGGACACTATACTAGGCCCAGATTAATAGAAGTTGTAATATACACTATGTTTTCAGATGCTGTTCAGCATTGGATACAAAAACCAACAGATTTTGGACACTATACTAGGCCCAGATTAATGGAAGTTGTAATGTACACAGTGTTTTCAGATGCTGTTCAGTATTGGATACAAAAGTCCACAGATTTTGGAAACTATACTAGGCCCACTGGGATTATCCCTACAGCAAGTAGTTGAGGAGCCAACCCGGAAGGAGGCCATTTTAGATTTGGTATTCACAAATGGCAATTTGGTATCTGATTTTACTGTAGGGGAAAGCTTGGGATTTAGTGATCACCAGTCCGTGTGGTTTACTATAAGTACAATGACTGAGTCACTCCACACAAAAACAAAAGTTTTAGATTTTCAGAAAACAGACTTTTCTAAAATTAGATCAGTGGTATACAAGTCGCTATCAGACTGGAACAATTTCAATGGAGTCCAAGAGAAATTGGACTACTTAAAAGTGGCACTATTGACGGCAACACAAAAGTGCATTAGGCGCTTGTCAGTAAAAGCAAAAAAGGGAGGAGACCACTGTGATACTCAGCAGAAGTGGCCAAAATCATTAAAAACAAAAAGATGGCATTTAGTAAGTATAAAAACACCCAAAACGAGGATGACAGGGAAATCTATAAGATTAGGCAGAGAGAGGCCAAGCAAGTTATAAGAGCTTCTAAAGCTCAGGCAGAAGAGAAATTAGCTCAGTCAGTGAAAAAAAGGTGATAAGACATTCTTCAGGTACATAAATGAAAAAAGGAAATTAAAACAAGGAATTATCAAATTAAAAACAAAAGAAGGAAGGTATATGGAAGAGGATAAAGAACTAGCTGACTTCCTCAATGAATACTTCTGTTCAGTTTTTACAAAGGAAAATGAAGGAGAAGGACCTCAGTTAGGGAGGAAAACTAATGAATCCTTTGATGCATGTGTCTTTACAGAGGAAGAGGTTCTAAGTCAGCTGTCTAAAATTAATACAAATAAATCACATGGGCCTGATGGGATACACCCAAAGCTATTAAAAGAGCTTAGAGGTGTAATAGCAAAACCATTAACAGATTTGTTTAACCAATCACTGGTAACAGGGGTCGTCCCAGAAGATTGGAAATTAGCAAACGTTGTGCCAGTTCACAAGAAGGGTAGTAGAGAGGAATCGGGCAACTATAGGCCAGTAAGCCTGACATCAATAGTGGGGAAATTAATGGAAACCATACTCATGGAGAGGATTGTGTAACATCTAAAAACCCATGGGTTAATTGATAAAAAACAGCATGGGTTTACTTCAGGGAGATCATGTCAAACTAATCTTATTGACTTTTTTGATTGGGTGACTAAAATAATAGATGGCGGAGGTGCAGTAGACATCGCTTATCTGGACTTTAGTAAGGCTTTTGATACTGTCCCACATAGAAGGTTTATCAATAAACTGCAGTCTTTGAGCTTGGGCTCACATATTGTTGAATTGATTAGGCAGTGGCTGAAGGACAGAAAACAGAGGGTTGTAGTCAATGGAGTATATTCAGACCATGGTATTGTTACCAGTGGGGTACCTCAGGGATCTGTTCTGGGACCCATATTGTTTAATATCTTTATCAGCGAAATTGCAGAAGGCCTCAGTGGTAAGGTGTGTCTTTTTGCTGATGACCAAAGATTTTTAACAGAGTTGATGTTCCTGGAGGGATACACCAAATGGAAAAGGATTTAGGAAAACTAGAGGAATGGTCAAAAATATGGCCACTAAAATTTAATGTCGATAAGTGCAAGATAATACACCTGGGGCGTAAAAACCCAAGAGCAGAATATAAAATCAGGGTTACAGTACTAACCTCAGTATCTGAGGAAAGGGATTTAGGGGTCATTATATCAGACGACCTAAAGGTGGGCAGACAATGTCATAGAGCAGCAGGTAATGCCAGGAGAATGCTTGGGTGTATAGGGAGAGGCATTAACAGTAGAAAGAGGGAGGTGCTCTTGCCGCTATACAGTGCACTAGTGAGACCTCAGTTGGAGTATTGTGTGCAGTACTGGAGACCATATCTGCAGAAGGATATTAAAACTTTGGAGAGAGTTTAGAGAAGAGCTACTAAACTAGTACATGGATTGCAGGACAAAACTTACCAGGAGAGGTTAAAGGACCTTAACATGTATAGCTTGGAAGTAAGAAGAGACAGAGGGGATATGATAGAAACTTTTACATACATAAAGGGAATCAACACGGTAAAAGAGGAGAGAATGTTTAAAAGAAGAAAAACTGCTACAAGAGGACATGGTTTTAAATTAGAGGGGCAAAGGAAGTATTACTTTACTGAGAGAGTAGTGGACGCATGGAATAGCCTTTCTGCAGAAGTGGTAGCTGAAAATACAGTGAAAGAGTTTAAGCATGCATGGGATAGGCATAAGGCCATCCTTCATATAAGATAGGGCCAGGGGCTATTCAAGTATATTGGGCAGACTAGATGGGCCAAATGGTTCTTATCTGCCGACACATTCTATGTTTCTATGTTTCTAGATTAATGGAAATTGTAATATACACAGTGTTTTCAGATGTTGTTCAGTACTGGATACAAAAACCAACAGATTTTGGATACTATACGAGGCCCAGATTAATGGAAGTTGTAATATTCACAGTGTTTTAAGATGCAGTTCAGTATTGGATACAATAAAATACAGATTTTGGGCACTACACTAGGCCCAGATTAATGTAAGTTGTAATCTACACAGTGTTTTCAGAGGCAGGACAGTATTGGGTATAGAACACCACAGATTATGGACACTGTATTAGGCGCAGATTATTGGAATTTGTAATACTGACAGTACTCGATGTTGATTATGTAGCTGATCACACTGCTTCATCATCATCGGGAGAAGAGGGTGGCAGATTTCCCGTGAGGCAGTGGCGGAGCCAGCAAGTCTCTAGCGTGGCTAGGAGTAAGCGGGGTGGCAGCAGTGGGAGTTCGGTAGTCAAACATGCCTGGGGTAGACCACCCACTTCGCAGGAGCCTACCTGCCAGGGAAGTAGCGGTGCACGGGTTCACGGAGGCAGCGGCGGTAGCAGTCAGTCAGTGCATAGTGTTGGGGGAAAATTACCTACTCTGCGGCGTGGCAGTTTTTTGTTAAGCCGCCGGAGGAGTTGATCATGGCCATATGTAGAATCTGTGGGCAGAAGGTTAAGCGTGGCCAGGGTGCCAATGTTGGCATGAAGGCCCTGCATCATTATATGCAGCGTCACCATAAAGTGGCCTGGGAGAACCATACCTCTGATGTGGTGGTCCAGCCTGCTGCAGCAACCGCTGCATCACCCAGTGGCATGCACTCGATTTAAGGCAGTCAAGGCTCCACCACCTTAATCGAAGGAGCTGAGCTGTCATTTCCATCATCTGCTGGTCCTGATGATCCTGCTCCTCACCCTCCTACTAATCTTCAGTCATTCTATCAGCAATTGATCACCAAAGCGATTGGCAAGAGACAACAGTATGCGTACACAAATCCAAAGGCGCCGAAGCTAAACGTACTCCTGTCCAAGTCGTCCCAAGCCATCATTCCTTTGCCAAAAAGGCAGTACCAGCACTGCACACACATGTAGAAAAGAAGGTGGGCCAGTCCTTGAGCCTGTCGGTGTCTGCCAAAGTGCACGGCAGCGCCGTCGCTGACGTGTAGAGCTATGACTACGGTCAGGGACAATACATGTCCTTTAAGGCCCGCTGGGTGGATGTGGTTCCTGCACAGCCACACCAACAACTTGGCCAGGTGACTCCGTTTCCGCCTCCACATTCTCAAGCCGTTGGTCCTGTGACAATGTCCGTCTCTACCTCCTCATCCTCCATCGTGTCCTCAGCTTCCACTGCACGGACAATTCACAGTGCACCTTCAACATACCATATGTGCAGGGCAAGGTGTTGTCACGCTGTTATGCAGCTCGTTTGCCTTGGCGAACAAAGTCACACAGGGGAGGAACTGCTCTGTGTCCTTCAACAAGAAATCGAATCCTGGCTTTCTCTGCGACAACGCAAAAATCGGAACCAAGGTGACTGACAACGGGAAGAACATGGTGTCAGCGCTGCGTCGAGGAGGGCTGAACCATGCGCCCTGCATGGCACACATGTTCAATCTGGTTGTCAGCGGTTCCTTAAGTCTTCCACCCATCTGCAAGACATCCTAAAAATGGCCAGGAAACTTTGCATGCACTTCAGCCACTCGTACACCGCAAAACACACCCTCCTTGAGCTGCAGCGGCAGAACGGCATCGCCAACATAGGCTGATATGCAACATTTCCACCCGTTGAAATTCAATGTCAGCCAGTGGCAGCTAATACGTGACACCTGCCGTTTGCTCAGGCCTTTAGAGGAGGCCACATTATTTGCCAGTCGCCAGGACTACAGGATGAACAATGTCCTTCCACTGCTTCATGTCATGGAACAGATGCTGGTAAATCTGGCTGGTCAGGCGACTGGAGACATGGTGCCTACATCTCATGGCCACATGAGCTCTATGGGGGCTGAACTGGAGGAGGAGAAGGATATGGATATTGGAGCACAAGCAATGTATCGCGAAATGGGTGGTTTTTCTACATAGGTGACAGGAGAGGAGAAGCAGGAGCAGCCAGATGAGCCACAGGGCAATGAGGAAGACGAGACAGAGGACCCAGACACTTGTGGCAGTATGCAGTGGCGATCTAGGCAGGGAGTCCCTCTGAGTCACTTGCACAAATGGCCTGATGCATGCTTGCTCAATTGCTTGCGTAATGACAGACAAATTGTCACCATTCGGCAGAGGGATGACTTCTGGCTCTCCACCTTGTTAGACCCTTGCTACCAGTCCGAAATGGGGGCCTTTTTTACACCCGCTGACAGGGAGGACAAACTGAACTATAGAGACATCCTATGTAGTCAGTTGGCCACTGCCTATCTGCTTTATCGTCTATCCTCTTGCAGGTTTGAGCGGGGGGCCCTCTGTGCTCAAGTTCCACTGCCATGGCTGCTGGGGAGGTGTGGGGTGGCAGGAGCTGCACCAGCTCCATCAGCAGCAGCCTGAGTCTAGAGTAGCTGATAAGCAGCTTTCTTCACCCGCATAGTGAAGAAACTACTCACCAGCAGCTAGACATAGAGCATAACCTGAACCAGCAGGTGGTGGCATACTTGGAGTGCACCCTACCAGCAGTCATTGATGATCTGCTGGACTACTGGGCAGCCAAACTGGATTTGTGGCCGCAACTGGCAGAGTTTGCCCTGAAAAAGCTGTCCTGCCCAGCCAGTAATATGGCATCAGAGAGAGTGTTTAGTGCAGCTGGGGCCAAAGTTACCCCAAGAAGAATTTGCCTGTCCATCCAAAATGTGGAGAGACTGACCTTTGTCAAGATGAATCAGGTCTGGATCAGCCAGGATTTCCACCCACTAATACCTGATGCATCAGACTAGATCATCCATGGTGCCACACCAACACTTTGACAAAAGAGAATGGTTTCTTTTGGCTACCTGCCTCAGCTACTATTCTGGTGCTTCCACCTGACTGATGCCACACATCTGCCAAGTGCTCCTTATTTCAGTGCTGTAGCCTGAGTGCCAATGTTTTGTCTTCATCTTATCCCACACTGACATGGTTATGTAAACTGTGATGTAACACGCATAGGGAGTCTTCTGTGGTAGTGAAAAAATACTGTAAGTCAGGATGACACGCAGATGACATGTGTTCCTCTTAGAATCACTGCACACTTTACTTTGGGCAGTTATGGGCCAAAACTGACCAAATAACTCAAGGGTAAACTCAGCCTTACAGGTCAATGTTAGCGCCAGGTATAAAGAATCGTGCAGAGGCACAAGATCCCACTATAGCGTGAAAGCGCACTCCTTTTAAACCGTTGTCAGCTGATGCCACATAGATGTCTACAGAACCCGTTCTATTAAACGCTTATACAAGTAGAGCCCCCCTGACACAGTGGATATGGTGTCAGCAGTAAGTTTTTGTTGTCATCACAGATTATTTTGCCCTCCTCTGATCCATCAGAACTATAACCCCCCCAAAAACGGATCCTGTCTATTGAGCATCCGCCTTCACTCGGTCAGCATTTGGTCAGTAATCCATCAGTATTGCTAAAGCCAAAAAAAGCAGAAGTGTATCCAAAGCAGAGATGACAGGTGAAAGGAATATTTTATTTTTTATTCTTTTATTATAATAAAAACATCAAGCATCAACCAGAGAAGGATGAGAGTAATTAAAACAAATACATGAATAGGGGTGGTAGGGCATCCATTCCCCTCCCACTTAAATACCCTCTACATGGAAATACTTGACTGAATCCAGTACATAACAATAAATATCACATTGCTTATATTACCTTTAACCCTTTATTCCTTCTCTCCCTCCTCCCCTCCTCACCCCCGCCAACCCTTGCCCAGCCCTTATCCCCCTACCCTATACCCAAAACTACCCCATCCACCTCAGGTAGGGGTGTGTGTGTGTGTGTGTGTAGGGGGGGGGGGGTCAGGACAAAGAGTGAGAAAGAGGGAAATATATATATGGAATATCTATATATGGAATTCATCAAATGTTCCCATTCTTTTATTGTTGGTAACTCGGGGTGCATCCATCTTCTTTCTATCAGTAGATGAGCTATAAAGCATGATTTATTTAGCATACTTTCATTCTCTTTTGATAGATCATGAGGAAATACTCCCAAAATACATATAGAAGCTGTCCAATGGATTTTAAGACTAAAAATATTCCCCATTAATTCGATCAGACTACACCAGAATGGTTGTATCTTTGGAAATCTCCACCACATATGAAAAATGTCTGCTTTATCAGTTAAACATCTAGGACATAGTCCTGACGTTTTAGCTAAAACTTTTTTGAGCCATTTTGGTGTTACGTATTAAGCAAAGACCTTTGCTGTATTTGTGGGAGGGGAGGCTGATTACAAGGCTAGTTATATGCACCTGTGGGCCCAGGCTGGCTGGTTACTAGGCTATTTATAGGCACCTGTGGGCCCAGGCTGACGCTGATTCAGCTGATTTCACTACCTCTGGGTCAGCTCTAGGATACAGCAGCATGGTGTGGAGGCTCCTTACGGCTGGGCGACGGCAGAATGTCTCAGGAGGGTGCTGGTATTCATGGTAGGATTGGAGTGGTTTGCACGGGACCCACGCTGTGGTCTGCGACATGTAGCGCTCTGGGTTGAAGCAGAGTTTGGGCGCTAAAGGGTAGTGGGCTCAAGCTATGCACGCTGTGTTTTATGTATCAATGGTTGATTTAAAAAAAAAAAAACGCAGCAGCATCATGTGGAGGCTCGTTCACACCTGGGCATCGGCAAAAAGGGCCAGGCGAATGCTGGCACTCACTGTAGAATTGCACTTATTGGCACGGGACCCACAGTGCGGTATGCGATTCGCAGTTCTCTGGGTCAAAGCAGAGTTGGGTGCTAACAGTCAAATGACTGTTGAGGTATTTTGTCTAGCTGTTTAGGGGCTTGTTGGGGGCTATTGCATATAGTTATTGGTGTAGCATGCGCCTAGAGTAGGTATGGTCGCATGTTTTCTGATATCTGTTTCATACGTAAAAAAAAAAAAAAAAAAAAAAAAAGTGCATGGTTTTGTTACCTGTTTTACATGTGGGGCGTACGTCCACAGTTAACGCCAGACATGCAAGGTGTTGGTAAATGTATATCAGTGGTCTGTATATGGGGACACAAGCAGATCGGTCAAGGCGCCGGTATTTTAGTTCTGATGCTCTTGTATGTAAGTGTGTTTAATCTATAAACTGTATGTTATGGGCACGCATGTGTCAGCGATTCTGTGCTAGGTTTATAAGTGCACTATATGTCTATTAATTAGCGTTGCATCAGGGTTTATGTTCAAACATGTTTATGTTTTCTTGGATGGTGTTGTGGTGACCCATTTAAAAAAAAAACAAAAAAAACTGCAGCATTATGTGGAGGTTCGTTCGCGCCTGGGTAGTGGCAGAAGGTGCCAGGCGAGTGCTGGCATTCACGGTAGGATCGGACTTGGTTACACGGTTAGTGACTCGTAGCGCTCTGGGATGAAGGAGGTGGGGCGCTTATGGTCGAATGATCATGGTTAGTTTCGTTACCTTCAAAAGCTACGTCCATGTGTCGGCATTTACATTTTTTTATATACTCTATTCACTACTAGAGTTAATACTCTGCTCACTTCAGATTGCATTCATACAGCTGCGTTATACCTTGCTCTTCATGCTCAGAGCTGCGCCCATACCATGTTTTAGGCACCACTCACATCCAGAGCTGCATTCACCCACCTGATCTTACCTCAAATGTTGTACTCTGCTTCCACTTAAAGCTGCATTTTTCCTTTTCATTGCTACATCATGGTTACTCAGTATTTTCACTAGGGCAGTCAACACACCGCTCTGATACCGCTTCCTTTTAGGTTTACGTTTCTTTCCTGGCTGGTGGTTACATTCCATAGGCCTACTTTTCTGTTTCACTTCGGTGGAAAAAAAAAAAATTGGGTGCTGTTATTTAGTCCTGGTTCGCATTCACTCAGACTTGTCTCCTGCCCCAGCTCACCATACAGTCTCAGCGGTCAGTGCGCCAATAGGAGTAAGTTTCCTACTATGTTTCACAAGCTGTTCACACATTGCCACGATTAGTGTCTTCTCTTAGCGAATTGTAATGCCTCTGGCTTTTTTTCTCCCATCTGTTCAATTTCACTATTGTTCGGTTCACTATTGTCTATGCATATCCCATCAGGTCTGGCTCACATTTTAATTACTTATCGTCACTGTAATGTCATCTAGTTCAGTCTTGGCTTTGGGGGCCCAATGACCGCTTCAGCCTCATGGCTCCGCGGGGTCTATGACCGTTCTTCACTTTATTCGTTAGGGGTACAATATGGTTGTAAGCTGGTTAGTGTCCTAGGTTACTGTCGAAGGGGGTCATGGTTATGCGAGTCCCCAAGTCATACTGGTGCTGCTTAAGTGGTTTAAAATACAAAAAAAAAAAATATAAAAAAAAAAAAAAAAAAAAAAAAAAAATTAAAAATTGCCATAAGTTTCGCATTCATGGCTACGCCATTAGAGTCTCTGACGCATGGCTTCTCCGTTTAAGTTTGACACGCATGGCCCGGCCATTAGTGTCTCTCACGCATGGCCCCGCCATTAGTGTCTCTCACGCATGGCCCCGCCATTAGTGTCTCTCACGCATGGCCCCGCCATTAGTGTCTCTCACGCATGGCCCCGCCATTAGTGTCTCTCACGCATGGCCCCGCCATTAGTGTCTCTCACGCATGGCCCCGCCATTAGTGTCTCTCACGCATGGCCCCGCCATTGGTGTCTCTCACGCATGGCCCCGCCATTAGTGTCTCTCACGCATGGCCCCGCCATTAGTGTCTCTCACGCATGGCCCCGCCATTAGTGTCTCTCACGCATGGCCCCGCCATTAGTGTCTCTCACGCATGGCCCCGCCATTAGTGTCTCACGCATGGCCCCGCCATTAGTGTCTCTCACGCATGGCTCCGCCATTAGTGTCTCTCACGCATGGCCCCGCCATTAGTGTCTCTCACGCATGGCCCCGCCATTAGTGTCTCTCACGCATGGCCCCGCCATTAGTGTCTCTCACGCTATGGTCCCGCCATTAGTGTCTCTCACGCATGGCCCCGCCATTAGTGTCTCTCACGCATGGCCCCGCCATTAGTGTCTCTCACGCATGGCCTCGCCATTAGTGTCTCTCACGCATGGCCCCGCCATTAGTGTCTCTCACGCATGGCCTCGCCATTAGTGTCTCTCACGCATGGCCCGCCATTAGTGTCTCTCACGCATGGCCCCGCCATTAGTGTCTCTCACGCATGGCCCGCCATTAGTGTCTCTCACGCATGGCCCGCCATTAGTGTCTCTCACGCATGGCCCGCCATTAGTGTCTCTCACGCATGGCCCGCCATTAGTGTCTCTCACGCATGGCCCCGCCATTAGTGTCTCTCACGCATGGCCCCGCCATTAGTGTCTCTCACGCATGGCCCCGCCATTAGTGTCTCTCACGCATGGCCCCGCCATTAGTGTCTCTCACGCATGGCCCCGCCATTAGTGTCTCTCACGCATGGCCCCGCCATTAGTGTCTCTCACGCATGGCCCCGCCATTAGTCTTTCTCACGCTTGGCTCCGCCTTTAGTCTCTCTCACGCATGACTTCTCAGTTTACATTTTACACACACAACGCCGCCATTCGAGGTCGGCTGCGTGGTCCGCCACAGTAGGTTCCACGTCTATTTCTGCCTTTAGGCCCGCTCGCTATACAATTCTTCTTGTGGAGGCTCGCATGCATGGCTTTTGCTATTAGAATCTAACTCACATTATTGTTGTAGGTTGTTGGGTCTTCATCGTTTTCTTTCAAGCAGTCATCTCAAGACTTCCTTTTCAGACATCACCTTCTCCTGGGTTCGCATTTTTCTCCCATTTACCCTCTCTAGGTTCTTGCTTCCCTCGCTCCCTGCTGTTACTTTTCTCTTGCCCGTCCTTGCAATATAGACCCATTCTCCCAGGAAGCTGACCCTGTGGTCTTATTTTTTCACATTTCTCAAAATTTCGGCTCTCAAAGGGTTGTTCAAAAAAAAAAAAAAAAATAATAAAATACTATGGCATCAGTTTTGTCCACAGGGAGTCCTCTCACCACTACAGGTGATTTATGAAGTCTGTCACGACTACAGACTAATAAGTCCTGTCACGACTACAGGCGATTTACAAGTCTGTCACGACTACAGACTAATAAGTCCTGTCACGACTACAGGCGATTTACGAAGTCTGTCACGTTTACTGACACAATAAGTCCTAGCGCGACTACAGGCGCAGCATTCGTAGTCTATCATGACCTTAAGCTTGTCCTGTCATAGTGGCAGGCATTGGGTGTACATTATGTCTTCATTACAGACATGCTTACTTCATCGTCAAACTCGGGCTGAGGGTGTTGGTGTCACACCTAGTTCCTGGGTACCGGTCTATCTTCCAGTAGTAGGTACAATAATAAGGCACAATATACGTAGTCTGTCACGTCTATGGACTCAACAAGTCCTATCACTACTGTAGGCGCAGCATACATAGTTTATCACGACCTTAAGCTTATTTCCTGTCACAACTGCAAGTATGGTGGGTATGTTTTCTGTCATCATTACAGGCAACATTAGCTCGTTAGTTGGAAAAGCCATGTACTCGTGCTTATGGTTCCCCAGGCCTGGTAAGTCTATACATTTTACTTAATCCATTACTAGAGTTAGACGGCATCCGCCATCTTCTAACTTTTTGGGTGCTTTATAAAAAATAATAATAATTAAAGCGGTGGCCTGGGGAATAAGTATAGGTGAAGTATTTTGCTACCATTAACAGGGCCCTTGGCGAATGGTTGGACAATTAGGCCCTTCCATCAGATTCACCATTGTTGTTTCAGTCTGCAGCTCTCAGGATTCAGACCGTCTCGTAATATGTTCATATGTTGGTCAACATAGGAGTAAATCGTTTCTGATTACCAACCACTCTTTCAAAAGCATCGACATTAGCTACCTCCAAGAACGACGCGCCGGCGCACGTGACAAAGAGGTAAGGTACATAGAAGTCTCTGTGATATGTACGGTTCATCGTGTAGTGTCTTTGCTTTCAAAGTGGGTGTCGTAATGGTATGTATATGTTTTGCTCTAAACTAAGGTCGGCTCTTTTTGGCCCCTTTAGGCTGCCCTACCGCAGCAGTTATGGCACAATTCTACTGCTTGTTGTAGATAGGGTTAGATAGGTTAGGTACACCTTTCTGATGGCCGATCCGACCACAAGTATTAAGCAAAGACCTTTGCTGTATTTGTGGGAGAGGAGGCTGATTACAAGGCTAGTTATATGCACCTGTGGGCCCAGGCTGGCTGGTTACTAGGCTATTTATAGGCACCTGTGGGCCCAGGCTGACGCAGATTCAGCTGATTTCACCCACCCACCCACACCATCTTACAGTCACTTCATATTAGGGTGGCCCCCTTTAGGCTGCCCTACCGCAGCAGTTATGGCACAATTCTACTGCTTGTTGTAGATAGGGTTAGATAGGTTAGGTACACCTTTCTGATGGCCGATCCGACCACAAATATAGATAATGTAGTATCATAAATTGAGTTACCCTGTGAGAGGGGTTCCTCAGATATCATTCAAAACACCAGAGTTTCCCCCCTGATCATCTGTTATTAGAGTGGTGAGGTGGCATCAGCATGAGGAGACCACAGAGTGGCCCAGTGACATAGTGTTCAGGTGGCAGCAGCATAAGAATAACACAGAGTGGCCCAGGGACAGAGTGGGGTGGTGGGGGGCAATACCAGTACCAGCTGAAGATGATTGGTGGCAGTAGGAGCACCTGGCAGGTGTGGCATCAGGCAGGTGGCAGCATCAGAATAGCAGCTGAAGCAGGTAGCTAGAAGAAACAGGTCTCTTTTGTCAAAGTGTAGGTGTGGCACCATTAATGATCTAGTCTGATGCATGAGGCACTGGTGTTTGAAAATCCTGGCTGATCCACATCTGATTCATCTTCACAAAGGTCAGTTTAACCACATTTGGGTGGAATGGCAAGTTCTCCTTGGGGTATCTATGGCCCTCATTGCACTAAACCCCTGCTCTGATGCCACACTGCTGGCCGGGCAGGAAAAATTGTCCTGGGAAAACTCGGGCAGTTGCGTCCAGGGGATCTTCCATGTGGGTTGGTAGGGTGCACTCCAAGTATTCCACAACCTGCTGGTTCAGGTTTTGCTCTATGTCTAGCTGCTGCTGCTGGTGAGTAGCTTCTTCACTATGCGGGTGAAGAAAACTGCTCATCAGCGACACTAGACTTAAGTTGCTGCTGAGGGAGATGGTACTGCTCCTTTCTGCCCCCCCCCAGCCGCCATGGCAGTTAAACGTGAGTGCAGACGCCCCCCCCCCCCCCAAGTCAGACCTCCTGTCACCTGTGTAGAAAAACCACCCTTTCTCTAAGCATTGCTTGTGCTCGAATGTCCTCCTCCTCTAGTTCAGCCCCCACAGGGCTCATGTGGCCATGTGATGTAGTCGCCACGCAGGGGCGTAGCTATAGGCTCATGGGCCCTGGTGCAAGAGTTCAGTTTGGGCCCTTCCCCCTACCCTCAATACCGTTTCCTAACACAACCAGACCCCTTAAAGCCTACCATGTGTAGCATATGTGTCATTCTACAGCATGGGAGGTGCATAGTTCTTAATTTTCCTTCACTTATCTTTTCAGTTTGCCATCATCAGATACGATTCATATGCCAGCAGCAGGGCTGACTATTAACATTGCTGCCATTATTGCTCACACAGGGCTGGTCAGCACTGGAAATATGGGATTGCAGTGATTGTCAATGATATAGCTGCCGCTTGTGATGGAATCAGTCTATATGTATCATTCTGCAGTATGGGAGGTACATAGTTCTGTACTTCACTTTATCCTTTCAGTTTACCATCATATGCCTCACCAAAAAATGGAATGCCTCCATTAAATTCCAAAAATACTTTTATTGACACAATGAGTACAATACATCTTTACTTAATCAATCATAAAATAGCAGTGGATGAAGAAATCACGAGAGGACAGATAGGAGGAGGCTGCTGCAAAGTCAGTCAGCCAGAGAGTGCCAGAACAAAAAAGTAATATAATTGCCACACAAGCCTCAATAAAACATATACAAGAACCCAGGAGTCCTGGGTCAATAAGGGTCCATAACAGCTAGAATAGAGGACAAACGTAGGCAAAAGACATAAATACCAAAGCACTGACCCTGCAGGCACCTCCTCCCAATGCCGTTTCGCCACACAGTCTGAAGTCGCTCGGCCACTGGCAAGTCGCAGGCTGCAGGTTCTCCGCTCCAGCACATCAGGCCACTAGTACTGTCTGTACGGGAGCGGGACCACTCTCTCTACCCTGGCTGAGCATGTGCCTGCACGCACGGCTCTGCCTCCATCGCCCCTATGAAGTTCGCCGCCTGCACCGCCCGCTGCCCAAATAACCCATGCCACAGCGCCTTTACTCCCTATCTCCTGGTGGGCCCCATGGGCCCTGACTTAGAGGCCCGGTTGCAATTGCAAACGCTGCGACCCCTATAGCTATGCCAGTATAGCCACGTCTCCTGGCCGGGCAGATTTGGCAGCATGTGATCTAGCACATGAATCAGTGGAATTAAGTTGTTCATCCCGTAGTCCTGGCGACTGACAAGTGGCCTCCTTAAAGAGCCCGAGCAAACGGCAGGTGTCACTCATAAGCTGCCACTGGCTAACATCGAAGTTACTCTGTCCACCTCTTTCAAAAAGTAATCATTTATGGCCTTTCTCTGTTCACATAATCTGTCCAATATATGGAGGGTGGAATTCCAACGGGTGGAAATGTCGTATATCAGCCTATGTTGGTGGATGCCATTCTGCTGCTGCAACTCAAGGAGGGTGTGCTTTGCAGTGTACTAGTGGTGGAAGTGCATGCAAAGTTTCCTGGCCATTTGCGGATGGAGTAAAGACTTCAGGAACTGATTGACAATCAGATTAAACACTTGAGCCATACAGGGAGCATTGCTCAACTCTCCTTGAAACAGCGCCAATGACATGTTCTTCCTGTTGTCGGCCACAATGGTTCCGATTTTGAGTTGTCGATGAGAAAGACAGGATTTGATTTCTTGATGAAGGACTCGGAGCATTTCCTCCCCTGAGTAACTCCGTTGGCCCAGGCAAACTAGGTGCAGAACACCGTGACCCTTTACATGTGGCATGCTGGTGGAACACAGTGAATTGTCCATGCAGTGGAGGCTGAGGACATGGTGGAGGATGAGGAGGCAGAGGCGGACATTGTTGTAGGACCAACGGCGTCAGAACGTGAAGGCGGAAGCGGCGTCACCTGGCCAAGTTGCTGGTGTAACTGTGCAGGAACCATGTATTGTCCTTGAATGTAGTTACAGCTCTACACGTTGGCGCTGCCATGCACTTTGGCAGACACTGACAGGCTCAAGGACTGGCCCACCTTTTGTTCTACATATGTGTGCAGGGCTGGTACTGCCTTTTTCACAAAGAAATGATGGTTTGGGAATCTCCACCTCAGCTCGGCACAAGCAATCATTTCTCTAAAAGGTGCAAAGTCCACCACCTGGAAAGGGACGGAATACAGCTCCAGCAACTTGGCAAGGAGCAAGTTCAGCTTCTGCGCCGTTGGATGAGTGCGTGCATACTGTTGTCTCTTGGCAACCGCCTTGGTGATCGATTGCTAATGGAATGACTGATGAGGAGGAGCAGGAGCATCTGGACCAGCAGATGATGGGAAGGACAGACAGCTCCCTTCACCTGAGGTGGTGGAGCCTTGACTGCATGTTGAGTGCGTGCCACTAGTGATAAGCAGCAGGGGCAATATTCAAATTCACAATATTTCATGAATATTTGGTAGAATATTAGTCATATATTCGCAAATTCTCTATTTTCTAGATTTTGAAAAACGGCAATGTAATATTTGTGTAATGCGCAATACAGGCATGGGTCACTACAGCAAAATTTTTCAAACTGCTCGAAGTTTAATGAGACTGGAGAAAATGGTTGGCACGCCAGAACATTAAAATAGCTTTATATGCAGATATAGTGCTTCAATATATTCGCGATTGCGCAAATTGGCACTAATGATGCGAATATTTTGGCGCAATACGTGCAACTTCAAATTTTCACAGGTCTGACTACATATTAGTGATTGGTGCACTAAGTATTGTTGTGAAGTTGTGACATCACAGCACTAAATAATGTATGTATGTAGCATACATACATACAGCACTATGTATGTAGCATGTATGGACAGCAGAACTTAACTACACTATATCACTATCTAACCTACACTGACTATCTCCCACTAACTATCTGTAATATATATGTATGTGTATATATACATATATATACACACACACACACACACACACACACTATCTAATGTAATGTGACAAATGGAAATGAGAGAGCACAGCAATAACACTACTGTCTCTCTCAGAACTGTAATAAACTGTAGAAAATGGGTGTGGGGAGGTTCTTATATAGTAAGGGGTAGGCAACTTTCCTATTGGTTGCCAGGGATGTTGCGAAGCTCAGAGAAAGACATTGCAGCCTTCTTTTTGGGCCACAAGCAAAAATGGAGCTTACTGATGGAAAAAAAAAAGTAGAATATTCGAAAATCTGAATATATTTCATTACATTCTAAATATTCGCAAATTCTCAAAGTTGCGATATTCGCGTTCAAAATTTGCAATTTGAATATTCGCGCCCAATACTACGTGCCACTGGATGATGCAGCAGTTGCTGCGGCAGACTGGACCCCCACATCAGAGCCACGGTTCTCCCAGTCCACTTTATGGTTACACTGCATGTGTTGACGCAGAGCTGTGGCGCCAACATTGGCACCCTGGCCACACTTCACCTTCTGCCTCTGTGAACCCCTGCAAAGCAACTTTCTGGGCCGGTAGGCTCCTACAAAGCTGGTGGTCTACCCCGGGCATGTTTGGCTCCCAACCTCCCACTGTTGACACCCTGCTGACTCAGAAGCCACGCTACCACCCTGCTGGCTCGGCTACATCATCATCATCATCCACTATTGTCTGCACGTCACTGATGTCCCCCTCAACAGTCTCAGGGCCAGAAGCCTGACCGCTTCCAACACCTGCTCCCATGCGATTCTCATCATCACTACTTGGCCACCTACCAGAGGACGCGGCAGATCTCTCCTCCAGATCTTGGCTGTGCAGTAGTTGCTGACTGTCCTTTAGCTCGTCCTCACTGAAAAGTGGAGCTGAGCCTACTGCATATAATACTTCTCGTGCTGAGGGAATTTAAATTAACAGAGGACGGTTGAGGAAAGGTGGGAGCACAGGGCCTACTCCAAGGCCATGCCAACTAAGCGTCGTTTCAGAGGAACCCACCGACTCTTGGCTGGGGGTTGGTGCTGAGCGAGTACCAAAGTATTTGAGTGTTCGGCCCAAACACATTGCTATATTTGCGTGCTCGGCCGAGCACCCAAGTATAATGAAAGTCAATGGGAGACAACCAGGCACCCCCTGCTCTGATGAGGGGAGGGTGCCTGGTCCATTGGAAAAGGTCAGAAAGTGACAAACACCACCAAAATGGATCGGGAACAAAAAAGGGGACATGTCTGGATGCATCTTGGACTCCCAGGTCACTGTTGGGAACCATGTTGTCCGAGTTGTACGCCACTTTTAAAGACTGACAAAAATACGCACAAACCCCTCCCCCCAAAAAAATCTATTTCACGGGAAAAATTGTTAGGAAACATTCTTTCCTGTATATTCAATTGTATATAAAGTGCAAGTGCTACAAAAAAGTTCAACCAAGAGGCACTCCGAAACAGCCTCTATTTCACATGAAGGAGGGCATCATTCACATTGAGGTATGATTGTTTAGGTAGTGGGACTTCTACACTCATAAAGCCTATGCACTAAGTGAAAGGGCTGCCAAAAATTACAAGGAACCGTCACTGCAATACACCCTTTGTTACACATCAAGAAGTGCATCACACACACCCGTGAAATTATCATTAATGGACTGCTGGTGACCCTCCAAAACATTAGGAGCAAGCTCCTGCTGTTGACCCTCTAAAACATTAGGGGGCGAGGGCCTGTTGTGAAGCATTACAAAACATGATGGGTTAGAGCCTGCTGCTGCTGAGCTGACCCTGAAAAATATTGTAGTTGAGGGCCTGTAGGTGAGCTGACCCTGTAAAATATTGTAGTTGAGGGCCTGCAGGTGAGCTGACCCTGTAAAATATTGTAGTTGACGGCCTGCAGGTGAGCTGACTCTGTAAAATATTGTAGTTGAGGGCCTGTAGGTGATCTGACCCTCTAAAATATTGTTGGTGAGGGCTTGCAGGTGAGCTGACGCTCCCTGAAGAGGGATATGAGGAGATCTTGCGCACTGATTCCCAAACTCTTCAGCATCTACTGTCAGAAGAAGATGACGGTGGGAAATGGCAATTAGTGTTTCATGAGGTGGATGATGCAGATGAGACACAGTTGTCAATAACACAAGTCAGGAGGATGACCCTAGTGAGGAAGTGGAAGAGGGGGTGGTGGCCGATGACATCACTGACCCAACCTGGGAAGGTGGCAAGCCAAGCGAGGACAGCAGTACAGAGGGGAAGAGATCTACATCACCGCAACAGGCTGGAAGAGGCTGTGGGATGGCAAAAGGGAGAAGGCAGGCCACACCAAATAGGCCCGCGTACAGATGTCCTTAACCCAGGCCTATTCAAAGCACAAATACCAAGCCACCCACCCACAGGCCATAGCACTATATGCACACCTTTAGAAATTGCTGGCCCTGGATATGTCGCCATTTAGGCCTATGAACACTAAGGCTTTCCTCAGCCTCATGGCGGTGGACGTCCCTCATTACTCAGTCCCCAGCCGCCACTATTTTTTATCGGTGTGCCGTCCCCGCATTACACCAGCAATTGTGTCCTGTAACATCACCCGTGCCCTGACCAAAGCAGTTATTGGGAAGGTCCACTTAACGACTGACACACAGACAAGTGCTTTTGGCCGGGGACGCTACATTTCCGTGACGGCACACTGGGTGAACTTTTTGGAGGCCGGTAGCTAGTCGTACCCTGGGATGGCACAGGTTGTACCAACACCAAGGATTGCAGGCACCCATTCCATCAGGATTTTCACCAAAACCTACATTAGTTGCAGCAAACCCCCCCTTCTCCTACTCCTACTCCACTTCCACCTCTGAATTCTCATCTTGCAGCACCAGTCAGCCATCAGTCAGTAGCTGGAAGCAGTGTAGCATGGCAGTGATAAAACTCAATTGCTTAGGTGACAAACAGCACTTCGCGGCAGAGCTGTGGCAGGGTATAAGGGACCAGACTGAGCTGTGGCTCTCGTCACTCAACCTACAACCAGGCATGGATGGTTGTTGTGTCTGATAATGGCTGTTACTTGTTGGCAGCTTTGGAGCTTGGCAAGCTCACACACATGGCAATCATACAGCATATATGTCCCATGCAAAACAAACATCCCAAACTTTTACATTAATATAACTAAAAACATAACACACAAGAGTGGAGGTAAACCAATGGCATGGCCTGTTAATTAACTCATAAATAACCATAACTGTCATTGTGGATAAATTTACAGCTGACAATCCTGGCGGCAGAGTACATAGTTCCTTGTGCAACCCAGGAGGAGAAATGAGGGGAATACACAGCAGTTCCAACAGAGGCAGGACAACACTCTCCAAGACCTGGAACAGTTTCATGACACCGCGCCAGCACCCTCACCCTGATGCGCAGCCTAGTGTCACAAGGCGGGAAAAATTTTGAAAGATGGTGAAGGAGTACATAACAGACCGTGTCAGCGTCCCCAGGGATACCTCTGTGCCTTACAACTATTGGGTGTCCAATCTGGACATGTGGCACAAACTGCCACTCTACGCCTAAGAGGTGCTGGCCTGCCCTGCCGCCATCGCTTTGTCAGAGCGGGTATTTAGTGTTGCTGGGGGCAAAATAACTGATAAGCGCAACCCTCTGTCAATTTAAAATGCTGAAAGGTCGACTCTTATAAAAATGAGCAAAGCCTGGATTGCCCCTGACTTCTCTTCTCCTCCTCCATCATATCAACATGCTTTTTAGGCTGCCCTCGCTCATAATGTTTTTGAGGGTCAGCTCACCTGCAGGCCCTCACATATAATGTTTAGAGGGTCAGCACACCTGCAGGCCCTCACATATAATGTTTAGAGGGTCAGCACACCTGCAGGCCCTCACATATAATGTTTAACAGGGTCAGCTGCCCTGAAGGCACTCACAAATGATGTTTCCCCTCACCCAATGACGACACCCCTGCGACTCAGGACCACCCACTGGACAGGAAACCTGAGAAGATAAAAAGGAGACATCCCCTACCGAGCACCAGTTCAGGTTTCCTGTCCAGTGGATAGGTCCTGAGAAGAGGGGTCCTTCTTTTTTTCTGGACCTCCACGCTAGCTTTATTTACTATTATTTTTTTTCCCCACCTTTTTTATTCTACTTTTTGCCGAGGCACCAGACGCCGAGGGCGGCCCGGTGCTTGTTTTACTGTGGGGGGCCTTACCCTTGGGAGCCGGCGTATCTTGTGGCCGTGCCGGGAGTCGGTATCCCTCCTGCCCGATTCCTGGTTGAGAGAGCCGCTGCGGCCGTGTTCGGACGGCTCTCTCCTCGCGTCCCGCTCCTTCCCCTGGCTGCTGCCGCGGCGCCCTGTTCCAAGATGGCGGCCGCTGGAGGGTAGGGAGCCTCTGCGCATGCGTGGCCCGGCAATGAGGCTGCGTGCCGGGTCGCGTCTCTAGGACATAGGTTAGGGGGTGGAGCCTCTCCCTCCTACCAGGAAGTGGCGCCTTAGCGCGTCTTAAGATTTATAAATGAGGCCGCAGGGGGTGAAAGCCGGCGTGTATCCACACCGGACATCTGCAGGCACAGGCAGCAGCTGTGACAGACCTCCTCCTGGTGCAACATTTGGTTGAGGAGTGGTGTGTGGAGGGACTCAACATGACTGATCCCCTCGGACGGACGCTGACCCCTTGGAGACCTTGAGATCATCCAGTCCGGTAAATGTCTAAAGGTGTGGGATTGTCGTGTCTTCTTCTGCTGGTAAGACCGTGTTTTTTCTTCTAATGGGGTGTTATGCTGTGTATTCTAGAAACCTCCTAAAAGGCTACTAGCAAGGCCAAACACAAGGAATGTGCAGGATGCAGCTTAGCCCTAGCCTCTTCTTATACCAAACCATTGTGTCCCGCTTGTATTGATAAACTAATAGGCGGAGGAATCCCAGAGTTTAACAAGGTCCATGAAATCCATGATCAGATCAGAAGTTAAAGCTTCCCTTAAAGCTTTTTCTAGGAGCCAGGCTAAATCACCAGAAAAATCCCCAGAGTACGGTATGGATTGGGACTTTTCAGAGGATGAGAGCAGGGAACCAGGTCAACTATATTCTACAGACTCCGACTCATCGGAGGAAGACTACGCAGCCAGATCCTTTTTCCTACGGAGGATACTCAGCCCTTATTAAAGGCAGTAAGAGCTACTATGCAGTTGGAGGATGAGAAGCCTTCTAAATCAGTAGCAGACCAGGCATTCCAGACGTTAGGTCCTAAGAAGCATAGAATCTTCACTATCCATGAGAATATGCAGGCCCTTATTAAAAGAGAATGGAGGAACCCCGATAGAAAATTCTATATTCCTTCCACCATTAAAAGAAAGTACCCGTTCAGCGAATCAGTCTCTGCTACGTGGGATAAAGCCCCCATGGTAGATGCCCCGGTAGCCAAAATTGCAAAAAAATCCGCTCTCCCGTTTGACGATTTAGGATGCCTATCCGATCCATTAGATAAGAAGGCGGACATTTACCTGAAAAGGGCCTGGGAATCTGCTTCCTCCTGCTTCCGTCCAGCTATAGCCTCCACCTGGGTTGCTAGGCTCCAACCTAGGATGGAAAATAAATATGCAAAAGTCTTGCCTCCAGCCTTCACAGATTTGCACTTTCCTAGGGTTGACGCTCAATTCCAGGGTGCAAAAGACTTTCCCCCCAGATCAGAAGGTCCAGTCCATCATTCACCACGTGTGGAATCTCTTTCATTCATTTCTTTGTTCCTTCAGGGAAGCGATGATGGTTCTAGGGCACCTGACGGCAACTATTCCTGCTGTACCCTACGCTCAAGCTCATACCAGAATTCTTCAGGCCGAGATTCTAAGAGTCTGGGATGGCCGTGCTCAAAACCTGGACAAAAAATTCCATCCTTCCTCCAGGGCAAGAATGTCCCTCTTATGGTGGACCTCCCAGGCAAAGCTTTCAGCAGGCCTTCCTGGACCTTTGTCGATCCAATAACAGTGACGACAGATGCCAGCTCCTGGGGATGGGGAGTACATTCCATGAACAGATGTTGGCAGAGCAGGTGGGACCTAAGAACAAGGAACTGCTCGTCAAATTACAAGGAGCTAAAAGCCATACATATGGCTCTGACAGTGGCATTACCAGAAGTGACAAACAGGAGGTTCGTCTTTTACTCAGACAATGCTACCACGGTAGCCTATATAAACCATCAGGGAGGCACCAGAGTTCCGGTCCTTCTTTCCCTATCCCTACAGATATTTTCTCTAGCAGAAGAAAGGAATCTATCCCTCGGTGCAGTCCACCTGAAGGGGAAGGAAAATGTACTAGCGGACTTTTTAAGCAGAGTTCCGCTCAGGCAGGGAGAGTGGAGCCTGAATCAGGAAATATTTCTGCAGATAGTGAAAAGATTTGGATGTCCAACCATAGACTTGTTTGCCTCAAGAAACAACAAAAGGTGGATCGCTTCTTCTCCCTAAATCAGATGGACAATCCTACAGCAATCGATGCCTTATCACAGGACTGGAGTCAAGAATTCGGGTATGCCTTCCCACCAATTTCCCTCATTCCGCAGGTCCTGAGAAAGGTTCAGAAGGACAATGCTTCCATCATTTTAGTAGCTCCCAATTGGCCAAAAAGAATCTGGTATGCTCCCTGAAGAATCTAACACAGGGCCCTCCCTGGGTGATCCCACCACGGAAAGACCTTCTAATCCAGGGTCCGGCCCTTCATCCCAACCCAGAGATCCTCAAACTGACGGTTTGGAGACTGACAGGGGTATCTGGCTAAAGAGAGGGCTGTCTGAAAAGGTGGTCTCTACAATTCAGAACAGCCGGAAGATCTCTACAACTAGAAAGTACAATAGAGTATGGACGATTTTTGCTACCTTTCTACAGACAGATCCTGACCCCTTTAAACCTCCAGATATCCCAAGGATTCTAGACTTTCTGCAGGCGGGTCTAGATAAGGGGCTCAAAGCCTCTACACTTAAGGTCCAAGTGGCGGCCTTAAGTTACTTTTTTGATTTTCAACTTGCAGGTCATCCCTGGATTAGACGGTTCCTTTCAGCAGCCAGCAGAATCCATCCGTCCTTAAGGCCCTTATCTCCTCCTTGGGACCTTAATAAAGTCCTGACTGCCCTTTCTCAAAGTCCCTTTGAACCCCTGTCGGAGGTCTCCCTGGAGATTCTTTCCATTAAAATGGCTTTCCTTCTGGCGATCACATCAGCTAGGAGGGTCTCAGAGATTCAGGCTTTCTCGGCCTTCCCTCCTTATACCTCCGTCCTAGATAACCAGGTGATTATTCGTCCTCTACCATCCTTCCTTCCAAAGGTAGTCTCTAATTTTCACAGGAGCCAGGATATTGTACTCCCTTCCTTTTTTCCTAGTCCAACAAATGACTCAGAAAAGAGATTTCATTGTCTAGATGTCCGCAGATGTTTGTTAACTTATCTAGCAGTGACCTCTCCCTGGAGGATAGATGAGAACCTCTTAATACAGTTTCAGGGTAAAAACAAGGGTAAGAAGGTCTCTTCTGCTGTGATCGCCAGATGGGTTAAGAAAGCCATTTCCAGAGCCTACATTTCCCTGGGTCTCTCTCCTCCAGAAGGGTTTGGTGCGCATTCCACCAGGGCAGTTTCTGCTTCCTGGGCAGAGAAAGCGGATATTTCTTTGGCTCAGATCTGCAGGGCTGCGACTTGGAGCTCCCGCATACGTTCCTCAGGCATTACAGGCTTCAGCTTCACTCCGACGCCTCCTTTGGTGCAGGGGTGCTCCAGGCTGTAATCCCTCCCTCTTGATAGATTTATATTTTATCTCGCAGGGGTGCCGTCATTGGGTGAGGGGGAAAACAACGTTGCTTACCGGTAACAGTTTTTCTCGATACCCATGGCGGCACCCTCATATTTCCCTCCCAAAAAAAAAAAAAAAATCGTTATATATAAATATATATAGGCGTTTGTAGAGGTAACTTACACTTATCCGTTTGTATATACATTGAATTTTCTACTATCAGTGCACGATGGTCCTTCCTGGACGGGTTATTTTATAAGAACTGGTGCTCGGTAGGGGATGTCTCCTTTTTATCTTTTCAGGTTTCCTGTCCAGTGGGTGGTCCTGAGTCGCAGGGGTGCCGTCATGGGTATCGAGAAAAACTGTTACCGGTAAGCAACGTTGTTTTTAGGGGGTCAGCTGACCTGAAGGCCCTCACAAATAATGTTTTATAGGGTCAGCTGACCTGAAGGCCCTCACAAATAATGTTTTATAGGGTCAGCTGACCTAAAGGCACTCGCAAATGATGTTTTAGAGGGTCAGCTGACTGGAAGGCACTTCCAAATAATGTTTTTTATTAGCGCACTTGGAGGCCCTCAGCTACATTCTTTTACCCAGTTTAATCGCGCCCAGGGCCACAGCCTCTGCGTGCACCATTAGTATCACGGCCATTTCCACGGCCCTTACTGGCCGCCTTCTTAATATCAAATGTTATATAAGCTTAAAAGTATGTCACACGTACAGTAGCGTAGGATTTGTAAGTGTATGCGCCAATAAATTAAAAAAGGTATTTGGGATGCGCACAAATTACACAGTAGATTTAGACCTGATAATGTCAGACTAGCATACACGTCTATGGATAAAGTACAGTATATATCAGTGATATGTATTAAACGCACACACAGTAGATCTGGCACAAATTATTTAAATTTGTGCTACAGACACTGATTCTGATGTAGTACAGCATTTGTCACAGAAAGACACACAGTATGGACACTACATTAGGACCAGATTATTTAAATGTGCACTACAGACACTGTTTTTGGATGCAGGACAGTATATGTCACAGAAGCCAACTGTTACGACCAGAGGAAGTGGATCCTCTGTGACAGCTGATAGAGGACTAGGAGTTTGCCCAATATTGCTGACTGCTGACTCACAGAGTCAGGACACTGGTGTTTGCACCAGTCACCCAGAATGCAGCTAACTGCAGCAATGTGAACAGAGTCCAACAAATGCGGAATAAAGGAACAGAAGGTCTTTACTGGCAGACGGTTATACAAAAGTCACTTGAGATAAAGGCAGAACAAAGTTCAGAGTAATGCAGTGTGCAGATTAAAGCTGTCTCGTTGTCAGGCAGTGCAGGGTCAGGAATCCAGGCAGACTTACAGGAGACGATGGACAGAAGCGTAGACAGAAGATGCAGTGTTCGATAATCCAGGTGATTCAACAAACAGATGGCAGGCAGATACGTAGTCAAACCGAGCAGGGGTCCATAGTCCAGGCAATCCAGCAAGTAGACGGTAGGCAGAGTCAGGGTCCAGCAAAGCAGGGGTCAGAATCCAGAAAATCCAACAAACAGACACGGAGGGACGCTTCAGCGGGAGTCAAGAGGTACAACAACCACGCTTGGGCACCTCCTCCAGAGTGAAGCTGCCCTAAATACTCAAAGCCCCACCTATGGTTGGGGAGGATAATCAGGACCAGCTGCTTATCCCCTATAAGACAGGGAGAGGTGCACGCGCATGCTCTATAGCGCCTCAGATGACACCTGGTAGTGAAGGATGGATGTGGCGATATGCTGGAGGACGCCTGCGTCTCTTATAAGGTAAGCCAGCCCTGGAATCCATGGTGCTGAGCTGTGCAGACAGGGATCTGACACAGACATTTTTATTTTAGTACAGTATTGGTTGCAGAACACCCCCGATTATGGACACTATATTAGGCCCAGATTATTAGAACTTGTAATACAGACACTGTTTGCAGATGTTCTACAATATTGTTTACAGAACACCACAGATTATGGACACTATATTAGGCCCAGATTATTAGAACTTGTAATACAGACACTGTTTGCAGATGTAGTACAGTATTGGTTTACAGAACACCACAGATTATGGGCACTATATTAGGCCCAAATTATTGGAATTTGTAATACAGACACTATTTGCAGATGTAGTACAGTATTTTTTACACAAAGCCACACACTATGGACACTAGATGTGGCCCAGATTATTAAAGGCACAGTCTGCGGATGATGTACAGTATATGCCACTAATAGGTATAAAATAAAAATATCTTGCTGCTGTCAAACACACACAGTAGTCCTTAAAAGGACTTTGGGGTCTTTGAAATTCTTTTGGTAGTAAAAACAGCAAATTTCTCTCCCTGCACTATCTGTCCCTGAGACTGCAGGAGGTAAATAGCTGGCTGCTCTAAAACACACACACAGTAGTCCTTAAAAGGACTTTTGGGTCTTGGAAAAGCTTTCTCAGAACAAAAGCTGTGAAAATCGCTCCCTACACTGTCTTTCCCTTCCTACGCTCTGCTCTCCCTGTCTACGTCTGAGCCGAACATGCGTCATCGGGTGCAATATAGCAGCCGATGATGTGTTCCTGCCAGCCAATCACTGTAATGCCAGCAGCCAATATGGCTACTGGCATTAGAGTGAGGGCAGTACTCACTTGCACCTTTATTGGCTGCCTAAAACCCGCAAAACGTGTGGGGTGGAGACTCGAGCATTGAGCTCGAGCACATGATGTACTCTGTTCGGGAACCGCCATGTGCAGAGCATAGCGATGCTCGAGCCAAATAGATATTCGGCCGAGCATGCTCGCTTATCACTACTGGGAGTGTCTGATGTCACTTGCGACAAAGTCGAAGACCGAGTCGACCATTCAAGCACCGCTGGGTTGCTGGTCAAGACATGACCACTAGATGATACCGGGAGCTCAGGCCTCTCGCTGCGACTCCTGCTGCCACCCCCTTCTTCTGCTGCCTGCGAAACAATCATTTTGGCCACTGCCCATTCCATTTGAAGGGCCTGTCACCTGTCTGTCTGACATATTGTATAATAAAATAATTAAATTAAAATTAAAATAATCCCCCCCAAAAAGGCTGTAGTACAATGTTACTTCACCACAGAATGGCAATTAAGACTTATTCCTTTTCCTATTGCTACACCCCAAAAAAAGAAATATATCAATAACAATTCACTGCAGAACGGCTAATAGGACATACGTTTATTTCCTTTTAATACACCACGTAAATGGCAGTAGTACAATGTAACTTCACCGCTGAACGGCAAGACACATATTTCTTTTTGTGATTAATAAACTCCCCCCCCCCCCAAAAAAAAAAATATATATAACAATCACAATTCACCACAGAACGGAAAATAGGAAGTAGGTTTATTTCCCTTCAATACACCCCTTAAATGGCTGTAGTACAATGTAACTTCACAGCAGAATAACAATTAAGAAGTATTCTTTTTCCTTTTACTACACTCCAAAAAAAGAAATATAGAAATCAAAATTCACAGCTGAACGGCTAATGGAACGTACTTATATTTCCTTTTAATTCACCACATAACTGGCTGTAGTACAATGTAGCTTCACCGCTGAATTACAATCTTTTTTTCCTATTAATTCACCCCCCCAAAAAAAAGTTAAACAATTCCCCGCAGAACAGCTAATCAGACGTACGTATCTTTCCTATTAATACACCCTCTAAATGGCTACAGTACAATGTAACTTCACCGCTAAACGGCAATCATGAAATATATTTTTTCCTTTTTCTTCCTATTAATACACGCCCCCAAAAAAGTAAATATAAAATCAACACAGAACGGCAAATAGGACGTAAGTATCTTTCCTATTAATATATTCTGTAAATGTCTGTAGTACAATGTAACTTCACCACTGAACGGCAATTATGGCATATATTTTCTCCTTTTTGTTTCCTATTAATATCCCCCAAAATAAAAGTAAAACAATGTGAAATCAACGCAGAACGGTTAATAGGACGTACGTATTCCGTTTAATACACTCCGTAAATGGCTGTATCACACAGAACTTGCACCCCAATCACAAGCAAGGTTTGCTGGAATTACTGATGTATCATATGGTGCAAATAACCTAAAATCAGGAGTATTGGATATTGGATCCCCAATTAGTGCAGCAAGGTGTAATAGTAATCATTCATATTACTAAGGCTGTACACTCTCCTATTGCACCCTGCTCTCCTTTTACAGAGTAGATCATGCCTCCCTATCCTCTCCCTACAGCTTGAATAATCTTTACGTGAACTAATAAATCAATTTTTTAGCACAACAAAGTCTTTCCTAGCACTGTCCCTAGCGCCTGCTGACGTCTCTCCCTTCACTAAGCACACTGGAAAATGGCAGAATTCAAGATGGCTGAGGCTATTTATAGGGCTGTGACATAATAGGGACTGGCTGGCTGCTGATTGACTGCATGCATGGCATTGTGGGTGATCCCTCGTTCCCAGTGTTCTTTGCTCCATTTCCACACGTGCAGCAGCCATTTTAGGAAAAAATGTGATTCGTTACCACTAGAGATGAGCGAATCGAATCAGACGAAGTAGAATTCGATCCGAATTTCAAGTAAAATTTGATTCGCAATAAATTCTAATTTCTTCGTGCTTTGTGGTAACTAATCACAATTTTTCATAAAATGGCGGCCATACATGTGAAGACTGAGGGCATGGGGCAAGGAACTCTGGGAAGTCGGGATCACCAAGAACGACATGCATGCATGCAGCCAATCAGCAGCCAGACAGCCCTGTGATGTCATAGCCCTATAAATATGGCAGCCATTTAAGATTCTGCCATTTTTCAGCGTTGTGAGTGCAGGGACAGACGTGAGTAGGCGCTAGGGACAGCAATTGGAAAAAGCGAATTGTGAAAAAAAAACTGAAAAAACGATTTATAAGTGCAGGGAAAGGATATTGAGTTATGTTTTCACAGCCTCTTAATGCAGGGAGAGACGTCAGAAGCGCTAGGGACAGTGCTAGAAAAGCGATTTTACAAGTGCAGGGATAGATCATTTGGGGTTCCAAATAGCCATTATACAGCTCTGTCATTCCAGCAATTTGTTCTTGGGGTGCAAGTGCTATGTTGAAAAGCCTTTAGTGGCTTACTGTATATCTGTTAAAAAAGAAAAATATATATGCAGTTCACTTCTGCAGCTATATGTGCTGAGAGCATTTAGTGATTTGTGTTTATTGGCCTATTTCAGTACAAAAAGAAAAATACATTCACTGCTTTAAGGGCTGTTTTAATTTGCTTTTAATTTATTTTGTTCAGCTAAAAGAATGTCTCACAGAGAAGTGCAAGGCCATGCACAGAGGAGTGGCAGAGGCCAAAATGTATTTGGCGCAGGCAGAGGTCGCAGTAGAGTAAGGCGGCATGGCAGAAGGAGTCGCAGCCAGAGCCCTGAGCTCCCGGTATCATCTAGCGGTCGTGTCTTGACTAGCAACCCAGCGGTTCTTGATTGGTTAGCTCGGTCATCCACTTCATCCCAAGTGACATCAGAAACTCCCAGCCAACAGTCGGTGGGTTCGTCAGACACAACCATTAGTTGGCATGGCCCAGAAGCAGGCCATGTGCCCTCCCCTGTCCTCAACCTGCCTCTGTCCTTTTCTGTTCCCTCAATGCGCGAAGTAGTATATGCTGTAGGCTCAGCTACACTTTTCAGCGAGGAAGAGCTACTAGAGGACAGTCAGCAGCTACTGCCCAGCGAAGATCTGGAGGAGACATCCGCCGTCTCCTCTGCTAGGCGGGCAAGTAGCGATAAGGAGAGTGGCGTGGGTGGTGGTGTTGCGAGCGGTCAGGCTCCTGACCCATAGGAGATTGAGGAGGACATCAGTGATGTCCAGACACTACTTGATGCTGATGAAACCGATCGCACTTGGGAGCCGGGTGCAGAAGGGGCTTCATCATCATCAGGAAAAGAGGGTGGCAGCTTGCCCGTGAGGCAGCGGCGGAGTCAGCAAGGTGGTAGCATGGCTGGGAGTCAGCAGGGTGGCAGCAGTGGGAGGTAGGGAGCAGTGGCATGCCCGGGGGGGTCCAAGACAAAAGCAAATACATGCCTGTGTGTGTGTATATTTAAAATGTGTGTGTTTGCGAGTATAGGTACCTATTGTCTATTCCTATACATGTATTTACATACATACAATAGAAAACGATGGTGGCACTGGAAAAACGAAAAAATAATTGATGGGTGCTAGGTACCAGAAATACACCAATGCTCACAAGGAGCTGACAGCCTCTTTTATCCCCAATTGTTTAAAAAGTAACTTTTATTGATTAGAATTAAAAATACCTATGGTGAGCACATTAATGTTTAAAAACCTCTACTCCCAGTTAAATCTTTGAGCCACTATAGCGACTGTGGCCTGAACAGTTCACCTCGGCCGTGCACTTGCCAATGGTGAATCAAAGGTAATGCTGCCGAAACAGCTATGTCACAGTGGTACTGTATAAATGCAGTTACCAACTGCTACATTATCATTCATGTGTATTCTCTAATTGATCGGCTCAATGATAATCTGGGAGAGATCATAAAGAGATCACATTAATGTGCTCACCATAGGTATTTTTAATTCTAATCAATAAAAGTTACTTTTTAAACAATTGGGGATAAAAGAGGCTGTCAGCTCCTTGTGAGCATTGGTGTATTTGTAGTATTATGAGCCCTTCCCCAATAGGGTCCTGAATATAGTATATGCTAGGTACCAGGGTATAGCTGCTTAAACAATGTATTTATTAGTCAGGAAATCAGACAGCACTCCAGATAAAAAACTGTGATTTATTCACCCATGCGGTACAGTGAGGCAACGTTTCAGCTATACAAAGAGCCTTTCTCAAGCAATGAACACAAGTGCAATATGCGGTATATATAGCTCAACCCCTACAAGCAATTCTCAATTACATCAATCATCATGTTAAACATAAAACAAGTTGTAGCATAAATAAAAAATATATTCAAAATACACATAAAGTGCGATCAGTACATGCATATGCATGCATATACAAAAATAAAGTACATATATAATAGCGATCTTGTAAAAATTCAAAAAATTGCAAAAAGTGCAAAGTGCTGTAGATTAGACACATGTGTGCAACATAATATAATATAAAAGTGGGAGGAGTGATGAAACACATGAAAAACAAAACATACCCTACAAGTTTATCTGGGTCCCACATGCAAACTATCTCCAAATTCGGCGTGTAGTGAATGCCAGTGCGCAAGTGCCAGGTTGCGTCAAAGATATGAGACATAGAGTCCCCTAGTTCCATTCGTGGAGCATGTGCTCTACATATTAGCCACTCGAGCAGCCATTTTTCAATAGGTAAGCAGTATGGGACCGTGCGCGCATGCCCATTCGCAAATATTACGGGCAGCGCCATCACGGAATCTGGCAAAATCATATCTAGCCCAGAGTCATATCTATAGGGCATCTTGGAAGATATATCCATGGGGAGGATGCACCTCGTCAAAGGTGCAAACCCTCTACCCAAAAGGGCTAAATGTCGGCACACATGACACATAGTGCCACGTATGTCAACACACGAAGCCCAAACGATACCTCTTGTCTATAGCCCATACCAGGGATATCCTGATGACTCAGAGCTGAAGTTAGATGGAATAATAGTATGTTTGGCACAACCTGGGGAAGAACAAAATCAAATAAAAATATATAATTCCTAACATAAGCATGGGGACGCAGTATTCTTCTGCAGGGATATGCTTGTTTTTCGCTTCCCGGAATCCATATTTGTTCAACATCACTTGTGTGAAAAATAAAAAAGGAACCGTTAGTCCTTTACGGAGCTTGTTTGTGTTCATAATCAACAATCCATACACAGGATATGGACTAAAACGTACATGCAGTAATAATGTGGGGCAAACCAATCCCCTGTGAATACAATCCCGGATTATAATCAATGTTAAGCCCATTAGGTTTTAGACAATCCAAGGTATGTATCCAATATGACTCTTTCTTTTTCAACATCCATATTCTATTGCTACCACGTCTGGGTAAAGGAATATGATCTATAATCCAACATTTGAGCTCTTTTTCAGAATGTTTATAATCAGAGAAATGTTTAGGAATAAGTCTTGTCGTTTTTTGCGAATCGTGTAGCGGTGGTTATTGAGACGCGTATTCAGATCAGTAGACGTTTTCCCCACATACAACAGCCTACATAGGCAAGTTAAGACATAAATGACAAAGTTGGAATTGCATGTGAGGTGGAAACATATTACATAAGTGGCCTCTGTCATCGGGTGTATAAAGGATCTACCCTTGCATATCATTCTACAATTGACACAGCATAGGCAGGGGAAGCTCCCCTTGCCCTGCTCAGTCAATGTAGTTTGTGTCATTCTGGATTTAGGACCAATGTCCTCTCTCACCAGCTGGTCACGTAGGTTCCTAGATCTGCAGTATGAAAAGACAGGAGGGGATCTAAATTCGGGCACTTGTTTAAAACAACCACCCAGAATACCCCAGTGTCATTTAATGATTTATATCCTCACTTCGTTCAGTGTACTTGGAGATAAAGGGAATCCTGGTGAGTGACCGTTTTGATTCCCTCCTCTTCAAAGTATTGTTCCTCTCCATGGTATGGATCTTATTAATATGGGAGTCGAGTAACCGGGGGTGGTGGTATCCCCTTTTCAAGAATTTGTTGGCCATAGTGTTTAATGAGCCATCCAGGGTCTCTGGTCCAGCGACAATCCTTTTGAAATTATGTGGATGTCCACTATCAAAACACAAAAGAGTGTTCTTATCTGTAGGTTTAGTAACCAACTGTGTGTGTAACTTCCCTTTGTGATATCTAACAGTGGTGTCAAGAAATTGGATCTAAGTCTCTGAATGTACCAGAGGGAATTGTAAGTCTTTGTTCACAGTGTTCAGACACGCATGAAACCGAAACAGTTGAGTATCACTGCCTGTCTAAATGAGGAAGATGTCATCGATGTATCTCCACCACCGCAGCAAATGGCTGCGGTGGTGGGATAAATAGACGACATCTTCCTCAAAGCACTTCATGAAAATATTAGCATAGGTCGGAGCTACATTTGACCCCACTGCCACGCCCCGCCTTTGTTTGTAAAACACATCCTGAAAGAGGAAATAATTATATCTCAAAATAATTTCCAATAGATCAATGATAAATGCATTTGCAGGTTCAGTGAGGGAAGACATATCTAACATACGTTAAAGGCCCAAATCATGGTCGATGGAGGTATGCAGAGATGTCACATCAAAAGATGGAAGACGTACATTCTGCACATCAGTTAAATCAATCATTTCCAACTTGCATAGGAAGTCAGTCGTATGTATGTACGATTCAGCCCCCATAGCAAAGTTGCGCATGATTTTATCCCAAAAAAAATCGCAAAGCTACTAAAGACAGAGTCTGAACTGGACACAATCGGGCGACCAGGAGGGTCAATCAGGGATTTGGGCACTTTAGGAAGTAACAACTTGAAAAGGCAGTGAACCCAGAGGTAGTGTGGGTACTGACTGTTGCTCATTCAATGAAAAATAAACTAAACTAAAGGGAGCAACATTAGAATTAAAAATCTATAGTTTATTGTATAATGTTAATAACACAAAAGGCCCCACTAGACTAACAACATGTATATATCCGACGCATAAAGACGCCACCAAAGGTCAGCAGGGACCGGGACTAAACCTGGCCAGTAACACAGAGTCCTAAACGCCTACTTGGCCTGAAATCCCTAATCAGAAAATCACAGGGTCCAAAAGCCCGCAAGGTGGCCGTGTGCGGAACCTTACCCTGGTCAGCTGACCTGAGTCAAATATAAGGGTCGAGGTCCGGTCCCAAACAAAGTACATATGCCAGTGTACATAGTCCTCACCATATGTATGGTACAAAAAAGGGAAGCAATGAAGGCAGGCACATACATAAGGTGATGGTGCAGCAAAAGCGTTCCACGGTAGGAACGCTTTGCTGCACCATCACTCTATGTATGTGCCTGCCTTCATTGCTCCCCTTTTTGTACCGTACATATGGTGAGGATCTATGTACACCTGGCATATGTACTTGTTTGGGACCGGACTCGACCCTTATATTTGACTAGAGGTCAGCTGACCAGAGTGAGGTTCCGCACACTGGCCACTCTGCGAGGCTTTTTGAACCCTGTGATTTTCTGATTAGAGATTTCTAGGCAAGTAGGGCGTTTCAGGACTTCTGTGTTACTGGCCAGGTTTAGTCCCGGTCCTGCTGACCTTGTGGCGCCTTTATCGCCGGAATATGCATGTTGAGTAGTCTAGTGGGGCCTTTGTGTGTTATTAACATTATACAGTAAACTATAGATTTTTAATTCTAATGTTGCTCCCTTTAGTTTAGTTTATTTTGCACTTTAGGAAGTACATATATAACAGGTGTAACACGATCGTCTACTGTAAGATATTTGAACAAATCACATCAATAATGCTCGCTTCCGCTGCGTCCGTCAGACACCGCTTAATCAGCCTAGCGATATCAAACTTCGGGTCAACTTGAAGAAGAAAGTACACCTCAGTATCATCAAGTTGTCGCTTGACCTACGCTTGACCAGCGGGTTTCACTGTCAAAAGGGGATCATTCCTCAATTGGTCTAGTGCCTCAACCTCCAACCAATTTCAGACCTCACAGCCATAATGTATGCATCAATAGCAGGTCCATTGACAAATGGAGACAAATTACTTCTTAAAGATAGACTGAGACTTCCCAGGGACAATTCACTGGCCTGGGGCATCTCAGTCCGCACCTTGTTATGAAAACAGACTTTTAATTTGATTCTACGGAAAAATGCACATAAATCGGCATCTACAGTTGTATCATCGTTTGCGCTCCCAGCAGACTCACAGCAGCGCGTAACGATTTCGTATTTCCTTTGTTAGGCCGAAGCGCGTGATAGACTTTAGAGAAAATTAAGGGCGCAATTTAGGTTAGTAAACGCCAGGTGGCACTTGGAACTACTGTGGATATTAACAGAGTGGCAGAAATAACGACATCAGCCTTACACACCAGGGTTGGGGAGAGGGTGGCTGAGCTGCTACAGTACATACACTAAAGTACAGGGTGGGATGGCACCCGAACAGTAACTCATTAAGAAAAAATCACAGCGGAACCACAAAGTCCAACAGTACATCGGGGTGGGGAGCAGAAGGCACTGCACTGTACCCCACTGCACCCGACTGTACTGTAATGTACCACACTGCATATTCTACAGTGCATCAACACTTCAGCCAGTTTATAAATATATATATATATATATATATATATATATATATATTGTGGGGAGTCGCTCTGGTAGATAGCGGTGCGGGTGCAGTACCGAGGCAAAACAGGAGTCCCGAAGGTGCAATAAACAGTGTTTTATTCACACTTGCATAAGATAAACAATAAACAGTCTCTTGGTGTTACTTCACACACATAAGAAATCATGAGGAAAACAAGACAGTCCAATACAGGCTCCAGTCACCTGGGGGGTTTTAGGTGCAGGTTCGCACCTGGCTGTCAGTCCAGCTGCAAGACAAGCGACGTCAGGTTTCCAGGCCGTCTGCACTCCTCCTTGCTGGGCTCTTGTTCCAGCCCAGAGAACTCCCAAACTCAAATGATTCCACAGCCTTACAGCAGCTCCAGGACAATCACACCTCACCTGCTGGTGCTGGCTGTCTTATAAAGGCCCGGGAAAAACCGGCCTGGACCGTGGGGAATAGGCACCCACCCAACTCTTTGCCTACTCCCAGTAAGAGCCGGCCCGGATTGGCTTTGCAGCCAAACTAAATAGAAATGTGTCAAAACAGCACTAGCTGCTGCTGACACGCAAGAAAACCCGGCTCTTACCTCACCGAGGCAGGGAACCTCGGTGACACGTACCTGCCATCGACCACGGTACCTTGCACCTTACCACAATATATATATATATATCTATCGAATATCCGAACATTATTAAATAGAAAATTCGATTGAGACAGGAGGTCATGGATGCGGGCCGGAAAAAAAAGGGTTCCATTTGTTATAAAAGGAAGTTTAATTATTAATTTATTATTAAAGGAAGTTGGGTGGTTGTGGGAAGTTCACCGTACTGCTACAGTACAGTACTGTACAGTAGTTCACGCGCTCACGATGTTTTGCCTAGTACTGTGCAATACTGTATGTGATTGGGCTTGAAGGAAGTGATTTTATTTAAAATTTATTTAAAATTAAAAAAAAAAACCAAAAACGAATATCCGAACATTATTAATCAAAAAATCGCTGTACTGTACATTTAATAGACAGGAGGACATTGATGTGGGCTGGAAAAAAAAACAGAAAAGAATGGGGTTCGATTTATTAATAAAGGAAAAAAAAATGGCGACATTCGGTTACAATTACTTAAAAGAACTGACATTTTCTTTCCCCTAATATCTTTATATAGCCCTAGGTGTGCTCTCATTGGCTCTTGGAGCCACGTGGCCCCTTTTGGCCAATCACATTTCTTTCAGAAATGCTCTGTTCGAAGAATATGGTATTTTCAACCAATGATATTAAAGTTCCCACGGTCATGGGAACCAATCATCAGAAAGTTCCCACGCTATTAATGTCAATTGGTTATGACAGGTCATCAAAACAAATAATTAACCTTAATAGCGTAGGAACTTTTTATACATTGGTTCACATGACCGTGGGAACTTTTACCTCATTGGATGAATATACCATATTTTTCCAATGGAGCAATTTTTTCATCTATGCGAATGCCAAAGGGGGTCACGTGTTTCAAAGAACCAATGAGAAGACATATTGTCCTATATAAAGATCTGACTGGAAATAAAATGGCAGTTCCTATAAGTGATGTGGCCGGAATGCTACCTTTTTTTTTTTGTATTTTTTTTATCGATATTTCGATTTATTAAATACATTTAATGCGATTTGTTTGGTCGGCGCCCAACTGATCTCCTATCCACAAATCTTTTCCACTAACGGCTAACAGGTTTACAGTACAGAATAGATACATACTTTATATACTGTACATGGTTAGGTACTGTACAGTAGTGTACATTCGTATCGGTCCGCAGCTTTTATTTTTATTTTTTTTACTAACACTGTACTGTACACTACTTGCGGCCGCTTTAAGCCGTATGGACTGTCGGGTCGCCGACTTCATCATCCCCCTGTTCCCTATACAGTACTCTCTTGGACACTGTACTGTACAGTACATTTGCGGTATTTTATTATAAAATTGTATGCAATACATGAATAAAAATACAGCCATGTACTGTACAGTGCAGTACAGTTCACACAGATACATGACTTATCGCTGCTGCGCAGATTAATGTAATTACCGCGTTCGTGCGCTCACGATGTTTCGCCGAGTACTTAAAAAAAAAAAAAAGAATAACCGAACATTATTAATCAAAAAATCGCTGTACTGTACATTTAATAGACAGGAGGACAGTGATGCGGGCTGAAAAAAAAAAGAAAAAGGAAAAAAAATGGCGACATTCCGTTACAATAGTTTTTTTAATAATTATTTTTTTTTTTTTAAAGTACTCGGTGAAACATCGTGAGCGCGTGAACGCAGTAATTACTGTACAGTAAGCTGCGCAGCAGCGATAATTCATGCATCTGTATGAACAGTACATGGCTGTATTTTTATTCATGTATTGCCACAATTTTATAATAAAATACAGCAAATGTACTGTACAGTACAGTTTCCAAGAGAGTACTGTATAGGGAACAGGGGGATGATGAAGTCGGCGACCCGACAGTCTATACGGCTTAAAGCGGCTGCTAGTATTGTAGATAATTATATCGTAATTGTAATAGTACCTTTATTGCAGAAAGTGCTTACTGTACAAGAGGGTGAAACTAAGTTTAGGGGAGAACAAACTTTAAGGGTGATATGCAGAGCGGGGAGTGATGTCGGGAGACGGTAAAACGGGAAGCCGCTCTGGCCAACAACTACGATATTATACTATAATCTTACATGAATTCTAGTAAAGGCAATGAGGCTGAATTTGGACGGTTGTATAAAAAATCTGACAGGACATCAATCTTAAAGAACTGGATAACACGGTTTATAAAAATATTGACTTATTGTTCAACTTCTTCATGTTAGCCAGAGAGTTTTGTTTTTCATGTGTTTCATCACTCCTCCCACTTTTATATTATATTATGTTGCACACATGTGTCTAATCCACAGCACTTTGCACTTTTTTGCAATCTTCACAAGATCGCTATTATATATGCACTTTATTTTTGTATATGTATGCATATCCATGTACTGATCGAACTTTATGTGTATTTTGAATATATTTTTTATTTATGCTACAACTTGTTTTAGGTTTAACACGATGATTGATGTAATTGATAATTGCTTGTAGGGGTTGAGCTATATAAACCCCTTATTGCACTTGTGTTCATTGCTTGAGAAAGGCTCTTTGTATGAGCTGAAATGTTGCCTCACTGTATATATTAAAGGATCGCTGTACTTTTGGGGGTCATTCTCACAATATTCTTGCTGACAACGGTTTGTTTGTCCCAACTGTGCATTCATTAGTGGCACATCACACAAAAAAAATAACACAATACAAAACAAACACCTGCCCGGCTGGGCTCTCACTAAACAGAGGTATTCCCTATCTCACCTCTAAAGCGCCGTTCACACCTGGAACCAAATGCGGCTTTCTCAGCCACTCGCCCAGCAGCCTCCTGGTTGTAACAATGTCCAACAAAATGTGACTAGGCCCTAGCCCCATGGCTCCTCAGCCCTCCTCAGCTGAGACCATGCTCACAGAGCCATCCCTGGCCTCTGCTTCAAACTCTCTCAGAGCCTCCTTGGCTCTCCTTCAAAACATCTCCCCCTGACACACACAGAGAGGGTGGATTTATCCCTCCCTGATTAAACCTGCTGGCCTCACCTGGGGCCAGGGAACCTGTAATGGATTAGGGGTGCGGACTGAGAGACTCCCACTACCAACCTGACTCCCAGTCCAAAGAAATCCAGCCGATACAACTCTAACCAAACAATCTCCAGCAAGCTATGCTTTGCTGAAGCAGCACTTTTCTGGATTTCAGCTATCCCACCTAGTGAAACTGAACCACCAGGTGAGATTCCCCCCCCCCCCCACCATACGACTACAGCACACTTTACTGTTCACATCATCCCAATATATATATATATATATATATATATATATATATATAGTGGGGAGTCGCTCTGGTAGATAGCAGTGCGGGTGCAGTGTAGAGGCAAAACAGGGAGTCCAGATAGTGCAATAAACAGTGTTTTATTCACACTTGCACAAAATAAAACAGTCTCTTGGTGTTAATTCACACACATAAGAAATCAAGCGGAAAAACAAGACAGTCCAAAACAGGCTCCAGTCACCTGGGAGGTTTTTAGATGCAGGTTCACACCTGGCTGTCAGTCCAGCCGTAAGACAAGCGACGTCAGGCTTCCAGGCCGTCTGCACTCCTCCTTGCTGGGCTCTTGCTTCCTGCCCAGAGAACTTCCAAACTGAAATGAATCCCCAGCCTAACAGCAGCACCAGGATAATCACCTCCTCCACACCCAGCTGCTGGCTGTGTTATAAAGGCCCGGGAAAACCCGGCCTGGACCGTGGGGAGTAGGCACCCACCCAACTCTTTGCCTACTCCCAGTAAGAGCCGGCCCGGATTGGCTTTGCAGCCAAACTAAATAGCAAGGTGTCAAGCAGCACTAGCTGCTGCTGACACACCAAAAATCCGGCTCTTACCTCACCGAGGCCAGGAACCTCGGTGACACGTACCTCCCGTCGACCACAGTACCTTGCACCTTACCACATACCCCCTTTGTTCAACCCTGAGGGGTGAACACATGTGAGGCAGTGGACGCGGGACAGGGCATCTGCGTTACCCTGCAAGCGGCCTGCCCTGTGTTCCACGGAGAACTTGAAGTTCTGCAGGGATAGGAACCACCTGGTGACCCGAGCATTCCTCTCCTTGGCCTGGCTCATCCACTTGAGAGGGGAATGGTCGGTCACCAGACGGAACCTCCTCCCTAACAGGTAGTAGCGGAGAGATTCGAGTGCCCACTTGATAGCCAGGCACTCCCTCTCCACTATGCTATACCTGGTCTCGGCGGGACTGAGCTTACGGCTCAGGAAGACAACGGGATGTTCTTCCCCGTTGACCTCCTGAGACAGTACAGCACCGAGGCCTACCTCCGAGGCGTCGGTCTGTACGACGAACTCCCTGTTGAAGTCGGGTGTCACCAAAACCGGGGACCCACACAGGGCCGACTTCAACGCGGAGAAAGCCTCCTCCGCCTTCTCACTCCAGCTAACCTTCCCAGACTTTCGCCCCTTCAACAGGTCTGTCAACGGCGCTGCTATTGTGGCAAAGTGGGGCACAAACCGCATGTAGTACCCTACAATTCCCAGGAAGGACTTTACCTGCCTGGTAGTGACCGGTCGGGGCCAGTTACGTATGGCCTCTACCTTAGTTACCTGCGGCTTGATGACTCCCGCCCAATAACATATCCCAGATATTTGGTCTCTTCCAACCCAATCGCACACTTCTTTGGATTGGCGGTTAGTCCAGCTTTCCTCAGGGCATCCACTACCGCCTGCACTTTGGGCAAATGGCTTTCCCAGTCGGTGCTGTGGATGATTACATCATCTAAGTAGGCCGAGCGTACCGGCGGTGCGGTCGCAGCACAACGTCCATTAACCTTTGGAAGGTGGCGGGGCGCCATGCAGGCCAAAGGGTAACACCTTGTAATGATACAGGCCCTGCGGAGTAACAAAGCGGTTTTTCCTTGGCCGCCTCCGTTAAGGGTACTTGCCAGTATCCTTTAGTGAGGTCTAGCACAGAAAAATAACGGGCTTGCCCTAAATTTTCAACAAGCTCGTCTACCCGGGGCATGGGATACGCATCAAACTTGGACACTTCATTTAACTTGCGAAAATCGTTGCAGAACCGTAGCGTCCCATCCGGCTTGGGTATTAGAACTATGGGACTTGCCCACTCACTTTTCGACTCCTCAATGACATCGAGCTTCAACATTAATTGCACTTCCTCCGCGATGGCCCGTCGCCGAGCCTCAGGTACCCGGTATGGTTTTAACCGGATCTTGGCCTGAGGCTCAGTGAGCGATGTCATGTTGGATGAGAGACGTGCGGCCAGGGAGGTCCGAGAACACATCCGTGTTCCGACTGATGAACTCCTGACTTCCTGAACTTGTTTGGAAGACAGGCTGTCTGCAATTTTACCGTGGCTACCGCTTCGCAGGCCTCGAACTGTGGGGCTGGACCCTTCTCACCCAGAAGCCCTGGCCGGGGCTGTTGTCGTCGGTCATGTTCCTATCCTTCCACGGCTTTAGTAAATTCACGTGGTACACCTGCTCCGGCTTGCGCCGCCTGGCTGGTGTACCTTGTAATTTACTTCCCCTACCTTCTCGATCACCTCATAGGGGCCCTGCCACCTAGCTAGGAACTTGCTGTCAAGGGTGGGTACCAGAACCAAAACCCGATCTCCTGGATTGAAGTCCCGTACCCGAGCCTGACGATTATACACCCTACTCTGGGCTTGTTGCGCTGCCTCCATATGCTCCCGGACCAGCGGCAACACCCTTTCCATCCGTTCCTGCATCTGGGTGACATACTCAATGACACTTTTGTGGGGGACAGGCTGTTGTTCCCACGCTTCCTTGGCGATATCCAACAGGCCCCGAGGGTGTCTGCCATAAAGCAGTTCGAAGGGCGAGAACCCAGTAGAGGCCTGGGGCACCTCTCGCACTGCGAACATGAGATAGGGCAGAAGCAGGTCCCAGTCCTTCCCATCTCTAGACACCACCCTTTTTAACATATTTTTGAGAGTTTGGTTAAACCTTTCGACAAGACCGTCCGTTTGCGGATGGTAAACGGACGTCCATAATTGCTTTATACGCAATAATTTACACAGTTCCCTCATAACTTTGGACATAAAAGGGGTCCCTTGGTCTGTCAGAACCTCTTTTGGCAGGCCCACACGGAAAACATTTCCATTAACTCTTTGGCAATGAGCTTAGCTGAGGTATGTCGCAGAGGCACCGCCTCCGGATACCGAGTGGCATAGTCGAGAACTACCAGAATGTGTTGGTGGCCCCTGGCAGACTTTGGTACAGGCCCAATTAGATCCATAGCGATTCGCTCAAACGGGACCTCAATAATTGGAAGAGGTACCAGAGGACTACGGAAATGTGGCTGGGGGCTATTTATCTGACAGGTGGGACAGGACTTACAATAATTTTCTACCTCCTTGAACACACTGGGCCAATAAAACCGCTGCAGTATGCGGTCCTGCGTTTTCTGCCACCCCAGGTGTCCCCCAAGAACATGTTGGTGGGCAAGCTCCATGACCAGCTTGCGATACGCTGTGGGCACCACCAACTGTTCAACAGGCTCACCTCGGATTTGGTTCACCCGATACAACATATCCTGAAGAACAATGAATCGCGGAAACATTAATTCAGCCCCAGGTTTCTGGGGTTTACCATCAATTATTACGACACTTTCCCAGGCCCTGGTTAGGGTTTGGTCCCGGTGTTGTGCGGTCCCAAAATTTTCCCGGAGACATTGAGGTCTGCCAACTCAGGTCCCGGTGGCAAGTCCTCCGTGTCTCCCACCATTACACTCAGTGGGGTTGTCTCCCCCTCTACCGCTGGAGCAGTGGTCACCCTACCGCTGGCCCTTCAGACTCGGGCTCCCAGGGTTCTGGCCTTCCAGTGGTATCAGGCCACTCTCCTAGGGTTACCCCTGTCTCGGGTCCATCAGACAGTTTTATCGCCGGCCACAGTGCCGGGAAACCTGGGAAGTCCCTCCCAAGTATCAGTTCATGTGGGAGTTTAGCAGCGACAGCCACCTCGTGGGTCCACTTACCAGCCGCTGTGGACAAAGTCACTAGTGCAGTGGGGTAGTCTTTTAGGTCTCCGTGGATGCACAGGACCCCGATTTTACGGCGGTATACTCCGCCGGCCGTACCAGGGCAGCCCTTACCAGGAGACTAGACTCCCGGAGTCCAGCAGGGCCACCGCCAGAGAATCTCCCACCTCTACCTGACACAGGTGGTTATTGTCCTGCACCTCACGGGTGCCAGTTGCGCACAGCTTCCGTGCATACAGGGAGTGGCGCCCCCGTAGATTCACATCCATCGGCTCATCCCGATGCGGACAGTCGGCCCTGATGTGGCCTGGCTCCTGACACCTCCAGCATACCACGGGAGGCGGATCCGCAGGGGTACATTCCGTGCAGGCCTCTCTGTCGCCGGACGTCGGAACTGGGGCGGAGGCCTCCGGGGTTTGACTGACCCCTTCCCAGCAAGACTCCCCTGCAGGTTTCTGGTGGCCTCGTAACGCTCCACCAGGTCGACCATCTCCAGGGCATTAGTGGGGGATACCTGGCCAATCCAGTGCTGAAGGGGGTAAGGCAGGGCCCTCCAGAACATGTCGGCCAGCAGACGGTCCATCATAGCAGTCGGACTTAGAACATCAGGCTGCAGCCACTTTGCAACCTGTGCAGCAACTCATAGTACTGCGGCCTGGCGGGTTCAGCCGTTTTAAAGTCCCACTGGTGGACCCGCTGAGCCCGGACCAACACGTTTACCCCCAGTCTGGCCAGGATCTCCCCCTTCACCGTGGGATAATCAGCAGCCTGGTCATCTGCTAAGTCAAAAAATACTTGCTGGGGTCCAGGCGCCAGGAACGGAGCGGCGACCTCCGCCCACTGTTCTCGGGTAATTTCTCCCTCACGGCCACCTTCTCGAACACCGCCAGATAGGTCTCCACATCATCCGAGGGGTCATCTTAGGGATCGCTGCACGGACAGCTTTCCGGGCATCGTGGGCGTGGTGGGACGCTCCTGCAGCTTGTAACGCCATCACGTGCTGTAGCAGTAGCTGGTTGGTCTCCCGCTGCTGCACGTTAGCCTCTATGAGAGCTTTCACAGCCGCCTCCATTTTGTCAGGGAACACAGGCTGCAACTTTGCCGGCCGAATATAGGACATCCAGTCGTGCCCAGCAAAAACAAACTTTGGCGTTCACGCCAGCCTCACTGCGCATGCCCGCATCCGACACCAAATGTGGGGAGTCGCTCTGGTAGATAGCAGTGCGGGTGCAGTATAGAGGCAAAACAGGGAGTCCAGATAGTGCAATAAACAGTGTTTTATTCACACTTGCACAAACTAAAACAGTCTCTTGGTGTTAATTCACACACATAAGAAATCAAGCGGAAAAACAAGACAGTCCAAAACAGGCTCCAGTCACCTGGGAGGTTTTTAGACAAGCAACGTCAGGCTTCCAGGCCGTCTGCACTCCTCCTTGCTGGGCTCTTGCTTCCTGCCCAGAGAACTTCCAAACTGAAATGAATCCCCAGCCTAACAGCAGCACCAGGATAATCACCCCCTCCACACCCAGCTGCTGGCTGTGTTATAAAGGCCCGGGAAAACCCGGCCTGGACCGTGGGGAGTAGGCACCCACCCAACTCTTTGCCTACTCCCAGTAAGAGTCGGCCCGGATTGGCTTTGCAGCCAAACTAAATAGCAAGGTGTCAAGCAGCACTAGCTGCTGCTGACACACCAAAAATCCGGCTCTTACCTCACCGAGGCCAGGAACCTCGGTGACACGTACCTCCCGTCGACCACAGTACCTTGCACCTTACCACAATATATATATATTTAAAATTTAAGGAAATATGTTGGTGATCATATGTGTTGTATGTGTGTGTATGTGTCACCATCACCATGCCCACAGTGTTCCTATGTCTTGACACAGCTGCATCAGGATGTTCTGTTCTGGGGAAGAAGAAGAAGAAAGAGGAGGCAGCGCTGCCAGCATGGAGTCCATGGGAGACACACAGGGAGGCACACTAAGGATATAGAGAACACTACCACATGATCTACACTAGTGTTATCTGTGGTTTTACATAGGACTGCAGGTAACACTTACACATTATCAGCACTAGTGTTATCTGTGGTTTTACATAGGACTGCAGGTAACACTACTACATTTTCGGTAATCAAAGAGCCATCACTGTGTTATCTGTGCTATTACATAGGACTGCAGAAGACATCTACTATATTTTCTGTACAGGCGAGTTGCAACACTGAAAGCCACTGACAATTTGGAAAAGAGTTTGCTGCTCACTGAGCAAGCACTCTATGGAGCAGATAAGGGGGAGAGTGACAGTGAGGGGGCTGAGGAGAGTGAGGTAGTTAGCTGGGTAACAGTAAGAAAGCGGGTAGAGGGAGGAGTGCCAGGGAGGCTAGCCTTGATCTCACACACCCCAACAAGTTTGCACGGTTGGCAGTTTGCAAGGTTGGGGATGACAGTTCAGGGACAGCACTGCTGCAGCCGGACACTTCCTCTGCCAGACAGGGGAATGTTGGCTCCAGTAAGAAAGGGACCAGGAGAGCAGGGCAGGCCAGACAGGTGTTGGTAGTGGGAGACTCCATTATTAGGGGAACAGATAGGACGTTCTGTCACAAAGATCGTGATCGCCGAACAGTGTGCTGTCTTCCCGGCGCTAGAGTTCGACACATTGCGGATCGGGTTGACAGATTACTAGGAGGGCCTGGAGAAGATCCAGCGGTCATGGTCCATATCGGAACCAATGACAAAGTTAGAGGAAGCTGGAGAGTCCTTAAAAAGGATTTCAGGGATTTAGGTCAAAAGCTTAAGGCAAGGACCTCAAAAGCAGTATTTTCTGAAATACTGCCTGTACCACGAGCCACACAAGAAAGGCAGCGAGAGATTAGGGAGGTTAACAAGCACACTAGTGTGGCAGCGTTTAGTCAGGTTCTTAATATTTGTGGCTCCTGATGATTCTAATAGAGAAGAAACGCGTTGAGCGTAAAAACACACAGGAGACCCGCCTAAATGTAAAATCCAGCATGGGGGAGCTAGAGAGAGGTGCTTAACAGAGGCAGAGTGTGGTGTATGAAATAGCTATAGCGCAACACCACCTGCAATAGTGTATCAGCAACTATGTTGGAACGGCAGTGGGTCATTAAAGAAAACATATGACTAGAACCTGCTTTCCCTAACCCCCACAGGCATGTGAAATTTGTGACTATTTAACTTCTCGCAGGTAGGTCTGCATCCATAGCCTATACCAGACACGTTTGAGATGTGATCTGCAGGTGATGTGTGCATTTTCCCGCATGAAAAAGATAGGACCTCCATGTGCACATCAATATAAACACATTGGTTGTCTATGAGGAAATGCACACAGGTTATTGTTTGCACCTAAGCACCCTTGTTTGTAATTTTAAAATCTATATTATTAAAAGTTATATTTTAGCGTCTTTGTCATAGTCAGTGTTAGGTTAACAAGTGGCTCAAGAACTGGTGTAGGAAGGAGGAGTTCGGGTTCCTGGAGAACTGGGCTGACTTCTCTGTCGGCTACAGGCTCTAGCGTAGAGACGGGCTGCACCTCAATGGGTAAGGGGCAGCTGTGTTGGGGAGAAAGATGACTAGGAGATTGGAGGAGTGTTTAAACTACGGACTGGGGGAGGGTAATTACATTATAGGAGGGGAAGATAGTGCAGATAGAGACCAGGGGCGAGGTAGTGTGACTGGGGGAGGAATGGAAGGGGGGACCAGAACAGTTTAGAATGAAAGGTGTAGGGTAAAAAATGCACATAAACCTTTCAAATGTATGTATACTAATGACAGAAGCCTGACTAACAAGACTGGTGAACTGGAATTAGTGATGTGTGAGGAGGACTATGATATAGTGGGAATAACTGAGACATGGCTGGATGATAGCTATGACTGGGCAGTTAATATAAAAGGTTACAATCTGTTTAGAAAGGATCTTCAAAACCGGAGAGGGGGAGGGGTCTTCCTCTATGTGAAGTCCTGTCTAAAGCCCACAATCCGAGAATGCATCTGTGAGGGATATGAACATGTGGAGTCACTGTGGGTAGAAATACATGGAGCAAAAAATAATAATAAATTACTAATAGGAGTTTATTATAAACCACCTAATATACCAGAGTCCACAGAAAATCTACTGCTAAACGAGATAGACGAGGCGACAAATCATAATGAAGTCGTTGTTATGGGGGACTTCAACTATACAGATATAGACTGGGAAACTGAAAGCTGTACATCCCATAAAGGAAACAGGTTCTTGGCAATAGCCAAAGACAACAACCTTTCCCAACTGGTTCAGGACCCCACTAGAGGGACAGCCATACTGAACTTAGTATTAACTAATAGACCTGACAGAACAACAGATGTGCTGGTTGGGGGACACCTAGGAAATAGTGACCATAAAGTAATAACCTTCCAATTATCCTTCAAACGAGAGTTTCTAATGGGAGGAACAAAGATACCAAACTTCAAAAAAGCTAAATTTAGCCAACTAAGCGAAGCCATAGGCCTAAGTAACTGGGACAAAGTCCTCAAAAATAAAAATACAACCACAAAATGGGAGATTTTTAAAAGCATTGTAACATCTAATTGTGAGAGGTACATACCTTATAGGAATAAAAGGCTAAGAAACAATAAGAAACCAATGTGAATAAATTGAACTGTAAAGAAAGCAATAAATGACAAAAAGAAAGCATATAAATCACTAAAACAGGAGGGGGAGCCAGGAAGCACTGATAAACTATAAGGAAAAAAATAGAATATGTAAAAAACTAATAAAAATTGCCAAACTATAGACCGAGAGATTAATTGCCAAAGAGAGTAAAACTAACCCTAAAATGTTCTTCAATTGTATAAATGGTAAAAAATATAAATCTGAAGGAGTCGGCCCTCTACATAGCAATGAGGGGGGTGTTGCAGAGAGCGACGAGGATAAAGCAAAACTATTAAACTAGTATAATATATTTTTTAAATATACAAATCGCCAGGACCGGATGGCATACACCCCCGTATCCTGAGGGAATAAAGTGATGTCATAGCCAGACCTTTATTTCTGATATTCATGGACTCTATACTGACAGGGAATGTTCCACAGGATTGGTGCATAGCAAATGTGGCGCCAATCTTCAAAAAGGGTCCAAAAACAGAGCCTGGAAATTATAGGCCGGTAAGTTTAACATCTGTTGTTGGTAAACTGTTTGAAGGGTTTCTAAGAGATGCTATCTTGGAGTATCTCAATGAAAATAAGCAAATAACGCCATATCAGCATGGCTTCATGAGGGATCGGTCATGCCAAACAAATTTAATCAGTTTCTATGAGGAGGTAAGTTCTAGACTTGACAGCGGCAAATCATTGGATGACCTATATCTGGAATTCTCCTAAGTATTTGACACTGTACCTCATAAAAGGTTGGTATATAAAATGAGGATGCTCGGACTGGGAGAAAATGTCTGTAAGTGGGTAAGTAACTGGCTGAGTGACAGAAAACAGAGGGTGGTTATTAATGGTAAACACTCAGATTGGGTCACTGTCACTAGTGGGGTACCTCAGGGGTCAGTTTTGGGCCCTATTCTCTTCAATATATTTATTAATGATCTTGTAGAAGGCTTGCACAGTAAAATATCTATTTTTGCAGATGACACTAAACTGTGTAAAGTAATTAACACTGAAGAGGACAGTTTTCTCCTACAGAGGGATCTTGGGTAGATTGGAGGCTTGGGCAGAGAAATGGCAGATGAGGTTTAACACTGGCAAATGTAAAGTTATGCACATGGGAAGGAATAATGCAAGTCACCCGTACATACTAAATGGTAAAACACTCGGTAACACTGACATGGAAAAGGATCTGGGAATTTTAATAAACAGCAAACTTAGCTGTAAAAACCAGTGTCAGGCAGCTACTGCAAAGGCCAATAAGATATTGGGTTGCATCACAAGGGGCATAGATGCCCGTGATGAGAACATAGTCCTACCACTTTACAAATCTCTAGTCAGACCACACATGGAGTACTGTGTACAGTTATGGGCTCCTGTGAACAAAGCAGACATAGACGAGCTGGAGAGGGTTCAGAGGAGCGCAACTAAAGTAATAACTGGAATGGGGCATCTACAGTACACTGAAAGGTTAACAAAATTTGGGTTATTCACTAGAGTTGAGCGAACACCTGGATGTTCGGGTTCAAGAAGTTTGGCCGAACTTCCCGAAAATTTCGGGTTAGGGATCCGAACACGACCTGAACTTCATCCCGAACCTGAACCCCTTTGAAGTCAATGGGGATCCGAACTTTTGGGCACTAAAGAGGCTGTAAAATAGTCCAGGAAAGGGCTAGAGGGCTGCAAAAAGCACCAAAATTTTAGTAAATGCCCTGCAAACAAATGTGGATAGAGAAATGAATTAAAATAAAATAAAAAATAAAAAATAATCAATATCAATTGGAGAGAAGTCCCATAGCAGAGAATCAGGCTTCAAGTCACCCACCAAAGGAGAAGGTCACTTTCTGTTGTTTCGGCCCCAGCACCCAGACAGAGGGGAGAGGTCCCATAGCATAAAATCAGGCTTCATATCACCCACCACTGGAGAAGGCCACTTTGAGTTATTTAGGCCCCAGCACCCAGACAGAGGAGAGAGGTCCCACAGCAGAGAATCAGGCGTCATATCACCCACCACTGCAGAAGGCCACTTTCAGTTATTTAGGTCCCAGCACCCAGACAGAGGAGAGAGGTCCCACAGCACAGAATCAGGCGTCATATCACCCACTACTGGAGAAGGCCACTTTTAGTCTTTTACGCCCCAGCACCCAGACAGAGGAGAGAGGTCCCAGAGCAGAGAATCAGGCGTCATATCACCCACCACTGGAGAATGCCACTTTGAGTTATTTAGGCCCCAGCACCCAGACAGAGGAGAGAGGTCCCACAGCAAGGAATAAGGCATCATATCACCCACCACTGCAGAAGGCCACTTTGAGTTATTTAGGCCCCAGCACCCAGACAGAGGAGAGAGGTCCCACAGCAGAGAATCAGGCATCATATCACCCACCACTGGAGAAGGCTACTTTGAGTTATTTAGGCCCCAGCACCCAGACAGAGGAGAGAGGTCCCACAGCAGAGAATCAGGCGTCGTATCACCCACCACTGGAGAAGGCCACTTTCAGTTATTTAGCCCACGGCACCCAGACAGAGGAGAGAGGTCCCACAGCAAGAAATAAGGCGTCATATCACCCACCACTGGAGAAGGCCACTTTGAGTTATTTAGGCCCCAGCACCCAGACAGAGGAGAGAGGTCCCACAGCAGAGAATCAGGCGTCGTATCACCCACCACTGGAGAAGGCCACTTTCAGTTATTTAGGCCCCAGCACCCAGACAGTGGAAAGAGGTCCCACAGCAAGAAATAAGGCATCATATCACCCACCACTGGAGAAGGCCACTTTGAGTTATTTACGCCCCAGCACCCAGACAGAGGAGAGAGGTCCCACAGCAGAGAATCAGACGTCATATCACCCACCACTGGGGAAGGCCACTTTCAGTTATTTAGGCCCCAGCACCCAGACAGAGGAGAGAAGTCCCAAGCAAGGAATATGGCGTCATATCACCCACCACTGGAGAAGGCCACTTCCAGATATTTAGCCCACGGCACCCAGACAGAGGAGAGAGGTCGCATGGCAGAGGTTCAGGCTTCATGTCACCCACCATTGTAACAGGCCACTTTCAGTTATTTAGGCCCGGTGCCCAGATTGAGGAGAGGGTCATTCAACTTTGGGTTGCACCGCAAGATCATGGTAAAATTAAAAAAATGAGGATTCATTAAAGAAGTGCCCCGGAGTACAATAATACATGGTTGAGGGGGAGGCAGTTATAAATGTCTATTCTGCATTAGGGAGGGACAGGTCCTGTGGGATCCATGCCTGGTTCATTTTTATGAACGTCAGCTTGTCCACGTTGGCTGTGGACAGACGGCTGCATTTGTCATTAATGACGCCCCCTGCCATGCTGAATACACGTTCAGACAAAACACTGCCTGCCGGGCAGGCCAGCACCTCCAAGGCATAAAATGCTAACTCTGGCCACGTGGACAAATTGGAGACCCAGAAGTTGAATGGGGCCGAACCATCAGTCAGTACGTGGAGGGGTGTGCAGACGAACTGTACAACCATGTTAGTGAAATGCTGCCTCCTGCTAACACGTTCCGTATCAAGTGGTTGTGCAGTTAGCTGTGGCATGGAGACAAAACTTTTCCACATTTCTGCCATGCTAACTCTGCCCTCAGAGGAGCTGGCGGTGACACTGCTGCATTGGTGACCTCTTGCTCCTCCTCTGCCTTCGCCTTGGGCTTCCACCTGTTCCCCTGTGACATTTGGGAATGCTCTCAGGAGCACGCCTACCAGCGTGCGCTTGTACTCACGCATCTTCCTATCATGCTCCAGTGCAGGAAGTAAGGTGGGATCATTGTCTTTGTACCGGGGATCCAGCAGGGTGGCAACCCAGTAATCCGCACACGTTAAAATGTGGGCAACTCTGCTGTCGTTGCGCAGGCACTGCAGCATGTAGTCGCTTATGTGTGCCAGGCTCCCCAGAGGTAAGGACAAGCTGTCCTCTGTGGGAGGTGTATCATCATCATCCTCCGTATCCCCACAGCCACGCACCAGTGATGGGCCTGAGCTGCGTCGGGTGCCACCCCGCTGTGAACCTGCTTCATCCTCATGCCTCCACCTCCTTCATCCTCCTCGTCCTCCAGAAGTGGGCCCTGGCTGGCCACATTTGTACCTGGCCTCTGCTGTTGCAAAAAACCTCCATCTCAGCCACTTCTAACAGACTGGCCTGAAAGTGCTAAAAATGACCCCTCATCCTCCTCCTCCTCCTCCTGGGCCACC